>CAWUFW010015823.1:0-340338 GCA_963921515.1 Calotriton arnoldi | reverse complement strand
CTCCCAAGAAGTTGTGCTTTGGGCTCCGAGTAGCCCTAGCCTCCAGCACCACCTGCACTGAAGGTCACTGGCCCCCACTCCACGAGTGTCCTGTAAGCCAGATCCACGTGCGGCGTCCACGAGGCTCCTTCGCGGTCGCTAGCCCGTTGGCTAGTAGCCCTTAACGAAGGCCAATCCTTTTCTTACTTGGCATCCTGGTTGCTCCAGGCCTGCCCTCACTTACCTTCGCTGGGTGAGTTCCACAGACCTTGCTGGTCTGCACCATCGACGATCTACATCTTCACCGAGACTTGCCGTTGCCAAGGCTTGTTGGGTCCAATCCGGTCGCCGACACCTCAACACTCAACAGACATCGTGTACCAGCCCGAATCCTGCTCCTGGTTGCCGACCACGCCTCCTGGACCTCGTGGCTGAAGAGTCAAGGCGACCGTCACCGCACCTGAAGCACTCGACATCGGTGGGCATCTGTCCATCGCCTTCCTGGTCACTGGCTAGTGACCCAGACTCTGTCCCCTCTGCTTTCAGGTTCTTCAGAACTCCGATCCACTCTTGGATCCACCCGGACACTTTTCTCTTGGCCGCCAGCAGCACTTTGCAGCAGATCGCCATTCGAATCGGCAGACGAAACCCGACCCCGAAAGGCACCTATGCACCCGGCTTCTCTGGGTGAGGTAACACTGAGTACTCCGTGCTCCGTGGGTAGAGACTCTTCAAAGTCCTAGATCTCAAAAGGTTTTGTCCTAGTCCTCTTTTAAGTGTCCCTTTCTCTATTTTCCCGATCCCGACTTTCTCCATAGAAGTCAACGGCGTATCGCGGTTGTGTATTTACACTGCACGCGTCTCCTGTAGGTCCCATGTGTCACTACCTTGGGTGGTTCCTTGTGGTCCAAGCACTTCTAGAGGCTCTAGGCCTAGTGTCTAGTTCAGTCGTGGTTCGCATACCACTTTATTGGTATATGGTTTGGTATGCCCCTAGGGCCCAAACGTGTATTTGTGCTATTACTGTGATTTAATAACTTATAACTTATGGACCTTGAACTCTAGCCTCATAAAGAGACTAGAGGGGTGTGTTTAGCAATAAATACATATATTTTGAATATATACCTGGTGTGGTGCTCTTTCATTTGGTCACTCAAGAGATTATAGACTGGTAAAACAAGCTGCTTTACATTCCTTCAAGACTTAGCCTGAAGGCTGCTCTCCATAGCTACCACTAGGATAGCTTTCAATAAGGTTGTCTTTAACCTATCTCCAATAAGGGGTTGTTTGGACTGGTGCAAGGTGCCCACTATAATTAGTGGACAGCATATGCCAGGCCAACTTCTCACACAGGGGAGCATTACCATCTTGGAAAGTGAAATACATCCTTGGGCTGTAACTGTGGGAGTGCTACAAAAATCTGTCTGTGGATGTAAGAAGGATATGGCCCTGGTCAGATTTACACAATGAGATCTTTTGCATCATGACAGTTACAGATCCCTAAGTACCAACACACCCGAAGCTCACACATTACTCTCTGCTCACCAGCCAACACCTCTTGTGGAGGATACTCCACACAGAGGGAAAAACACAACACTTGGCCCAGTTAACACATAAACTTGACATACTCTGGAAATCTGATAGTCTCACAGAAATATCCGGAATTCCCAGCAGATATACTGAATATAGAGCAGCATGTTGTCTGCATCAATGGATACTACATGTACCTCATCGCCTAGTCGAACTCCCCATGCTTACCACCCCTGACAAAGTTGCTGGGCTAGCAGCTACTTTGCCAGGGCAAAGAGCAGTGGGGAATGGGGACAGCCCAGATGAGTCTCCCTGCCCAATCTAAAAGAGGGTGACATGTCATTTAAAAACTGAACATGGGCAGTTGGGTCAGTGTTGTTGCAGTTGCCCTGCAATGTCCAGTTTTGACCTAGTGGTAAACAGGTATTCAATAACAATGGTATGGAATGCCTTCACTACGTCCAGCACTAAGCAGGCTACGTAGGGCCACCTCCCCTGGACCAGCTACAGCACCCTATTGTGTCTCTGAATATTAAGTGTTGTGAATCTATCAGGGATATAAACCTTTTGGACCCTATGCACTAGATGCAGCATGTGTACCAGCAGGTGTGGCGCCATTACTGTACTAAGGTTTTAAAATCCATTGCTTGCATGGACAATGGATGGTAGGACGTCAGCTCGGTCGGGTCACTGTTGGGTTTTACCAATGATCCCAACAAAGACTTCAGCATGGATTGCGGTTGTCTCCAATCACTCAAGGTGGCCAGAAAGAGCTACAGTCACCTGGGGCAAGTAAAAGCTCATAGGCCTTGTTGAGCTTGGACAGAAAGCCGTCCAACCCTTGAGTTGTCAACGTGGCAGTACGCATAATCACTCTGTGTATGTCCGGTACCAGCCAACGGGTTGCTGATCACACCATGTGCTGCCGATTCAATTATAGACAGAATCAATCCAGTCAGGAATTAGGAAATATCTACCTTGTGCTCAGACTATGGGAGAATGTATAGGCCACAACAACACACAGTGAAGGATTCATTGATGGCTGCCTGACTAGTGCACATCTGGTGCCGGTGATCCCTAATCTTTGTCATGTGCTGGGTTGTTGTTATGCCATGGAGGAGGCAGGCCAGGAGTTGCACTGATTTTGCACTGATTTATCTCCCTCCTCCTGCATCTCAGCTTGTCATGTTTCAAAGTAAGAGCAATGCAGTTGCTCAATGAGATGGGTGTAGTGTGTTTGAGCATCTGTCAGCGTGGGTAACATCCCAGGCTGCAACTGGATCGCAGTCCCCTGCTGAACTAATGTTGCCTCTGTTTCCATCAAAGCCCTGTGGTTATTGGCCCTAGCCTCCACTAAAGCCACAACCACCTGACACTCAGTACCACTTTCAGTGCTTCCCGCTACAACAACCCAGAAGTGGCTGTGTCCCAGTTGTCAGTGAAATAATTGGAGATGGATTCCCTCAGTAATGCTCAAAATGCATCGGGTAACAACAACGGAGGCTGCAGTTAGCATGTGTGGACTGGGGGTCGTTGCACAATACACCCAATGTGTATGTGTGTAGGGTTATGGTCTGAGAATGTTCTTTACAGTTATTCAGCATCTAGCAACTCAGGCTGTAGTGTGTGCTGATTAAGGGTGGGTGCAAAAGAAACAATTGATGGACGGAATGCTGGACAATGCAAACATTCACCCCCAGTCACAAGGATCTGGGTTTAATCCATCATTCTTTGCTCACCACACCACCCCAGTTTGGACCCAGCCATATGCAAATCAGTCTTGACCCTGTTCCTTGTGGGAAAAGTCCAGCCCGAACTGCCAAGCTAGGTCCTCCCTGGACCGGAAACAAGCATCCTGGGACCGGTTTCAGGGCATCACCCTTATTCAGCCAGGCTAGCTTGAATCCAGTGGTGTAGTGAGCACGGGACCCACATCTGGGCATACCCTTCCCACTTAGGGCGACATATGCAAAAGAAACAATTGATGGACGGAATGCTGGACAATGCAAACATTCACCCCCAGTCACAAGGATCTGGGTTTAATCCATCATTCTTTTGCTCACCACACCACACAAGGGTGGGTGGCAAACTCTGCTCTGCTGGCAGAGTTCCCTGAGTTTTGTAACCCTGAACTCCATTTAGAAATGCGAAGTTCAGAAAAAACGGAGCTCACCCCTGCACTGCATCCTATCACTCTGCAATTCCGTCTCCATTACACTACCCCTTTAACATAAGCACTTGAGGGTAAACAGAGCAAGGGTTGCGGGCTCCGTATGTTTCCTACGGCTACAGTGACACCCGCTCCTAAATTTCCCTTTGCCCGAGATACAGAGGCTGGAAAATACGCAGTCCCCGCCAGTCGAGATCTGAGATTCCTGCTGCCTTCTTCCCTCGCTCAGGAGGTGTTTGTGTTCAGCAGTAACCAGTAGTCATCGAGTCTTCAAAAGGCTGTTGTTACAGCACTGTTCACCGTCTCTCACACACATCATTTTACACGTTTGACTGCCCTCTGCCCGGTCGTGTTTCCATGTGGAATCAGGGCCTTCTATGAGAGCCTGCATCTCCCATTCACAACACTGTGCAAACCACTTAATATGCCATGGTGTAGCCCCTACCAGTCTGATAATGCACTTCGTGACTCACCAGGGTACGATACGCTATGCCCCATACAGTACATTACTCATGTGCAGCTGACAGTGCTACAAAGCCATACGAATGACACCCTGTGAGCTACAGCACTGGAACTATCATAGCACAATAAGGCGTTTCAGACAACCCTACCCCTATAAACCCACCTTAACGCCCGTGATGGCCTCAAACCCCTCTCCCATTGCACCCCCACCCCTACCAGGGTCCCTCCGGGCTAGGGCTTGTGTTTACCTGTCACTGTGTCTGTGGTTGAACGGGCCATCTCTTCTGTAAATATTGGTGTCTGGAGCCTCCAGGTCCCTCAGGGACTCATCTTGGCACGAGAGCCAAGGTCAAAATCACCACCCAGAACTTGAAGCCAAAAGGGGGAACATGGCCCAGCAGCCACTGATAGAGATGGGTGTTGTAGACCCGGTGCGGCCAGCACATACTTGCGGCTCTTGAGGCCCGCACCCTTGAGTAACACAGTGGCAGCTTCATGCTCAAAGAATGCTCCTCTGAAAATGCGTCCCCTCCCCAGACGAGAGCCATCCGGCCCGCACATTGTGTCATTATGAGTCATCATGACTCAGGAGGAGTGTGTTGCTTACTGTTGCAGTGCTGCTGAGCAAGACTCCGATCAGAGTGGAGCTTGCGGAGAAGGAGTACGAGGCCGCGCGGAAGATGGAGGAGGGCAGCTCCGGCTGGAGGAGGCTGCAGTGCACACCGTCACATTGGTAAGTGTGACCTTACTCTGCCTGCTCGCGGATATCCACGTAGCATGGCAGAGTTTTTGAGTCACTTCACAGAGTTTTGCAGAGCACGACTTCATGGACTCATGAACATATATTTCCATTCTGATTGCGCAGATTGTGTATAGCAGAGTAGTAGGAGTACTCCTGGGTCTGGTTGTACGATGGTACAACGCAGGTAAAGACATTGTATGCATTTACCACACATTTTTTACCACACATGTTTTTACCACAAACATGCTTTTACAACGCATGCCATTACCACGCATTGTTTTTACATGTCAAAACAATGTATTTGTGGAGGAAGACCCCCACTCCTCCCAACTTACCATAAATGCGTGGTAAAGGCACACGTTGTAAAGGCATGCACATGGTAAAAATATGCGTGCTAAAAAATGCGTGGTAAAGGCACAACAAGGTAAAAACCTCGTTGTAAAGGCTGTTTCTTCTGGGTCTCAGCATGTGGGTTTCACCAACAGCGTCAGAGGGACCAGTGTGCAGCCCCTTGTGTTGTAAGGCACGCTGACTACACTGGAGAGGATGGCAGGGGGTGGAGAACGGTTAATCTGGGGCTCTTGGACACAATCGAAATTGTCATCCTCAAGCCAGGGGATATGGGTCCACCTTGTGAGGATGAGGGATAAGCGCAGAATGAAGTTTGGTTTGGCCACATTCGGCACATAAACACTGCCCAATAACATTGGCAAACATCAAGGAGCCCCTCTACAAATACATATTGCTCTCAGGCTCCATGGAAGTATCTAATGGTCTAAATGGGACCCCTGTACGGACCCTTGCCAAACAAGAGTAGAAGATGCAAAAGAATGCCTATGCAAGCACTTCTGGAACTGGGTCTCCTGCTCCCGTGTCACATGGGTCTCTTGTAACAGTGCGATGTTTTTGCCTGCGCATCCTGATATATCATCAGAATGTGCGTCTCTTCTTTGTCGTCCCCATACCGCTGACATTCAAAGTCATAATGCCATGAATACACACGTGTTTGTAATATACTTGGAAGTGTGGGGAAGGGTTTCAGGAGACTTCTGCCCCAAGGTGGGCCAGCAACACACATCCTGGAGTATTTCCTTGGGGGGCAATGGGCCCTAATCAATGGCCTGCTATTCAATGGAACTGCATCAGAAAAGAAAACATAAACCCTCCATGCCTCCATCCCAGGCCAGTATCCAAATGGAAGACTGAGCAATCAGTTACAACATCAACCTGCAAAGGGAAACCTTTCAGTCATGCCCACACACAACTCAGCCAAGGCATGCAGGATGGAGGCAACGTGTCCTGTGATGCCAATAGGTTTTGCATATTCTAGTGGTCTCCTAGCGAACATTCCAACAATCTGTAATGAACAATCAGTGGCAGAAAGCAAGCAGCAGCTAACACAAACTACCTCCACAACTTTCATTTGGCAACTGTTTGTGCATACTTACATCTACCTATCATCTCCATGTGTACCTTTCCACATTACCTCTTGCCTTGCCTATTCTCTACTTGTGCTGGTCTAACCACTCTCACATCTACCTCAAAGTACATGCTCCTCTCTCATCCACAAGCTCTTTACAATCACCCTCTGGTGCTGCCATCCTCAAAACCATCTCTCGTATCCAAGCTCTACCCTTGAACTCTTACTCTTCCACCCAGACTCTCACATACTCATTCTGGTGCTGCACATCTTACATCCACACCCACATTTCCTGCACCACTCTTCACCTCTATGTACACAACATCTCTTCCATTCATGCTATACACACAATGTACTGTACTCATCACCTCAACAGCCGATAACCGTCTCATGTCAAATGTACCCCTCTTATCCCCATATCTCCCCTTCCTAATGGCTTTGGGACACTCATTTCGGACAAAGTGAACCATTACATCCACCTCTTACATCCACACTTAACACCTCACCACATCTCTCACCCTGACACTTACATTGCTCAATGAATCTGACCTTCTCCATTAACCTCTCACCATTCACTCACTCTACTCTGCTTCAGGCCTACTAATAGTCATTTGACAAACTAGTGCATCCACATATCCAAACACACCATCCATCTACTGGCCAACATCTCACATCTCTCCATCCAGCATCCTAACTTACACAACTGGTGTATCCCCTTGACAACCACCTATCCACTTTGTTTCACCAAAAAACTTGAACCTTGTCTCACTGTGTCTCTCTAACATCCACAGCTCCATACCCCTATTAACTTCTGAATATTGAGAACTACCTTTCTCAATGAATCTTCCCTATCACAGCCATCTTTAACTGTAGTGCCACAGACTTCAGCTCTCATCTCCTTTAGCCTCTAACCTTGTCTAGCTGGTTCTACCTTTATCACATCTACCTTTTCCTAGCATTCCTCGCCCAGGCTTTAACCAGTTTTTCAAGTTCCTACTCTCTGATATCCAAACCCCAGCATTTACAACAATTCCCATTGTAATAATGAGGATACTCTACATATCCTGTACAAGCACTGCCTTTGACCTTAACTCCTTCCTTCCACTCTTATCTAAATTCTTACCTGTTGTGTCCCTATTAAATCTGAGTCTCCCCTCCATGTTCAAAATGGCAACACAACTCACTCTCACCTCTACCCTTGTTTATCTAGCTCAACCCCATCTACATTAACCTCTACAACTACAAGCGCAGCTATGCTTCACATTTTAACATCCACCTCCTCCCTTGTCTATAAATTTAGTGCATGGGTGTAACACAGGCTCCTGTAGCACCTGCACAGCAGACAGGCCCACAACACGTCTGTGCACTCACAGTCCACTCTGCTGACCACATGTAGCACAGGGCGATCCACTAGCCTTAACAACCCTCCGAGTTCATCTCTGTGTGATTTTGGCCAGCATCAAGCATATCTCAAAACTCCAATGTTATCAATACACATATGACTACATACACACCTATCATATGCTCAACTCCAAATGATGTGTGAGTAAAATAGTGTAGTCCTAGCCTGTACAAACAAAATTATTGTCAGTGGAAAAGTGAGGAAAAAACCAAATCCTATCTATGCTCTACTCTTCTCCCTCTACCCTCATCCCTGGTGAGCAGTGCCCAATGTGCTACGATACTATGATGGCTGTGAGACTTCAGTTGTGCAGGCGTACCATAGGATTCCCCAATGTTCATCCAGGCAGGTGCCAGTCACATCCAGAGCACCCTCAAGTGCTGTGGGTATATGCTGTAATGATGATGATGCATTGTGTACGTAGAGTGAGGGGTGACAGAAGGCAAGTCTGGCAGGAAAAGAAACTTAAATTGAACTTTCTCATTCCAGTCTGTAAACTGAAAGGCTGTTTGTGCCAAACATATTGACATCTCAGCCCATTCCTAAGGGACCCAGGTGAGGGGTGTTGTGCGTTCATTGTGCATCACCTTGATGCACCATGGCTAAAAAACCCAAGGGAGGAGTCTGTCCACCTATAGCTTGTAACACTGACAGCCCACTAAAGTCAGTGCTCTGTTGCCGGGCTCTGTAGTCATTAGCATTTGTGAGGGCCTGGGCACCTGTCCATGGGCAGCGTCAGCCCGGACTGGCACACAGCATCCACCCTGAACTAAATCTACTCCACACCACTCCTGTTACCAACGATTGAGGTCAGTCTACTTGCATGAACTGAGCCAAGAAGGAGATTGTTGCCGTGCATTGTCATGCAGAAAAGGTTAACCTTCAGCTGTGTCACATGAGGGGGCTAGAAGGGACATTGGATGACCAAGCACAGACAAATGTTGTTTACTCATAATGTACTAACAGGACTTGACATAGCCTAGCATTCCCCACAGGCAAATTTGAAGTACATAAAAAACCATTGAAATTAATAGAGTTTGGATAAATGTATGAAACATAGATGACACACTTAGACGATGCAGCACCCACCAGTGTCCCTGAACAAGTAATTGACATATCTTGGACACAACAATCACAATCCACTCCTGACAGTATTGTGACAACTCCTAATCCCTATGGAGCTAGGTCACATGTGTGTCACCTAACTGATATGGACTATCACAGCCTTTGGCAAATACAAACTGTCTGCCATCTTAGGTACAATGTTAGGTGTGTCATATCCTATTTCAGAATCATCATATGCCTGAAACGACAACATTTAGAACCAGTGCCTATATGTGAAATGCACTGGCAAGTAGTTCATTTGTGTGGAAAAGGTAGACACATACGCATGATACACATCCCTATGACTCCACACAAACAAACCACTGTCAAACTAAAACACACAATAGGTTACATAGAAGGAACAACCTAATGCCTGTCACAATGCAAAAAATAAGTTGAATGAACCACAACCCAGAAGAACTACACATTGTGTCTTGGTCACTGTTAGCTTGTCACACATCCTCTAGGGCCATGTAGACACAATTAACTTCCCTTATCACACAAATACTCGTTGAAAAGCTTGGACAACAAATGGCAACTAACATTAGCCCTGGATAGGCCATACATCCCCTATCCTGCTGCTTACCATACTCTGTTCTGGTGCATCATGTCTCTGGGTGTATGAGCAAACGCAGGGCCATGTTTGCCCCAATAAAGAATCCAAAGGAGCATCACATAAGCATGATGTGGCCTATGTCCAGTTCACAGATTAGGGAAATGCTCAGACTCTCAAACTCTAATTGTGGCATAAGGCCAGATTGATATGTACATTACAACAATAGGTACTGTACAACTCTACAATCACAGCATTTCTTCACTTGCATTTTAATTGTGTGACAACCATTCCTGTACCATACGCTGTGTAAACATGCAACTAACACATACAACAATTGTGTCTCTGTAAGGACAATAAAAAACTGTACCATACTGTGACATGTCCTAGACACACACAACATCCACATGATGTACCCAAAAAAATACAGGATGTAATGACTGACATCTTATTTTAAAGGCACTGGAGAATACAGACCACAGACACCTTGCCACCTTGCCTCTTCTGTAGAAAGAGGAGTCCTGGGAGGCAACAGGGTCAGGACACTGTCAGAACAATGCCTACTTCACACTCACCATAGGCACATGAAATGTATTGCATGGGTCAACTGCCTTGAAAGGGTATTGGCCTTCAGTGGCATGCCACCTGTGGCAATGTTGTCATCGCAACTAGTTAACCAGATCTATTGAAGGCACAGACATTGGTCCACCACTATCACGTCACATACATCAATTGTACCATTAGTCTGTTTACATATGGATGCCTAAAGTCACTACCATGTAGTCAAAGTCCATATGTGTCCAGGTGTATTGATGAGACAGTTGTATTTCAGCCAATTACATACTTATGCAGCATGCTTCTCCTAAACTGTTGTACTTTGTCACACTTGCACTATGTTTACATCTGTAAGCAGGAACTATGAGGAAGTCTGATTTCCAAAGCAAAGGTTTGTGACTTCATGTCACACTCATAGACAAAACTGATGTTGACATTGACAGCCAGCCAATTTAGGCACAAAAATCTAGACTACATTCTAACCAAGTGCTCATACTCCATAGACCATATGTAATCCATGCCAAACTAACATCATTGTAAACTTACATCACAAAATACACATGAATGACAGTTCACAACAAATCCATTTTGGTGACACAAAAATCTGAAAACAAAATAGAACATGCTTTATTCAACAAAATAAGGGGTCTTTTAAAATGCATAAAAGGCCAATGCCCAGTCCAATAAAGTTTCTTGCTCTCATGGGCCACAAAGTACATGCTCATCTTCTCTTGCCTGCACTAGTCCTACAAAGGGACACCTCCCACGGGAGGGGCATCTAGGGGTCAGACCAGTCACCAAGGGGACAAGACTAGGGAGGATTGGTTTGGGTTTTGGGAGGGATGGAATCAGGAGGGGGGTTGTGACGACTTCAGTGGTAGGGTCAGAAGGAGTGGGGGTGGGAAAACTGCAGTGGGAGGGTCAGATGGAGGGGTGGGACAACTGCAGTGGGAGGGCTAGATGGAGGGGGATGGGCTTCAGGAGTTTGGGGCTATGGTAATGTTGAAGGGTCTGCAAGGGAATAGGGAGGGCAGGTTCTTTCATGGGCCAGGATTTTTTGGGTGTGGAGGTACTGGGGTGGTTTGTGGAAGTCAGGGTTTCAGGAGGGGGTTTGGACTCCATGGAACGGGGGATTTCTTTTCCTGTAACCGGTGGAATACTTGTTTTGGTGGTGGTGGGGGTGGGGGGTCTGAAGGGTAGGGCAGGGGTGTCAGGGTCATTTTCTTCTTTTTGGGAGGAGGTGGGTCGGTTTGGGTTGGGAAGAGGTCAAGGGAAATGATGTGGAGTTTCTGGGCAGAGTGGGTACGAGGAGAGGCAAGGGAGAGGCTGTAGAGGCAGAGGGTTGTGAGGTCTGCAGCATGTTTGTGGATGCTGGTGTGGTGTCTGTTGGCATGACTGTGGAAGTGAGTGTGATGTCTGTCTTGTGAGTGTGCATGTGTGTTTGCAGTTGTGTTTGTGTGCTGCGTGTGGATGTTGAGGTGGATGCATGCTTATGTCAGAAAAACAATTGACAAAATAAGAAGAATCAATTTTGGAACTAGGCCTCAAGTTTGTTCCAAACAGTCCGACAGATTTCACAAAACTCAAAATAGAGGCAATAGAGTTTTTCCGAAAAATTCGCCTTAAATCGTTATTTGCTGGTAAAGAATACAAAGGCAGTGGTGAATATTAAGGTCTAGCTAATAAATCCAGATTTATTCCACCCACATACAATATTCCCAAGGAAATCGTGGCCTTTGAACATGTTGTCCTGTCATCAATTAACAAACTGGAGAAGCAAAAACCATTTCTGAAGAGAAATTTATCAGCACAACAACAACAAGCAATCGGACGATTGAAGAATGATGACTCAGTAGTCATCAAGCAAGCCGACAAGGGCGGTGCCATAGTCATCTGGCCTAGAGAACTGTACCTTAGAGAAGGAAGGACTCAAGTGAACAACAAAGAGTGGTATCGTCAAGTGAAAGAGGATCCCACACGACCAATACAAGAGACTATTTCAGAGATTCTGAAAACAGGATTTGAACAGGGCTTCTTGGGACCAAATGAATATGACTTCCTCATGAAGACATTTCCAAGGATCCCTGTAATTTACTTTTTGCCTAAAATACATAAACGCTTGATTGATCCACCAGGGAGGCCGATCGTTTCCGGTTGTGACTCCGTGCTGGAACCAATCGCGAAATATGTGGATATCTTTTTAAAGCTATTTTTAGTTGAAGTCCAGTCATACTTGAGAGATACCAGTGACTTCATCAATAAAGTTGAGGGCCATGTATTTGAAGATCAACTACATTGGATGGTTTCGTTAGACGTCACCTCACTGTATACACAGATACCTCAGGATGAAGCTTTACAAGTGATAGAACTCTATTTGGAAAGCAGACTCAAACCCCATAGAGTACCAACAGAGTTCATCTTACAATTGTCCAAGGTTGCACTGAAGAAGAACAATTTTAATTTTGAGGAATCCTTCTATGTACAGACCAAAGGGACTGCCATGGCTTGTCCCTTCGCCCCAGAGATGGCGGTTCTGTTCATGGCCCAGTATGAAGAGAAGTTCATCTTTAATAACAACCCGTTCAAGAGTAACATCATACAATGGCTTCGTTACATCGACGATATCTGGTGCCTATGGCAAGGCACAGAAGAGGATCTTGGAGTGTTCCATAGGGTGTGTGGACAAAATATCGAAAACACAAATATCGTGGGACAGAATATCGTGTCAAAAATATCGAGGACAACAATATCGTGAAGGTCATTTCGTATGGGTAAGTAAAGTTTTACTATATATAACTCCACATATATGTACTTTGACTATATATATATCTTCAAGGTACGTAGATCTGGAGTTAAGAATAGTAAATTTATACCTATCTATTTGCACTTACCTACTCGATATTCTTGTCCCGATATTTTGACACGATATTATGTCCACACGATATTTCTGTGTTCGATATTCTGTCAGTGAACCGTTCCATAGCTGGCTCAATGCACGCCATGAGGACATTAAATTCAGCCTCAACAAAGGCAAAACGACTTTGACCTTCTTGGACGTGGAGGTATTCCCCAAGGGAATAAACTCATGACCACATTGCACCGTAAATCTACTGACTCATATACAATTTTACATCACAAGAGTGCTCATCCTCGCAATTTAAAAGACAACCTTCCTTACGGGCAACTACTGCGAATTCGCAGAAATTGCTTCCGGAAAGAAGATATTGAAAATCATGCCACAATTTTTTGTGAACAAATGATGAACAGGGGTTATCCTAAGAAAACACTCAAGCATGCCATTAAAAGAGCCTGGTTCACTCCTAGAGAGGCCCTCCTCCGAAAAAAAGTCAAACCACCCCTTAAAAGAATGGTTTGTGTCTCCACATTTGGCCCTGATACTAATAAATTTCGGCAAATCATTTTGAAAAACTGGCATTTATTAGAAAATTTGGAATGTCCATTTGAGAAGCCATTATTTGCAATGAAAATGAACACAAGTATTGGGCAACAAATAGTCAGAGCAGATCTATTTCCAGTGCAACAGAAGAGTGATTTACGCACTCAGTGGAAACTGAAACCGGTGGAGGGGCACCATAAATGTGGCAATTGTTCTGCTTGCGAATCAACAGTTGAAGGTAAAGAATTCATTCACAACAACACCAAATGGAGGCATACGGAATTTACCAACTGCAAGACAAAAAATGTCATATATGCGGTTTTGTGTCCCTGTTCCAAAATTTATATTGGAAAAACAAATCAACAAATCAATCAACGCATTGTCCAGCATCGCTCTCGAATTAAAAGGAAAGTTTTGACCGAACCCATGGTCGCGCATTACATCGAGCACTCACATAGTGAGAAAGACCTCAAGTGGACAGTGTTGTTTGGATTAAACACAAAAAATAGGGTCTTTGACACAGACGCAGCACTCTTGCAAAAAGAAGCTTACTTGATATTGAAATTCAATAGTGCCCTCACTGGATTGAATGAAATGACAGAACTATCCAGGGCATAAGATTACATTGTGTGTTATTGCAAACTACAGCATCCAGAATGCAATATAGCTGTAGGTTACGATTGTGCCATAGATTCAGCCTACAACCTCAGTGGGTATTGGTTGTTTTAAACAAACCACATTTCCCACAACCCCAGTATTTTTAAAAAATGTGCTCCTATTCGAAATGCCGGTGGCTGCCCTGTTTGGCTTATTTCCACTGAGAGACATACAGAATGATTTCCGTCTCTCCAGGTTGAGAACAAGTAAGTGTTTTTGATGTCTCAAATGCTTGATAGCTTGCTCCTCGATTTAAAAATACACAGCAAACTGAATTCCTTTGTCCATTTATATTTTAGTTACGCAGAGACGCAGTGCCACACTAAAAATCCTTAAGTAAACATTGAGTTTACTGGGCCAGCAGAGGACAAGAGAAAAGATTAACTCCTCCTGCAGGTACACGTTTATAGTTGCACGCGCGCCTGCTACTTGTATTTATAAATAGTTCTTTATAAATCATCTCCGTGCTGAAGGAGGCATATGCTTATCTTTGGTAGACGTGATTAATCTTTGGTGACACGTCTTGCCCGATCTTAAAGCTGCAACAGAGAAATAAACAGGAATAAGGATTATTTGTTTCTGCTTGCATGCGCTGTATGTTTCATTCGCGCTTCCCTTTAGATTTAACAAACCACGCATTTTTAAATGGTGTATGCGCTCATGACCTTTTAGAGACGTGAATAGCAGTTACATCGTGTGCAATCCGAAAGCCAACTACAGAAAAAATAACTAATAAACTGTACATTTTACTGGCCAGCATCTTCTGAAGGTATGCGCACAATAAATCACTTGTTTTTCTGATGATTGGTGACCGCTAGTATACATGGTACTATTAGTGCGTCTACTTTAATTTTCAGACGCCACTACCTCCCTGAGCAAAATAGCGCCTTATGGATAAAAAAGAGAGGAGTCAAGCATCAGCTCAATAAAACACAGGTACATGCCTTTTTGAGTATCGGTTTATAACACATTTGACTCGTTCTGCCAATTTAGAGACTTAAAAGTACATATAATGTATGTTTTTCACAGCTCCTGATTGAAATACTCCCACTTGGTTAATAAAGGACTCCACTGATGGTAAAAAGTGACACCCATCAGGTAAATATTAGGAACAACTGTGAGGTTCAAGCAATTTTGATATATGGGTATTTCACTAACAGGGAGGTCCCTAAACATCCAATGTCCCCCTTCCATTTTTGTAGACCACACCATCCCATTCAAACGCGATGCCCTGATGAGAGCCCCTGGAGTTGACAAGGGTCTCGAAACGCGTCTAGCATATTGGAATCACAATGAGGAAGAGCCATATGGTGGCTCATCACAGCCAGAGGGAAATATAAAGTTAAAAGTTAACCCTGGTTGTTTTCATTTTTGCTCCCAATGTTGGGCATCCTTCTTCTATGATGAAAGGAATGTAATTGGAAGAGATTGCCTTGTTTCGTGAATTAAGATTGGTGTACACAAAAAATGTGTTTTGTTTCACATTTATGTTTAATGTATACACATGTTGTTGTTTGTATTTGTATTGTATATTTACCCTTAAATGAATAAGTGTTTGTCTTGTATCAGACTATTTGAGAAAAAAAGAAAAAGATTTGTAAAAGAAGATATTAAAACGTTAAATAAATAACCAGATCTATTTGGATTGATTCCAAGCGATCACTGCTTTAACTGGCAAGCAGTTAAATCAAGGAGCATCCGGGTACATTGTTGTGGTCTCCCCTTCTAGGGGATCGGCCACGGACATGGGGCTGGCGAGCAGCTGGGAGGGTGGAGATGGTAGGGGTGGTGGTGTACTCTGATAGAGTGGACATAGTTCCAGGGTCATCCACTACCACATGGGAGTCCTCACTGGAGCTGGAGCTTGAAGTCGAGCTGACAGATGTTACATTGCTCGTGCCCTCAGTGAAGCTCCCCTTACCCTCCGTGCACTGGTTCCCTCTTGCTCTGTGTCAGCACAGGAACCACTCTGGCTAGCTGCTTTCCCAACATCCGTGGTGCTGTCTCCTTCACTGGCTGGTTCTGATGCTGTAAACAAGAAGTAAAATATATCATAAGTTGTCCATATGCATAGGTTTTATCACAACTTTTCCAAGATTACACAACTACATCAATCGAACTTGGGGGTGAAATACTTGATAATGTTCCGTAAATACCACATGTTATAACGCAAGTCAACCTGTGCACCCTCACACATGATGATGTCAGCGACATTGTGTGCAGCAAATCCAACTTTCTCATCCACAATGTCTTCAACATAACTATGTACCAGCTGATGTATTGTCTTTTGCTACTAATGGCCTTGTGTCAAAACATACCTGTCTCATCTAATGCAAGGGAGTTTGGACCTCATAATGGGAATAGGAGTCACACAATTGCTTTGAGACATGGTATCCACTCAGCTATCCCTGTTCATCAACTTGGGAACCAGAAGGTCTAGTGTTACAGGTCACATATCTTGATACTTATACATCAACCTGGTATAGTTATTAAAAGGGCCATATCACACAGATCATATTTAAGCTGCTCCTACCCATCAGGCTGGACATACGTTCAATGGTATGTTCACAAATTTCCTGGAGTTGCACCTATTAGACATTATCCCGGTCACTTGGTCTGACCACTGGGCTGTTCAGTTTGGTTATTTTTTCAATCAGATGAAGGTAGGCCTGAACTTGAAAAACCTGACCAAACTGATCAGGCCTTGGAATAAAATAAATGAACAGGACCTAATTAGAACACTAGAGTCCACTCAACTGGTGTTAACTCCAACTCCCGACACTGCAGCCTCACGGTATTTTAATTTAAGTTATTAGTCATAGAGTGCGCCCGTCAGCCCCATGGTTTTCTGAAAAATTAAGACAAAAAAAGAAAAGCTGTCGTCAGCAGGAAAGGAAATGGCAAAATATTTACGCCCCAGAGGAAAAACTGAGATACAAACAACTGATTCAGGAATATAAGAACCTGATTGTCACTGAGAAAACTAGTTTTTTCACTGATAAAATCAGATCTGCAGCGAATTCGTCCCAAGAGCTGTTCCAGACAGTATCTAGTTTATCAGCCCTGACTGTCCCGCCTACACAGACCCCCTCACAGCTGTTTTGTGATAGCTTAGCAAGTTTCTTCAAAAACAAAGTAGAGGCGGTTTATAATGACCTTATCCTTAACAATGTTATCAACCACCTATCACAAGTCACCAGTCAATTTAATCAAGGGCATCATGTTTTTGATGAGTTTCCTGCCATCTCTCCGGACTGCATGATTGAGCTCCTCAAACACACCAAATCAGATGCCCCCTCAGACCCATGTCCTAACCTAAGTTGTTGCACAAAAAAGTTGATTTCATTGCACTCCCACTCTCTTCGATGTTTAACAGCATCCTAAAATCTGGGATCTTTCCTACAGAATGGAAAAAGGCCTCTATTCTGCCTCGCCTGAAGAAACAATCCCTTGACCCAGCTGAAGAACAAAACTACTGCCCTATATTGAGACTTCCGTTTCTAGCCAAAGTGTTAGAAAGACACCTTAACATTTGTCTCACACAGTTCCTGGACCAACATGAAATCTTGGATAAATCACAATTTGGTTTCAGGAAAGCCATAGTATGGAGACAGCTTTAGTTAAAGTAGCCCATGAGGTCAGGGAAATTCTCGATCGTGGAGACAGGGATGCAGTGATCCTTTTGGATCTATCCGCAGCGTTTGACACAGTAAGTCATTCAATTCTGAAACAGCGTCTGCTTGACATAGGCGTCAAAGTTATGGCCTTTAAGCTTCTATGTGCCTTTCTGGATGGAAGAGAGCAAACTGTTAGTATAGGAGATTTTAGGTCAAAATCTTTCTCCTTACCATGTGGAGTCCCACAGGGCTCTTCGATAAGCCCCACCTTATTCAATATTTATGTGGCCCCTCTCATGGGATTGATAAGATCATTCGGTTTCCCCACAATATTGTATGCCGAAGATACTCAAATTATCGTCCCCATTGACAAAAACTCAGAAGAGGTAGCTCTACGTTTTAATAAATGCATGAGTGCCACATTACAATGGATGGGCAACCATTGCTTAAAACTAAAGGCAGAAAAGACTGAAGTCCTTAGCTATGGGCGGGATATCTCCTTCTGGAATCAATCCTGGTGGCCGGATGCTCTTGGTCCACTTCCCATCCCAGTGTCCAAATCCAAGAATCTTGGAATACTTTTTGACACAAAGCTGTCCTTCAGGGATCACACGAACTAACCTACATCCTCCTGTTTTTATATACTTAAAATTTTGAGGAAAATCCTTTCCTTCTTGCCTTTGGAGTTACAAAAACTGTGGTTTCCTCACTGGTTTTATCTAAATTAGATTATTGCAATGCACTCCTGGTTGGAGCCCAGCAGTGTATCCTAAGCAGGCTCCAGAGGCTACAAAATGCGGGCAGTCAGGGTTTTGAAAAATATTATAAAGTCTGAGCCTGTGACCAAAGCTGGAGATGAGCTCCACTGGTTACCAGTCAAAAAAAGAGTAGCTTTCAAAGCTCTTTGTTTTGCTCATAAAGCAGTGCATCTCCAAGGCCCCGAATCTCTTAGGAAAAAATTCTCAAGGTATACTCCTAACAGGTCTATACGTTCGGCGAACTCAATGACATTGTCGTTTCTCGTATTCACAAAGTCTCTTGGGGTGGGAGAAGTTTTTATCATGCTACATCTCGCCTCAGGAATCAAATACCAGTTTCTTTGAGGAACTCATCCAATTTTCTGGCTTTCACAAAGCTTCTTAAAACCTGGCTTTTCACGCTCCCGCTGTAGATTCTCTCTGATCCTTTTCAGTTTGCAGGCAGCGCCAACACACCCTTGGGCATACGTCGCGCTTTACAAATTAAAATCAAATCAAATCATACATCCAGTAGCAGAAGTAGCTGTTTGTCAGGTCACATGGCTTTCTCTTATCGTGGACACACTAAGGTAGTAGGCATAGCTAGGGTGAAAGGTATTTGCGCCACAGTCTTGTATCATTTACGCACAGTGTTAGAAAGATTAATCAGATTTTTGACCATGTTGGATACATTTGACCAGTTTGCCCTGTAAACACAGGTCAGCACACTGCCAAGTCCAATGACTGCATCTTCCTCCTGATTCAAGTGGATCAAAATGCCACTGGGCCATCTGGATGCATTGTCTGTATAAACTATTAGTGCTGAACAACTTGCTTGAAAAAGTGTATTCCACACTTCTTACCATTTGTCAACACTGCAGAAGTCCACATTTGTTAAAGCCAAGTCTGAATGTCCCTCACTTATTTTTTGCATCATGCACACATTGTGCAGCTTAAATGCTATTGCTTTTCATCTAATTTTTGTAAAGCATTTCCGAATGATGCTCATGTGACATCTCAGAATCTAACAGTAAGGCAAGTAAAGCATGGTTTACAAAGCATCATGTACGACCAGTTAAGAGTGTTGACACACACATGAGAACCGTTGTGAATGTGCATCTGACATCATCCCTTTCAATCAAAAGCCCTGTTTCCACCAGAGACCTACTTTGTTAGCCACTGAATGGCTTCTGATGTCACTATTACTGAGTCAAAAACATGGACTCAGGGCCAGATGTACGACCCGCCAATTAGCGAGTCGCAAATTGCGTTGCATGTGCGACTCGCTAATTGGAATGCACAACAGTGTCTCAGACACTGTTTGCGATTCCTAATGGGGTCGCAAATTGCATGCCTCATTAATATTAATGAGGCAGGCGCAATTTGCGACCCCCTTTAGGAATGGCTAGCATTCACAGGGATGGTGGCCTGCTGGGGTCAGCAGACCACCATGCCTGTGACTGCTTTTTTAATAAAGCAGTTTTTTTAAAAAATGCAGCCCGTTTTCCTTAAAGGAACACAGGATGCATTTAAAAAGAAAAATGAAACTTTTCAGGTTCATTTTTAAAGGGCAGGCAGTGGTCCCTGGGACCACTGCCTGCTCTTAAAACTATTTTCCCACATACTCACAAAGGGAAGGGGTCCCCTGGGGACTCCTTCCCGTTTATGAGTGGTTTACCACCTACTTGAAGTAGGTGGTAAACTGCAGTGTTTTGTGGCCGCAGAACATTAGTACATAGCATGTTGACTCCCTATTAGGAAGGGGCACCCCTTCCTAATAGCAAGATCGCAAATGCTATTTTGCGAGTCAGTGACTCGCAAAATAGCATTTGTACATGCTATTACCTTTTTGCGGCTGCAAACGGGAGGATCTCCCGTTTGCGGCCCCAAAAAAGGGTTGTACATCTGGCCCTCAGTTGTGTAATAGAGAGGATAGAATCCCACACTCAATCAAATGAGAGGCCAGTGTGACACGTGACATGAGTTCCCAAACCTGGAAAGTGCCCATGGGATACACTGGAGTACACTGGGCACCAGTGCTGGGACCGAACATTAGCGCACTGACCAATCACTACTCACCAGGCCCTCAACATAGACATTACTTGCTACCTGGATGTATAGCATGGGATTTCACGTCTGAGTGATCCAACATCAACATAGTTTATAGAGTTGGTGTGGCCACACAGTGAGCATTACAGACATTTGTCAATGTGCTGACACATGTTGAGCACTTACAATAGTTCGGAAGGTTATCTCCATGCACATGTTGTTCTCATGCGTTCCGATTACAATAGCATGGCACTACTATCAATCCCCTGAGCATTTTTTCCTCACATGTCGTAGATGAAAGGGGCATAACCATGCATCTACTTATTCTGGTGCATATGCATCTTTTAACATTGAACAGTGGTTTTGTGCCTCTCACAACCTAAAAAGGGGCAGCAGGCTAAAAAACTTGCACATGCATGGGTTAATATGTTGTGCAACAAGGCACATACTCACCCCCTCCTTTTTGCTGTCTGGCTCTCAACTGCCTATCCAGGTCAGGGAAGACCACCACAAGGATGCGTAGCATTAAGGGGGTCAGGGTGCGGCACACGCCACTCTTGCCTGGAGGTGACAGGCCAAGCTGGACTCTCGCGATCTTCCAGGTCTAGCCTCTAAAGTCCTGCCTCCGTTTCCTGCAGTGGGCACTGCACCGATGGGTGACCCCCAGGGAGCACACCTTCAGGGCGATGGTCCTCCACAGTATACCTTCTGACGGGCACTGACCTGTAAGGATGACATGGTGACAGGCCCTCAGTTCACATGCAACATGTACATATTCAAATACTGGTGCACATAGGTCATGAACAGCTTGCTCGCACTGTCTAAACATTAGCAAAGTGGTATTCTGTGCACTTCACCGGTGTTCAATTATGACTTTCTCTCCTGAGAACAGTGACATGTTAACACCAGAACATACACATCTACAGCAGTGTACCTGCGCAGAACAGTTACATACACCCTTTGCAAGTTTTAAAATCATGGTTAAATGTTTGTCTCTAGGATTCCTAATGCCATAAGTGCATGGTCATTGCACATGTTAACTGACAATGCTGTCTGATCATCACTCACCTCCTCCTCTGGTTTGCCACAGAGCTGCCTGTACAGTGGCAGGAGCGTGTCCAGCAGCATCTTGTTTTCCTCAGCTGTGAAGCCTGGGGCCCTGTACAGTGTGGCATAGTAGCTCCCAGAGGAAGTGGACAGCAGCAGAGAGATGGGAAGGTCCTGGAATCATGCAGTTAGTGCAGGGAAGTGAACTCTCTAGGGAACCACCAGACTTATATCAAGACCGCATAGGCAATCTTTAGCCCATGCAGTCAAAGCGATTGGTCCGCGTCGGTCGCATTTTCCGAAACGTCCAATGCTTACTGACAACACGCCTACCTTGCGGTTCAAAAAAGCAGACTGCGAGTAACTTTGATACATTACTAATGGAGGTTTATCGCGTCGGTTTGCATGCGATGCGGACACAATCCGAGATCCGCGACTGTCACCATAACAACTATCAGCCTATGGCTGTGTCCGATTCGGTTATGATTGAAAAATTGGTCTGGGATGCAAACACTTTTGTAAATGTTGTGAGTTTGTAATATTCCATGCCTGGATGCTGCATTTTGTCAGGTGAAAGGGACATCTAACTGAAACACTTACACTCCCAAGATGAACTAACCTTGAGGGCACATAGCACAGTGATTGGTAGGCTAATCCCATGAATTAAAACTACTCCATTTTGCCTCTTAGGGTTGTTCACAGTCAATATACAGATTTGGTGCATTCCAAGTACAGTGTTCACCTAGTTTCTGCATTACAGGACAGGGTGACCCAGTGGGCAATCTGTGTGATGTGAGACTGGAAAGGTGGTGTGTGTTAAGTCCGATACTACATTTCCGAGGAATGACTACACCATGACATTAAGCAGCCACATACGCTTAGCTCTGATATGTGAGTTTCTAGGGTATCTTTGTGTGCTACACTTAAGCGTACAACTGCATTTTCTGGGACTTCTACATTGTAAATGGTTTGTGTATGTAATTGTTTGTGTAATGCATATATGACAACATGACTGTGTCCACCCTGTGACATTAGAGTGCATAATGTGCATTGTGATACGCTATATGTATGTGGTGTCCCAGATGTCAAGCATTACATATTCCTATAGTGTTTACAGATGAACCATATAATTGATATCACAAACATAAGTCTAGGCTTCTTGGCTTGTGAGTTTTGGAGTATGTCCGGCTTGCTTTACATGAACAATCACAGACACTAGGGAAGATTACAGTACTGAACTATAATTACTGTGTCACCAAACCTTTCAAACCTGTTTGGCAATGACCTTATGCTGTGATATGTATTTAAGTTTAACATTGTTCATTGAAATGTGTCTTTTCTGTGACATGGAGTTTTATGTGTGGTTAATTTGTCTTTGCTGTTGGTCTAAGTGCATATTGCTTGGTACATTGTGAACTAACATCAACTGTGTATACACTCAACACTTAGGTATCGCAGAGGAGGTGGCAGACAGCCTCCTGTGTACAGGCCCTTTCCAGAAATACAAACATTGGAAGAGCGAGACATCATCAAGAAATACCATCTTGCAAGGGCAACAATTGATGAGTTGTGCCAGCAATTGTCATCTCATTTGCGGCCACAGCACACATATCCAGCAGCACTAACCCCCAAGGTGAAGGTGATGGCAGCACTGCATTTCTATGCCACAGGAACATTCCAATACACAGTTGCAACATCGGGTGGAATGTTCCAGACCATGTTCAGTAATGTTCTTTGGGATGTGTTGCTAGCATTGACCCGTTACATGGACCACTACATCAAGTTTCCTAAACCTGGAGAATTGTCTGACATCAAGGTTGATTTCTATGCATTAGGACATATGCCCCATGTAATTGGATCTATTGATGGCACTCATTTTGCATTGATACCAGCACAGGCCAATGAACAAGTGTATCGCAACAGGAAACATTTCCACTCCATCAATGTCCAGGTGGTGTGTTCGCCTGACATGTGCATTTCACATGTCTCTGCCCGTTTCCCTGGGTCTGCACATGACACATATATCCTGGGTAACAGCATCATCCCACATTTAATGAGTCAACTGCAATCTGACCGGGCATGGCTTGTTGGTAGGTGATGTTGTACATGAATGTTGTAGTGTGTGTTGGTTGTAGTCATATAGTGATATGTTGTTTGTCAACTGAAACTCTATCTGTGTTCAATGTAGGAGACTCTAGATACCCCAACCAGTGAAGCCTAGCTTGTGCTAACAATGACATCGCTGTGCTTGAGATGTCATACTTCTCCCACCTGTGCTACCTTATTTCTGATTGCTAAACTCTGTTCTTTATGCTTTTTACCAGGGTACATTGGCATGTCATCTACAGAGTGGACTTGCAGAGTTGTGACCTCACCAGACATATGATGCTGTGACAGACACTGAAATGGAAGTTTTGCTGAACTCCCTGGCACGCACTTCCTTCAGACATGATAGTCTGGTGTTTATGTTATTATTGCCTTTCAGTACTGTGTGACAAAAATCATAGTTTTTGATCCTGCACCATGTTGGATCTGGCCAATAAAAATGTGTTCCACATTGAGGTGTGCCTTGTCTGACATCACACATCCCAACAAGTTCAAATCAAAGTTTGACTATGATGAACTAGTTGGCTAACAATGATTGTTGACTGGGCTGACAAGTAGTGATAGTTGTGTAGACAATTTACTTCCAGTGAATATGTACCATGTACTACAGTGTGTCGATAACCTGGTTGTGTATATCTATCATGCTGTGCAAAAGGTCATTTTCTTCAATAGCAATTAGTTTACGACTTACAAGTAATTGATTACCTAGGTTGTTGACACTTTCATTTTTATGATTAGAGGGTGATGACAATATTTACATTTTCAAGTCAAAGTCACAACATGAGCAAGTATTGCTGTGTAAAGTGGTTTATTTAGGAAAACATAGTGCAAATTTGAAGCCACACAATGGTAATGTGCTCATAACAAAAAGTAAAGTGCAGATTGGAGTTGATAGTGTTTGCTGATGAAATCCAACAGAGACAAGCCACAGTTATTCAAGTCCAAAGTCCAACTGTGAACCTCCATCAGATGTGGGACAGTTATTTTGGACAGCCAACAAAGTGAATGCTTGGCACACAATGGATGATATCAATGGCACCTTTTTCACTTCCTGGGGGTGGTGCATTGCCATTTGACTCTCACAGATTTTTCCACGGATGCCCCACCCCACATTTGGGTTGGGGAACCACATCTGCAGGCTCCTGGGGTACTGGGGACTCTCTGCCTGACTCAACATCCCTCCCTGTGGCTTGTGCAGATGTAGTAGCAACAGATGTAGTAGGCACACAGGGAGGGGTACTTAAGTGAATAGCTATCTGTCGGAAGCTGGTACCAATATCCTGCAGCACCCCTGTAAGGTCGTCCATTTGGTCGTTGAACCGGCCCATACCTTGGTTTTGCTCATCCTGCAGCTGTTCTATGTTTCGGAGGATTTGGATAATCTGGCCCATTTCTCCCTGGTACCCCTCATAAGCATTGAGTACCTGGGAGAGGTTTGAGTGGTTTCTCAATAGGTCATTAGCTACGTTAGAGGCAGGTCCCTAGCTGCAAGTCTTCTGGTTTTTGATCCGTACAGACACCTTTGGGTATTGCGCGCTCTATAAAATTATTTATTTCATTCATACATCAGCAGCACCAGCTGCTCGATGGTGTGGATCCACACAACCCCTCCCACCACTTCCACCCCCACGAGCATGCGCAGTTGGCAGTGGCACAGTCAACCCTGAGCCTCTTTCCTCATTGACTGTGGTGTTGCCGTTGGTTAACTCCAGAGTGCTCTGTGCTGCTGTACCGTTGTCATTGGCTGTGGCGGCTGTGTCTGTCAGGGTAGGGTTCAGCTGGCTGTCGGTAACTGAGGTTATAGAATCAAATCAGGCTCTCCAGCCGACCCATGCCCGCCTAGGATCTTTCGGATGGCCCTGCCGGCCCTGGAGAGTCAGATTCTCACTCTCTTGAATAACTCCTTGGCGAATGGTCAAGTCCCCGTCAATTTTAAGGAGGCCAGAGTTACTCCCCTACTAAAGAAACCGGGAGCAGACAAGGCTGAGCTCAAAAATTATAGACCCATCTCCCAGCTCCCGTTCCTGGCGAAGGTTGTGGAGCAACATGTCTTGAAGACAACCTCAGCGTTCCTGGAGGAACATGAGTTACTCCAACCCCGCCAGGCTGGGTTCAGAGCCCACCACAGTACAGAGCTAGTCATGTTATCTGTACTTGACTATCTTAAGATGAAGGCCGATAACAAAGAGCAGAGCGCCCTGATTCTTTTAGATCTTTCGGCGGCATTCGACACGGTCAGCCACACAACACTACTGACCAGGCTGACGGCCCTGGGCATTCGAGGGCACGCCTATAACTGGTTAGAATCTTTTTATCGGAACGCTCGCAGAGGGTCCAACTTAGTGCCCAAGTGTCGGAAAAGGGCAATATCTCCTGCGGAGTCCCTCAGGGCTCCGCACTGTCCCCGCTCCTCTTTAATATAGATCTGCAGCCCCTGGTAGCTGCACTAACCAATATGGACTGCCAGGTTTTTAATTATGCGGATGATACCCAGCTCATCCTGAGGATTGATAACTCGGTCTGTGCCCAAGTATCAGTCCAGAACATCCTCAGGTTCACAGTCAACTGGATGGCGGCAAATTCCCTAAAAATTAACCCAGATAAAACCGAAGTACTAGCCTTCCCATCAAAAAACAACCCCTGGAGCGGCCTGTTTTGGCCCCAAGAGTTGGGGGCCCCTCCCAGCCCATCACCAGTGGTAAAAGCCAGGGAATCAAGATCGACTCCGAGCTCTCTATGATCCATCAAGTTAACTCGGTGGTGGGCATATGTACTGGGCTTCTAAGGCAGTTGAGGAAACTGGTTCCTCTGCTTTCAGTGTCATCTCTGAAAATTATAGTATCAGCAACTATTGTCTCACGACTCGACTATGGCAATGCGCTGTATGTCGGGCTCCCCCAGAAACTCACAAACAAACTACAAGTGGTACAGAATGATGCAGCTAGGCTGATCTTCAGGCTGCCTAGAAGAACTCATGCCACTCCTCTGCTGCGTAAGCTGCACTGGCTGCCTGTTAAGCAGAGAGCGAAATTCAAGGGACTCTGCATTGTCCACAAAGCTCTCTACGGACAAGCCCCAGGGTACATAAGGGAACGTTTAACCAAATATGTGCCAAGGCGGGCCCTTCATTCAGCAGAAGCCGTCCAGCTGGTTTGCCCTTGAAGTAACTTGGTTTCCAAAGGGGACGAGCCTTCTCGGTCCTCATGCCACAACTCTGGAACCAGTTGCCCGATACTCTCCGGAAAGAACCTGTCCTGCTTCTTTTCCGGAAACAGTTAAAAACTGTTCTCTTCAGGGAAGTACTAGAGGCGACGTAAGACCTCTTAATACTATGGAGACCTCCCCGCTTTGACGCTGTGTTGCTTCTCTCAAAGCGCTAAGAGACCTGTCGGTGTATATGCGCTATATAAGTATAAATAACATAACATAACAGGTGGGAGTTGTCGCAGTGGATCCTGCTGAAACTGCTGGTGCTGTCTGCCGACCCAAACCTTATGGGCCAGGTTGCTCCTCCTCGTCTGAGGATAAGTGAGAGTCCTCAACACCGGTGAGCTCATTGTCGGCTGGAGTCTGGGCCTGGCTATCATCATTGGGCACTGCAGTGTTCCCAGCTCGTCCTGTGGGTACAGAAATGATACAGTAATTTATGTGAATGTCCAATGCACATCAAATTTTACGCATTACGTAAGTCACTGGACCAATAAAACAGTTTATGATGATATATTGGCCTCCTTTATCCATGATGATCATCTATATTGTGGGTGAACAATACAAGTTTGACAAGATGTGGATTGGTAATCAGCTCCACCTATGTGCAGAAATGGGTATGTTCTGTTTAGTTCTTATGACATGTCCACTGACATAGACTTGTACCTAACACTCTGTAGATGACACTTGTGGATTAGTGTGCTCCACATCTTTAGAATGTCAATGACATACGTACTCTTTAGATCCTAATGTTTGAGTTTGTCTGGCCTGTGTACTGGACTTAGTCCATGTATCAGCAGTAACATAGGTGTGGCTGCCTACACACTCACAGTCTGTTTCTTTCCCAGGAATTTTGTAATCATGCTGTGAGTGATGTGCTTATCGTTCTCAACTCATGATCCTCGATTGAATCCCCTATGGAGGAAAACGTGTGACTGCTTAGCTTTGTGCATACACAGCTCATGGATTTTGAATTTTGTCTCCATAGCTAGATGAGATCTCAATGTTTTTTTTGCAACTTCATAGCTAACTCATTTTGTAAGCTGGGCTTCGAGTGCTGCTGGGCTATTTGGGAAACTTAACAAACTCCTCCTCCCACCCAGCCCAACCATCCCCCTTGGAACTCTGCTTTCCTGACAGTGAGTGGAAATGTACTAGGAAGATGGCTGACCTTGGTGCCTGGTGTCTGACTTTACCCCAAATCCCATCAAGGCCTTGTTATGTTATGTTATGTTAGGGTCATTTATAAAGCGCATGGCTGCCCCAGCAGCAGGGCGTCCCAGCGCTAGCGGACGAGTGACCAGAAGAAATAAGGCTAGATAGAGGAAAAAAGCCAAGTTTTAATCAGTTTCCTGAATGCCCAATGATCATGAGTACTGCGGGCAGCCAATGGGATAGAATTCCATAACGCAGGGGCCTGAGCTTTAAAGAAGCGACCCCCTGCTCTACACCGGCGAACCCGTGGAACGCACAGCAGGTGGTGGTCAGCAGAGCGCAGTGCTCGCGATGGAACATATGAGGTGCATAGTCCCTGCAGGATTTGGGGACCCTGACCGTGTAAAATCTTATGAGTGGTGCAGAGAGTTTTAAACTGGACTCTCTGTTTAATTGGCAGCCAATGAAGACGATGAAAGAGATTGGAGGTATGGCAGTGCTTTGGTAGGGCAAAAGAGTACGTGCCGCTGCATTCTGTACCCGTTGGAGTCTCGCAGTAACTGTTTTATTTACGCCAAGCAAAAGACCATTGCAATAGTCTAGGCGCGATTGAACAACTGATTGAACTATCAGTTGGCGGGTAGGAGCATCAAAGAGCCCCAAAATGGGTTTTAGGCCGCGTAGGAGACCAAAACATGTACCGGCCACTTTTTTTGCATGAGGCTCAAAAGAGAGGTCGGTATCAATCAAGACCCCTAAATCCTTGACTGCGCTTTTCGGTTGGGGAGGAGTGCCCAAGGTCGCGGGCCACCATTTGTAGTCCCATTTATGGGTATCACGGCCTACCAAGAGCACCTCCGTCTTGGCAGAAGTCAGTTGTAGATAATTGTCTGCCATCCAATCTGAAATGGCCAAAACATCCGCACGAAATTTCAGTTGGTCCTGAGCAGCATTGTTGGAAAAGGTGAATACCAACTGGGTATCGTCCGCATAAGATACCATTTTGATGTTCCGTTCTTTGGCCAAGAGGGCTAGAGGGCGGACATACACGTTGAACAACGTGGGGCTCAATGCAGAGCCCTGAGGAACACCACAGCTAAGAGGGTAGTTACTAGACAGATAAGGGGGGGCATGTACCTGAAAAGAGCGCTCGGATAGAAACGAGGCGAACCAGGCCAGAGCCCTACCTTTGACCCCGATCTCCTCTAGCCGTTGGAGAAGAATCTTATGGGAGACCGTGTCAAAGGCACGGTCTCCCATAAGATAAGTTTGTGCTCCAAACACCATGCAGCAGTGTCAGCCATCTTGCCAGTGCATTTCCACTCACTGTCATGAAAGCAGAGTTCCAGGTGGGCTGGTTGGGCTGGGTGGGAAGATGTGTGTAGGGCAGGGCTTGATGGGAGATGTAGTAATAGAAACCACTCCTCCTGCCACCCAGCTTAACCAGTTTATCTGGACCTATATCTAACTGACAGTGAGGGGAAGTGTACTAGCAATGTGGCTGACACTGGTAACTGGTGTTTTGAGCACAAGGCCTTGATGGGAGTTGTGGTCAAGTCAGGCACCAGTCCTCAGTGTCAGCCATCTTGCTAGTCCATTTCCACTCACTGTCAGGTAAGGAACGGTTTCTCACCTGTAACTCCTGTTCTCTCCTAGGGGTATTTCCATGATTAGTCATAAGCACTTGAGTAGTCAAGCCCACGTGCGGGGACCCCGGAGCACTTCTTTAGATATATCTTCTAAAGTGGATATTTTCCACCTTTCTTCAAGGCCTGCAAAGACACTTAAGAGATAGAAAAACAAAAATGCAGCCTAAATACATAGGCTAGACTGACCGCATCTTCATCTTGAATAGAAAAAAGGTAGCCGGTGTACTAAATTTTGTGTAGTTTTTTGTAGTGTTTAACACACAGAATAATCCCCTTCACAAAACCCCTTTTTTCATGATAGAGATGAAAGGAAAGTGCAGAATAGCCCCATAGGCTGCCATTATATGTCTTAAAAATAGAAGCTGTGCCTTTAAGAATCCAGAGACCACCAGTATCCCATCATGCACAGCCAGTGGCAGTTACTTCAGTTCTTTTTGAGGGCAATGAGAAGTAATTTCATGCTCTATGTTATGGATCCCTGTGTCGATTCCACTGGGGAGGAGGGAGGGTTGCTTATGACTTATCATGGAAATACCCCTACCAGAGAACAGGAGTTACAGGTAAGAAACCGTTCCTTCTCTCGTAGGGGATTTCCATGTATAGTCATAAGCACTTGAATAGACTAGCAAACCCATCCCTATAGAACATGGTGGAAGAGACAGTGAAAAAATGATATGTAGATTTAAGCAAACAGGTTCCGGAGGGAAGCCTGCCCTACTTGAGCATCTGCCTTGGTATCTGAGTCCAGGCAGTGGTGTTTAGTGAAAGTAAGCACTGATTTCCAGGTAGCAGCCTTACAAATCTCTGTAATTGTTATATTACAAAGCAAGGCTGCAGTAGCTGCCTTCCCTCTGGCTGAGTGAGCTTTAGGCTTACTAGATAGGGATTTATTAGCTTTTTGGTAACAGAGTAGGATGCAGGAAACAATCCATCTGGGGATGGAATGCTTGGAAGTCGCTAGACCCATACGGAGGGAGCCATAGTTTACAAATAACTGGTAAGATCTCCGTAGATCCTTAGTTTTATCCAGATCGAATTTAAAACCTGTCTAACATCCAGGGAATGAAGAGATCTCCCCGCTGGAGTAGATGGATAGTGGAAAAGGTAGGCAAGGAAATAGTCTGGTTCACATGAAAATCTGAAATCACCTTAGGGAGGAACTTCGGATGAGTCCTCATAACTACTTTAGATGCATGAAAAACTATTTATGGCTCTTTACAGCATAGTGCCTGGATTTCGCTAACCCTGCGGGCGGAAGTAATCGCCACAAGGAAAGCCGTCTTCCAAGACAGATGCTGAAGAAAAGTCTTATGTATGGGTTCAAAAGGTTCTTTCATAAGATGAGAAAGGACCACATTAAGCTCCAAAGGAGGAGAAGGACTCTTAATGGGAGGAAAAACCTTCTTCAAACCCTCCAGGAAATCTTTGATAACAGGAATTCTGAAAAAGGAAATTTGTGAAGGGCATTTCCTGTAGGCAGTAAGGGCTGCCAAGTGAACCTTAATAGAAGAAATGTACAGGCCAGATTGTGACAGATGAAACAAATATGGAAGGATGACATCTTCCTGGCAAGAGGTAGGATCCTCATTCTTCGATGAGCACTAAATACAGAATCTCCTCCCTTTATGAGCATAAGCAGAACGCTAGGATGGTCGCTTAGGTTCCTTGAGGATGTCCATGCAGCTTTGAGGTAAGTTCAAGTGTCCATACTGTATTAGCTCAGAGCCATGCTGCCAAATTCAAAGAGGAGAGGTTGGGGTGCACCCTCTGGCCTCTGAACTTCCTTAGTAGATCCAGGGGCTGCTGGTGGAATTTGAAACTGGTGGGGCGTATGCAGAACGAATCAACGTATGCGAGCGAGCGTGCCCAACGGCAATAAGGGGGGTTCGGGGGGATTCTCCCCCAGTGAAGACATTTTAAAAAAATTGGCATCTTTTAGGTGCAATTTTCAGCACTATTTCTGTGATAAATGGACTAAAAATTCAGTTCTTCTAGGCATTCATAATAGAAAACTCATACATTATTTCAGAGAATTTCTGGGTTGCCAAGCAAGTCTGACTTCTGAAGAGGGCTAGGGTACTAAGCAAGACTGCTTTGGCTCTACCCTTTCCAATAGAAAACACTAGTTAGTGATGTGAACAAGTTCAATGGACAAACCTGGGGTCTAGGGAGAGTCCCTCTCCTGAGAAAGAAATTTATAAAAGATTGGCAAATGGTGCATTGTAAAGCAAATGAATGCAGCGATAAAGCAAGGCTTATTAAGTAGTGGGAACGTATAGTCTTGAAATATTAAACACATTAAAAACTGCCCCGTATCTTCTTGCATTAATTTGTTCAACAGTTACTGTAATATGTAAATTGTTCTGCATGACAACTTTAGCCCTTTAAAATGTATGCTTGCCCAGTGTCTTGCACTGCATGCAGCATTAACTTTGGAAAAATATGCTCTAACCAGACTTCGGGAAGTACCCTCAGCTGCTGACTGTAACCAGTCATATAGAAATATGTGCTGACAGGTCTTTAAGTGAGATGAAAAAAGTGGGTGCTCCCTATAAAGGAACATGCCAAATACATTTCTGTGAGTCCCATAGTGTGCCATCAGACCGGTATTTTGGTTTCTCTCTGAGATGTAATTTTATCCTGATAAATGGCACAACAACTGACATATGCCTAAAGCCTGTCAGTATGATTGGCTTTGGCACTGGGTGTTAGCTGGTTACGATAAATGAGGCAGAGGAAAAGGAAGAAGTCACACCCTCAGAGGTTCAGGACGTTCCAAGTGGCATTTAACATATGCAGATAATAGGAAACACAATAGACCCAACAAAACAGCATGTATTAAACAAACATCAGCAAATAAACAAACAAAAGCAGGCAGAAGATATCATGTACGTAGCACAAATACACAGAACTAAAAAACAACAGAACAAGGGAAACTGTGGGTACATCACAGACAGAAAAACTCACGGAAGCAGCCGGGGACAGAGAAGTGTGTGTGTATAACACAGACATCAGCAAAAATCAACAAACCCGGACAGGAGGGACTGTGTCCACTATCAGGAGCTAACAAAAAACAACAGAACTTTGGGAATTGTGCTTGTAGCACAAAACAGGACATGCCATGCACAGCGCCTCACGAAAAAGAAAACAAAGAGTTCCCAGATAGTGAGCACATGTGGAAGAATACAAGGAGCAAGTCAGAGAGGTGGTTAACAGGCTATGCTCTACAGGAGGGACAAAGACATGCCGGGCAGCCTAAAACAAATAAAGCCAGCAAATAGAAAGCAAGCAAATGCAAGTTAAAAATACTAAGCCAATAGTACGCAATGTGTGGACTGCATTGCCAGGGAAACTTTCAGAATGTCCCCAAGAAGTCTTTTAAAACCACACAGCTGCGCTGTCTGGTAGGCTTCTGCCTTAAAAGACGTCTCAGAGTGCCTTACAGAAATTAAACTCTGGATGGCCCAATGATCTCCAATGTTTGAGTTTCCCGATCCCACTCTTCCTGCAACATTGCCTTCCACATTCTTCTTTACCTGCCACCAGAACCCATGTTAAAATGTATCTTTTTCATGAGATATAAATGTATTATCTCCTCCACTGTTACAGCTGCTGTGTTCCAATTGCTTAGCGTTAGAAATGTCCCACCTCCCAGTCTTGAGGACAAATTATTAACACTTGAGTGATGCACAGACTTGACTAATGCAACTATCTAGTTGTGGACCTTCCATGCACAGCTTGCTTTTTCACATTTTGCCACTAGATCCTTGGTATTTGTACCCAGACCAAGGCATTCCACTCGTTAAAGCAGTTGAAGGCATCCAACGGAGAACCCCCTATACAAAGGGGCACCAGATTTCACAAAAGGTCTAAAAATGCCTACATTGCTACGGTAGGGGAAAACCAAATTGGCAAATGCAGTTTTGTCCGGGTCATGAAAATCTTTGTATCAGTGTTAGTTACCTCGTTCCACCATCAAGCTGGATGAATCTGACCAGTACAGGGCACGTCCCAAGTACAGATTTCTCGTAATAGTGTTTAAAAGTGTTAAGTGATATCACCCTCATAGCTCTCAGCTAATTATTTAGCTCTCCCCAAAATGTAAACCAAACTCTGCAAACTAGATCTTAACGATTGTACCTAGACTTTCTTGTTCATCCTTTAGATTACATTCTCATACCATTGTATGTAAATTGCCCAGACCCCGTCTGTAGAATGTCATTCTTAGGCCAAATACGAGCCACCCTCTGTTCAGAGTTCAAACTCTGCTTCGAATCACATCTTCTGGGTGTACAGACATGAACCTTAAATCTCAGACCGCTATTGTCGAGCAATAAGCAGGAAAGGTTAGCTCACACCAGCACACCATTATTTGTGTATATACAATGACATCACTGGCGAAAGACGCTATGCGAATCATTCCAGAAAAAGAAGAACAGCAATGGAGGAACAAATAACCGCACACTTGGTAAGGAGCCAGGCCAGAGGTAGAAACCAAGGACTGCCTCCCAGCTTTTGTCAATCATTCAAAAACACAGAAACAGAAAGAAGGAGAACAAACATTCCAAGATTATGAAGCAATCAAATCACACAAAAAAATTACAGTAAAACGACCACCTCACATGATTTCTCTACCTGACATTTTGTCTTTAAAACATACAGAATGCATGTAATGCATCAAATAAATAGCCGCGTACCGCAGATCTCCTCAGTGTGCTCCAGATTATAACCTATTTAACAACACCTACTAAGTCGCCATGGCATCAATAAGGCACAATTTCAGGCTTCCAGCAAGTTCAGTCACACCAGAGAAATGAATATTGTGTTCAGACAGATCTGGAACACATTTCCGAAATTGAAACCATGTCTTTAATAAATGGCTCAAGATTAGGAACCACCGATCCATGTGATCTGGCAGAATCTATTGGCAGATTTAACAATGGCCAGTGTGAGCACTTCATTTTGCAGCGAACCAAACTGGTTCTAACTGCCAGCGCCCAGCTCACATGCACATCTGCACAGAGGCTGTTAAACATTCCAGAAAATAAACTGCCAGCAAGAAGAGAGAGACTGAGGAATACCAATCATTCAAATGACTTTTAAAAAAATCTTTCCTTCAAAAAGGAGGCAATCCTAGTGGTACCATAAATTCCTACCGACTTAAATAACAATGCTATTTATTGTATATATACACTTACTATGGCAGTTTAGTAGCGCTAAAAGTAATATTCAGTGCAATCCCCAAATTCAAATATACATGCATGTAGTTTATTCTGCGCACGCCAAAACAAAAGGCTCTGTGCTGTTCAGTTCAAACAAGATATTTCTAAATCAGCATGCTCGGACAACGCCTTTAAAAACCACGGTCAAGCAGCTTCCTAGTGTAAATGAGGCCGACAAGCAAGTGAAACAGCAACAAAAAAACAAACAAAAAAACACTTAATATACATCTTTAAAAACAAAACGAATCCCAATGTCACTTGGCCTCTCTCCCTCACACCGGCCCTCCTCATCAGTCGCCCTCATAAGTATGTGCATCCACAGTCCCTCTATCAATTTGCCTGTCTCGACTCCTTCATTACCTCCTGCTCACCCTCTAACACAAGCCTTTCTTTCCATGTCATTGCACTTTCTCTTCTCTTCCTGCATTGCGTTCTCTTCCATTAGAGAAGATCGTTTTAATTGCCGCTCAGGCTGAACCGCAACCCCACCCTCACCTGCGCTGGGCCTCGCTGGGAAGATCAGTCACGACAGCCTTGCATATCGAACACCACCACATTTGCTGAGAACTGTCTATGCCATACAGAGGAGCATCCACTATACATATGGAACCGAAGTACTGGCACAATGAGTAGTGCACAATGATACCATTCACTATCCCTGGTATTAAGCAGCACCCCGTGTACATTGAGCTGCATCTCATACCTATTGGGCAGTGTTCAGGATGCTGAGCCACGTAATATCCTGTTAGTTAATTCATCCACCACAGCATTCCGCATGGGTAGTCATTTCACATGAACAGCACAATGTTTGGCTCAGACTCTGTTTCTAAATGGTACCCTATTTTCTGATGTGCAAAGAAACATGTATGACGTTGCACCTCAACAAAGGTCCTTGCGACTGCAGCAGACCTGGGAGAACGAGATTAACTGACAAACTCTCCTTCACACCTATCTCTATAACGCATGACTCTTTTGCTAGTATATATAGAAAAGTGTCCTGTGAATGTCCTATTTGTTCCAGTCCTCTCAAATGTTTTTACAGGCAGTGACACCCGCGGTCTGTGGTGCGCCCTTTGTCCTTGCAGGCTTTCACCCTCTGTAGTGGACCAGACTTCATCTGGCCTGCCTACTGACGAGGTCACGTGACCGAGCCTTTCTAAGCCAGAACCCAGGAGGTCGTTGTCCCTTACTGGTACCAGTAAACCTAAACTGCGAGCCACTGTTGCCGTGCTGTGCACTCACTGCTTGGCTTTGTCGTGCTGCATTGATTTCTGGTCTTATGCCTGTTTTCACCTTTTCAAACAAAATCGAGTTTCGCGAACATTGTAGTTTACGGAACCAGGGACCCTTATATACTGTATTTTTGTTGCAATAACCCATCCATTGAGTATTATACACAATGTACTTCATTTTCTCTAATTTCTACTTTTCTGCTTAATATGCATACTGAAAATGTAATGTGTATGTATTAAGATGCTACTAGAATGTTCTGTTATCACACACCTCTGGCTGCCCAGTTATACCTTTCATGTAACTATGACGACCATGTTGTGGTGTATCTAGACTTGCCTTGACCCTGGCCTTGGCTCCTGGGCATTACTATTGGGACTGCAGGCCTCTCTGGGATGGCATTTTGTGTATCACGTCTACTTGAAAGACTTGGCGGGGGTGGGTGTTAAGCATTCTTAATTTACTACCTTCAGGCCTTGCGTTTCTGAGCAACTGGGCTACTTATATTAACGCAACTTTTTCCTACTTTTAATCTACTCATTTGCAACAGTAGATACAGTCCAACTGTAACCGGTTGGCACGGCCAGGTAAACGCTTGTTTAAAGTCTCAAGTAGGCGGTCAATGACATTTTAAGCAGGAAGGAAGGAAAAAAAAAACACCCACACAAAGTTAAGTTGAACATCGCCCATGGTTTGAGGCTGTGAGCCCGTTCTGCGTTTCTAGCATCAAGCACCGTGGAAGCAGTCTCATTTGGGCACTACAAATACCAGAATGCTTGATGTTACATAAAAAACACATGCCTGCATATAGTCCTCATGACAGGGGTTGGTCGATCGCTAGGACCCTTCCAAGCTTAAACTGGCTCAGCAGACTCCGTACTGGAGCAGGGGGCGATGCGTTAACATGGACCCACAAAACACGAAATTACGTGAGGTTTTTTAAATCCAACAGCACCCCCGCCAAAACCAGCCCTCAAATACGAGGATTAGAAAAAAAATTGAGGCGTAATTCACGGTTATGTACAGATCGATATCAGTTTAGCATATGGATTTTAAGAGTTTCGTTTTCGTGCCCCTGGGTAACATGCAAGGTAGAGAGGCGCGTGGAGCACGGCACCGCAGGACACCCTGGCACACTACGGTGGTGGTTGCACATGCGTTGTGCTCCCGCACGATGGCCGCTCCCCCCTGGCTAATTCACTGGTCCCGCTTGTGGTCCCGGTCTCTGGTGCAGCCCCAAGCTCTGGAGATAGTGGGGCGCCGACACGGGGACTCGGGCCGGACGTCTGTGGTCTCTGACTCTGAGGAGAGCTTTTTGGGTGGAGCAGTCGCAGACTCAAGATAACGAAGCACGGACCCTGGGGAGGAACAAGAGACCCCTGGCCTAAGTAGACCCCAGGCTTGAAGCTACGTGAATTGTCACCAGCGACAGTATTTCCGACAATGTCGTACACAGTTGCGGCTCGCAATACGCGCGGGGGGAGGGTCCTGCGAGGGGGGGCCGGGGGTTTAAAAATAAAGTTAATGGAAAATAAACATTAAAACTTACCTGACCGCCGCCGGTGGTCCGCGCCGCATCTGCTGTGTGTTCCTGTGCCGGGGTGGTCCGCCGCCGCCTCTCAACCAATCAGTGGCCGCCGCCTCTCAACCAATCAGTGGCCGCCGCCTCTCAGCCAATCCAGATGCCAGGATTGGCTAGAGCACGGTCTGTCTCCGCCCATAGGAGACCGGGGGGCTGCGGCCACTGGCCAGTAGCAGCCCTCGCCCTAGCTCGCTCGCCTAATGCAGGGCACTGCAGGCTACTAGTGCGCGTGTTCGGGCTGGTCAGAAAAATGATCAGCCCAAACCTGAACATGCGCACTGGGCCTGCCCTGCTGACTGTCACTCAGTGAAGTCAACAAAAAACCCAACCCTCCAGTGCCTCCCCACCCCCTTCAGCGACGCGTCCTCCTGACTGACTCGGATTTCAAGTCAGTCAGGACGCGCCCGGCGGTGAAGTTCTTTCTCCGTGGCATCATGTGGTTAGTGGGGCAACGCCCCTACGCCCCAATGGATGCACCGCGCCTGAGTAGATCTGATCGACATGGAAGCCAGAGATGTGGATGGACAGACCGGTGAAGAAGGTCCCTGAACCACCACATAAGTGGCAACTCCGGGGCTATGAGAATCATTGTGGCCCATGACTGAGCCAGCTTGATGAGGACTGCCGGGATTAGGGGAACTGGAGGAAAGGCGTAGAGAAATCTGCCTGACCAGTTGATCCATAGGGCATTCCCCAACGTTCCCAGTTGGAAGTACCTCGACGCAAAGCTTTGGCATTTACTGTTTTCTGTGGTGGCGAACAAGTCGACCTCCGGAGAACCCCATATTCCAAAGATATCGTGGATCACGTCGTTGTTTAAGACCCACTCGTGGTTTTCCTGGAGGAGCCTGTTGAGAGAATCAGCCTGAGCATTTTGAACACCAGGGAGGTGAGTTGCTGTTATGGTCAAGTTTCTGGCCAGAAGCCACTTCCAGATCGTCTGGACCTCGAGCCTCCCTGCTTGTTGAGGTAGTACATTGTCGTTGTATGGTTCGCTTCCAGTTGTAATTGGTGCAATTGGAATATGGATTGTTAAGGAGGTATTGACAGTGGAGGGCTGAGGAATCTGAGCGAGTATCCATTGCGAACAATATTCAGCACCCAATTGTCTTGCATTATTTTTTGCCACTCTGTCAGGTAATCTCGGATGCTTCCCCCTACCGGAGCGGGTAACGGAAGAGGGGGAAGACAGGATTCACGGTTTTGCACCAGCTGGCATCTTGCCTACTTGAGCAAGCTGCTGGCCTGATCGTCCTCTTGTCTGGCTTTTCTGATAAGGCTGGTAGGAGCTTTGGTACTGTTGCGTACCTGACTGGTGGCCCAGATACCACAGAGGGGTTTGAACCCTCTGTGTAGAATAGCGGTGTTGAAAAGGTCAGAAAGATTTACGCTGCTCCTTTGGTCTTTCCAGGCCTACAGCTTTTAGCGTTTCCATTTATGCCTTCATCCTGACCATCTCCTCGTCTGCATGAGTGCCGAAAGGAGTCATACCTGAAAACGGGAGATTCAGGATGCGTTGTTGTGATTCAGGTTTAGGCGATGTAAGGCGTAGCCATGAGTGCCGCCGCAGTGCCACTCATGGCTGTTGTACTATATATATATATATATATATATATATATATATATATATATATATATAGTACAACAGTAGGCAGTGATAGTTAGGACCATGTTTCTATAGGATAATAATTCTTTGACTTGCCTATATCTTTGGCGTCGTTTGACAAATCTTTACAAGATTTTCCAAAAAACAAGTGTGCCGGTGATTCTAGTTGTGCATGGGGTGATCCGTTAAGCCAGGGCTGAGAACAAGCGGGGGGGGGGACAAAAAATTGAGTTGCTCTTGTTAATTTTCATAGGAGTTTGTGACACAACTGCAGCCTGTACCGCTGGACAGATTTACACCAATTTGGCAGAAACATAGATTTGCTTCCACAGATCACGCTGATTTCGCGATGAATCATGAATGCACGTGCACACAGGAATGATGTGATTGGCTGGCCGCAACCTGAGCAGAGAGTTGCGGCTGCCATTTCACTTAATCACAACAGAGTCTGGGGCTCAAATTAAATGGCAGAAAGTAGCATTAGGGGTCAGGTAGGATGTGCCCTGACCCGATGAGAGAAATATAGAGGTCTTTGAGGATCCACTGATGTGTATTATATGTCAAAAAACAGGTTTTTTGTATCCACGTGCAATATTCACAAATTTGCTGTGACTGCCAGTGTGCCCCCCATGTAACAGTGCCAAGAATTCATGAATATCTGTGATAAAATAAAAAAATACATTCACAGACTCACTCAGAAACTAATGTAGTCACTCATAGATGCACTCAGAGACTCTTGCAGACACTCAAAGACCCACTCAGAGGCTCAAACACCCACTCACATTCCCATTCAGAGACTCACACACTCAATCATAGTACTACTCAGAGACCCATGCACCCACTCATGGACCCACCCACAGACTCATCCACCATTTAAAAAACCTACTCAGACACTTATGCATCTACACACAGACCCACTCAAAGACTCATATACTTGCTGATTGACCCACTCAGAAACTTTCATACCCACTCACAGACCCCCTGAGACACTCACACATCCACTCACACATGCAATCAGAGATGCACACGGCCACTCACAGACCCACTTATTCACACGCGCACCTACTCACAGACCTACTCAGAAACTCACACACCCACTGACAGACCAACTCAGGCACTCTAACACTGACTCACAGACCTACTGAGACACTCATGCACTCACACATTCACTGTCAAAGGTTAGTGGTTACAGTTAGGAAATAAAATTTTAAAAAACCTTAGAAATTCACTGAAAAGACAAAGGGATTCGGGGCGTTATAATTAAGCTCACGGAAGGGCGTGGTCTGGCCACGCAGGATGATGGCCGCCTGAGCGCCGAGCTCCGCTGCGGGTGGAGCTCCAACGGGAGGCGGCGCTCTCACCTACGCGCCTAGGACCCTGGCGCCAACGTTTTCTAGCAGCTGAGTGCGGTGGCAGTGACTGGGCGGCTTTCTGGATGCCTCTGCCTTCGCTTTCTCCTCATATTTGACGCGACGGTCTTCTCCTCAGAAGACACACGTCGGACCTCTCATTGAAGCGCTAATCCCCGGCTCTCATGTAGCTGGTGCGCGCCGCTTCTCCTTCGCATGAGGCTTTCTTCAGCACAAGTGGTGCTTTCAAAACAGCATTTTCCTTGCTTCCCGCTCCTCCTTCATAATTGGTAAGGTCTTAACTACCAATTCTTTATTCTCCTCCTAATAATGCCTCATTGACTTTCATTTTGCCAGCAAGCTGTCAAACTAGAGCACTTTAGTTACAGTGCATGACTTTTTGGAGCCTTTATTTCTGCCATATATAAATTAATTCACTAACTGGCAACCCTTTTCAAAGGAACTAAGGACAATTAAAAGGGAGCATTTTATTCAGCATTTTATTCAGTACATTTGTTGATAATACCTTCAGACTCTTTAAAAAAAAAAAAAAACCTGCTTCAAAGCCTCTTATATCGACGCTGCCACTCAACATTATATTCAGGCCACCTCAACCTTACTTCCTTGCGGTTGGAGCCCTCCACATTATTTCTTAATGGCGCTCCTCCTAGCACCTTTAGAAGTGATTGACTATTTGCTGGTGCTCCTGCTCCTACCTGAGGTGCCTTTTCTCCGTCTGTTTGCGCATATTGTTCTTTTTGCAACTTTTGCATGACACTGACAGGAACACTTATTTGTGACGCCTCCTAAATACTGGTACTTTGGCGTTCTGTCACCCTTTACAGTGTCTCCTCATACCGGCTCCCTTTACTACTATAGTGCGCAACATATTAACAGACACAGTAATTACCGTATTACTGATAAGATTAAGACTTGCTACGTTCTTTTTATGCAAAATCTTCTTCAAAAACTAAGCTCTTTCTGGCATGTAATTTTTGCATTCATTACGCCGTTGCTGCGATAGTGGTCTCCCAAAAGCGAAGGTGCAGTGACTACTGCATATACAGGACATACAATATCCAAATGTCTAATTTCAAAAACAAAAGCTCCACGCCACCTCTTTTTGCAGAAGTTCTCAAACAATCACAAAGTATATCTGCGAAAGGCTCTGCCTGATCAATGTCCAATCCATCTTTGGCCACCTCTTCTACAATGTCAGGGGAAACGATGGAACGCATTTTCCAAGAAATTTCAAATATCAGCTGCCGTTTGACAGATATGGCCATATCAGTCAGAGCAGAGATCGTACAATTTAATACTAAAACAGATGGATTAGACCAACGATTAACAACAGTCGAAACCAGGATTGATTCCATGCAAAGCAGAGATCAAGACCTCTTGCTACTCCGCAGTAAGCTCATTGATCTGGAACATCGCAGTCGACGAGACAACATCCGTTTTTTTGGCTTCCCCGAAAAGATTGAAGGTCAGAATGCTAGAACCTTCTTATGTAATGTTCTCCCCAAGTTGCTAGGTATCACCTTTAATCCACCACTTGAAATCCAACGAGCTCATCGTATCGGTCCTCCGCGTACTGCTTCAGATTCTCGACCACGACCCCTCATTGCTTGCTTTTTACGGCATGAGCAAGTACGACAAATATTAATGTCAGCACGTACGCAAGGCGCCTACATTTATGATGGCCATGAAATCCGCATTGCGGCTGACTTCTCCCGAGAAACTAATGAACGGAGGAAGGCTTTCCTTTCCATGAGGCCACAATTACGGAAAATGGACATTAAATACGGTTTGTTTGATCCTGCTTGTTTTCGCATCACCAAAAATGACAAAACCAGAGACTTCTACAATCCTGAAGATCTGCAATTTTTTTAGATGAACTGCATATTCAGGACGTGGACGTACAGCATACCCTTCCTGAACAGTCATGGTTCTCAACATTCTCCACAACTAACAGATTCTCGACGTCGTACCGTCAGTGAAGCTCGATATCGAGGCAGAGATATTGAACGATCAATTCGTACTCATGAAGATAAACTCTCTGCCCTTCAAACAGTATCTACCTTTACCCAAGACCCCCACAGGGACAAGTCCAGATCTCCCTTAAAATCTGCTTCGGATGAAGAATGACAATTGTTTCTCAACTTAAAATGATTCCAGGATTACTTATTATTTATCACTTGTTGCATTACACTATTAGATTTCTGCCTTGAATAATATCTATTATACCTGATATTTAGTGCTCTGATTTACTGTTTAACTCTTAATATGCAGTTTATCTATTCCTTTTTATGCTTTAGAATTATAGAGATTTTATTATATACCTTTAAGCTTTACTGGCTTTGATCTTTTCCCTTTAAATAAGTCAATGTTCAATATGTCACTATTATATATTAGATAATATCTCTATTTATTAATGTATTTTTAATGTAATGTGTACTTGTTATTTCTGTCTCGTATTTATAACTGCATATTTTTACTCACCTTCCTCTATACTCTATGCTTATGCTTATCTGTTACTGAATCTACATATATATGGTGTCTTACTATCTATTCTATTACCTTTTCTTTCGTTCTCAGCTGTTCTTTTCCTTCACTTTTTTCACCCGTGTTTCTATTTCTATTCATTTTTAAGTTCATATTGCCAATTTCTAATTCAAATGTATTTATTGCAATATATATCTTATTTACAGTTGTAAGTTATTAGTTAAAATGTTATGCATTTTGTGTCTATAATTATACATCAATTGTATTTACGCATCTTTTTAATATTTATTTATATATTTTGTTAAAGCTAATATCCTCCTTTTTACAGTTGTTTCGGTTCACTTCCCTCGATTCTATTTATATATATATTAAGTGTTCACTTTTTCTTGCTAATTTTTAGTATAGCTATATTAATTGCTCAATGTATCTTATTTACAGTTGCCAATATGTAGTAATTTGCTCTATCTTCTAAGTTATATTTAGGTAATAATGTACTCATACTTAATTCTCTACATGTTTATGTATTTTGTTAGCGTCTGCTTCTCCCTCTCAACAATCATTCTTATATATGCGTGGTTCTTTACATCTTCCTTATACACGCTTCGTTCTTCAGATTCTTCCTTTATTTTCTTACATAGTCCTCATTAAGTCTCAACCCTCTTGTCGGGGTTCCTCCCCGTGGTGGTACTCTAGTGAGTCCAGACCTGCGGCTAAAGTTTTTTGAGTTTCTCTTTTTACCTTCCTTTACATTTTCTTTTGTTCGATAATTCTTTTCCACTAAAACTTCTTATTTAATAAGTTATCTTATCAGTATTCCCCAATTTTCCCTTTCCCCTTCCTCATATTTTGTACTGACTCTCTCTACTCTCTTCTTCATATCAGCCTCATTCTATTTCCTCCCTTCTCTCTTGGTGTCTTAGTGGTAAGCCAGAGTACCCCTTTTTGATATTCCGCCTTTTCTCCTCTTATTATATTCTTTCTAACTTACCGCTCTCTTTAATCTGACAAATATATTGCCTTTTGAAATATTAGCTAATTTTGGCATTGCTCCAGCATGACGAGTACTCGCTCTCTATGTACCATTACATGGAATGTTCATGGACTCACCCACTACATTAAAAGGAAAAAAGTAACCCAAAAAATTGGAGTGGTGCACTACTTCGGAGCCAAAAGTTTGTCTTTTCAATAATTCAGTTACTCTTGTAAAGTTGTCTCAAAAAATCCTTTATTTTTCATTAAACACCAGCCAATGCGTTTCGTTCATATACGATGAACTTCTTCAGGGCTGCTTGGTCTAGTTCCAAAACATGACTGGAATGAGCTTCTGAAGGTCGTCAGAGAAACCCTGTGCTAGTAAAGCGCAGCCTCGTTCTGAAGTTGGCACAACAAAGCAAGGATATTCTGAAGAAATGTTGGCAGCTTGGGAACTTAGTCACTGCACCACCTGACTGGGTACTGCGCCGCCTCTCCTGGGCCGGGTCCCGCGTTTGGCGTTTTCAGGAACCACTCCAATTTTTTCGGTTTGTTCTTTCTCTGCCTCAGCAGCTGGCACTTAACAACGGCAGGTGCCGGAGTTGTATGTGCACACTCATTCAAAATAGTGCTGACATTACTACAAAGGGAATATAGCAGGAAGTGCGGTCACCGTGCCCGCCGTTGTTCAGAAATTGCTTTGTTTAAAAGGAAAAAAGTACTTTCCTATCTTCAATCCAAACATGTTGATGTGGCTTTACTGCAAGAAACCCATCTAGATGCATTAGAATCTGATAAACTCTGCAGGGATTGGGTGGGAAAGGTTATCCACAGCAGCATTCGAAAAGGTGAACCCTCAGACACTACCCCTATCCCTAAGTGTGGTGTTGCGATTCTTATTCGCAAATCACTTCCTGTCACAGTCTCCAAAACATGGTCAGATCCTGATGGCCGTTATGTATTTGCTAAGTTACGTATTGGGAATGCTCACATCTGCCTAGGATCAGTCTACGCTCCGACAGGAACTAAAAAATCATTCTTCCTCCAATTGAACTGTCTACTAACAGAGATTGATGCCTCACAATATCTTATTGGTGGGGATTGGAATCTGGTACGAGATCCGATCCTAGACAAAACAGGTCCGCTAGATAAAGGAAATGCGGCAGACAGAGCCATTTTAGATGATATAATTTCAGACAACGGCTTAGTCGATCATTGGCGACTTAGTCATCCAACGGACACAGAACACACATTCTTTTCTCCCACCCACGGCACATTTTCTTGCTTAGACTACTTTTTGACATCACATAGAGCAGTCCAATTAGTCACAGAGTCTCGCATTTTAGAAGCAGCTTTATCTGATCACTCCCCTGTTCTTGTATCTCTAGATCTTGGACTCTCTCGGGCAGGGCGCAAACCATGGCGTCTGAACATTCAACGACATAGGACTCCCAAGGGTAAACTTCAACTGCAATCCCATCTCCAAGATTATCTTTCCATTAACAAGGACTCTGTAACTTCCAGTAGGACTGTCTGGGCTGCGGCTAAAGCCACTATCAGGGGTCAGTTAATGCGTGGCGCTGCACTCGCTAATAAGCAGAATGCTGCACGACAAATAGAGCTGGAACGTGATATCCAATCTTTCTCTCACCTATATACATCTACTCCAACCTTGCAGAACCGCAAATCATTAGAGCAAGCACGTATGGCCTTAAACAGTCTTTTTACCTCTAAAGCTGAGTCTGCTCTACAGAGAATGAAGGGACGACATTACGAACAGGGGGAGAAGGCAGGGAGATTGTTAGCTGCACAATTGCATCAAAGGGAGGCAGCCATGGCCATTCCGGCTATTAGATCATTGCATGGCGACATACTCACGAGACCTCAAGAGATTGTCAATTAATTCGCCTCTTTTTACCAATCCCTTTATACCCCAGGCAGTCAAATAGATCTAGATAAGATGTCTTCCTTCCTCGCAGGGGTGGACCTTCCCCATCTCTCTGATGAGGGTAGGGCCCTACTTGAAGGTGAAATCACTAGGGATGAGATTTCTAAAGCCATTACTGCCCTACCTTACCACAAGGCTCCTAGAGAAGATGGATTCACTGCTGAATTTTACCGCTGGACAGGACACAATGTTATCAATACATTACATGCTGCATTTCAGGAAGCAGATAGTGAATCTTCACTGGGACCTCTTTCTAATAACGTAGTTATTGACGTGCTACCCAAACCTGGTAAAGATCCCCTGCTATGCAGTAGCTATCGTTCCATCTCGCTATTAAATTGTGATATCAAAATATTAGCCAGCATCCTAGCGTCACGCCTCCGTAAAGTTCTACCTTCCCTAATACACCACACCCAAGTGGGCTTTGTCCCGGGGCGTTCCTCTCGGAATCATCTCCGTACGTTAGCCCATACATTGTGGTCTGCTAAACACCTCTCAGAGGATGCATTAGCCCTCTCACTTGACGCAGAAAAAGCGTTTGATCGCATTGAACGGGAATACCTTTTTACAATAATGCAACGATTTGGGTTAGGTGATCAATTTATAACCAAAGTACGCTTGTTGTATGACAATCCATCTGCTCAGGTGAATTGCGGAGGTTTTTTATCTAATATGTTTCCGATTCGGAGAGGTACGCGCCAGGAATGCCCTTTATCCCCCCTTCTTTTTCTTTTGGCAATGGAGCCATTAGCTGCCACAATTCGCCAATCTGCTGAAATCACAGGTGTTCCCCTCCCAATTGGACACTCTAAAATCTACTTATATGCAGATGATATCCTACTTACCCTTACAAATCTTCCCCGTTCTCTTCCGTCCCTTCTTCAAATCATTGACGACTTCTCTTCCTTTTCAGGTTATAAAATTAATTGGGACAAGAGTGAGGATTTACCCATCTCTGATGGAACTACAAAAGCAGCTATATACGGCTTTCCTTTTCATTGGCAGTCTTCACGCCTTAAGTACCTAGGAATTTTAGTCAATAAGGGCTTGTAAAAACATGGTTACTGACAATTTAACCCCTCTACTTTCTCAAATGCAGCGTGATTTCGATAAATGGAAAATTTTGGGGCTCTCTCTTTGGGGTAGAGTTCAAGCTATCAAAATGGTCACTCTTCCACGTTTCATCTATATTTTAGGTATGCTTCCCCTTCAGATTCCTTTATCTACGCTTCGATCAATAGATTCCAAAATTAAGACCTTCATATGGGGTTCAGCTAGGCCTCGTCTTGCAATGGCAAAATTAAAAGCCCACCAATTATATGGAGGAATGGGTCTCCCATCCATTGAACACTATTCCCTCGCACTCCACATCTCTCAATTCTCTTATTTCTTACCAGGACTGAAAGATATTCCGCAATGGGTTCACATAGAGCGTCATCTCTTATCCATGGATTCGGGTCTCTCTCTTTTGTTTGGCAGTGGCACAAGTCGTTCTGATCCTAAAAACCCAATTTTATCAGCTATGCATAAATCCTGGCAAAGAGGGCATCGCTTATTAGATTCAAATGCACGTATTCATGTCAAGGCTCCCTTGTGGAATAATTCAGGTATACGTATTAATGGTCATATGTTATCTTGGCCTCTGTGGCAAACAGCGGGCATCAATTCCTCAGATCAGCTTCTTCACAATGGCGAATTCAAATCCTTCTTACAATTGAGGGAGGAATTTAATCTTCCTATACAACATTCTTCTAAATACATTCAACTTCAACAATGTTTAAAGAGACTTTTGGGGTCGCCCCCTTGGTTGCTTCAAACAACTCCAATATTATCCTATTTGAATGTGTGGGGAAAGCATAAAGGAGTGACCTCTGGTCTTTATAAAACCTTTACGCTTCATCTCTTCTCGCAAACCCTTTCTCATAATCTTCAGCTAAAATGGCAAACCCGTTTATCAACGTCTTTTACAGCTATTGAATGGGATCAGATGTTAGAAGGTTTGCACAAAGGAGTCCGTGAAGCAAGGCTTAAATTTTGTCTGTTTAAAATTCTTCATGACTGGCATTGGTCACCGGTCAAATTACATAAAGCTGGTTTACTCTCACACAATGATTGTTGGAGGTGTTCCACTTCTGGCTGTGACACTACTCATATTATTTGTGAATGTCCGAGCATTCAACCTTTTTGGAACTACGTTGGTAAAACATTACATTCTACAATGCCCTTACAACTACCATTTACATCTGCCAACAATCTTTTACATGATCTACGTCATTCTCCAAAACTATCTAAACCTCAACACCGTCTCTTCCACACTGCATTGGCTACAGCTAAAATTTGTATTTTACGTCATTGGAAGTCATCATCCCCACCCTCTCAAGAAGAATGGTTAGTGGCAATGATGCAGACGGCCTCACATGAACGTATAATTTACAATCTTCAGGATCAAGTTGACATATTTCTACAGACCTGGTCGCCTTTCCTTAAAGCCAAAGTTGATGACACTACTAACTCCTTTGTCTCCCCTAATACATCTGCTTGAGCGGACTAATTCATTGCTTCTCCTCTTCGTCTATTAAGTTCTTCTCATTATTACTTGCTTTATTTCTCTCATTTTCCTATCTTCACCTCCTATTACTTTTCCTTCATTCCTATTGTTTCTCCCTTTCTTTTTGTACTCTGGCTCCACTTCTTCACATGATTCTTCAAGTTTACTTTCTTTTTCTTGCCTTCTTTTTCCCTTCCTTACATTACTTTACCCATTCTTCCAAACCTACTATGTCCTACACTTTTACGAGATGAGTATTTTTCTATAATAATACATTTCTCTATTATTATTATGATAATCTCATGTATAGTCATTGTTTCATTTTTATACTTAATCTATTTATATTTCCTTAATTAATAATATATCTTTTACCAATTTCCTATTTATATTATTTTTCACTACTTCTCTATTTATTTATTTCATTGTCTATTTATACTATGCCTATTTATACACTCCATATTTATTCGCTTATATTCACTAGCAAATGTTATGTATCCATTGCTATCTATAATTCTTATAATCTTTTTTAAGTATTTATTAACAACTTATTGCTGCCTTCTTATCTTTGTTTTTAACATGTATTATATTGTAAACCTCAATAAAAAATTTCAACCCCCAAAAAAAATAATTAAGCTCACATTTCACTCATACAAAACCAGTGAAATTCAGAAGTTATAGTTAGCTGAGTAAACTATAACTTATGCTCCCACAATGCACTGCTTATGACCTCACATATTACATCACTCACGACATGGTCAGTGACATCACTGATGACATCATAAATTACATCACTGATGACATCACTAGGCCTGGGTGCCGCGAAATACAGCAGAGTGACTGGAAAACTCCCCTAAATTCCATGGAGTTCCGTGAGTGGGCAGAGTAGGACCCACTCTTTAAAAGGCATGGCATTTTTTCACTAGTTAGTGCACACAGTATGTGTGTTTCTATCTAGTGCACCCTCAGGCACACTGTGTCCCTTCTTTAAGAAATTCATACTCCTTCACTGAGCGCATCCTCATTCTCAGCCACATTGTACTGACATTCATGTCACAAACACAGTTCTCATGTGCTTTTCCCTCTTCATAGAACACTCGCTCGACTTCAGGTGTAAGGGAAGGACTTTCGGCAGCAGTAAATTGGGTTTCTGCTCTGATGTTACTTTACGAGACTTAAAATATATTTGCTGTGAGGTACAGAAGTTAGCTGGTACACGGAATTTGCTTGATGAATAACCTGTTTATGTTTATGACACGCCATCATACATTACAGAATGCGCTAGCTGGTTTTACTGTTTATTACCTTCAGGGTTCTCTGTTATACCCTACAGGTCCCTTCTCGACTCTGTCTCTGCACTGCTGCAATGCCTCCTCAACTTAGCTCCACTTGGTGGTTTTCAGGCAAAACACAAGGGCTGCCTCGGGACACAGAAGGTATGCCTCTCTAAGGTGGAGCTATCAGCTGAGGTGCTGCCGGTGTGGTGCTCACTGCTTACACAGCCTCGGAGCTGTGGCCTGATGCCTGACCCCTGGAATGGATGCAGTGCTGCCACATCTGCTCTCTCAAACAAGAGCTGTCTGTGCCGCAGCAGCCTCCAGTGTGGGTGCTCTACTATTTATTTTTAGTGGACTACCCAGAGGGGCTCCTCCCATGCCTGCCCTCTTCATATCACCGGAGCAAGAGCAAAGCTTGGGTGAAACTTCTGTTGCTCATACTGACTGTGACTACGTAACGTTCTCTTGCATTCTCATGTGCACATCTCTAGTCTCTGCTGTCTGATTGGTTGAGCAAGATGTTCTTGTTGTTATTGATGAAGAGCGCTCTGGTAGTTCCGTCTTGTTGCTCCTGAGGGAGGAGCTATCTGTGCAGTTTAGTGCTAGAAAATGATTCTGAACAGATTGTGGAATGTGGAAGGGTCTGTAAACTCCGCTATGCCATGGTCAGCAGAGTTTTTTTGCTAAACTTCACGCTCCAAGTGGAGCACGGAGCAGCAAAACTCTGCAAACTCTGCCAGCGGAGTGGAATTTACTGCCCACCCCAAGACATCATCCACAGAACTCACACACCCACTCATATACCAACACAACATACACATACCCATTCACAGACCCATACAAGTACTCACACAACCACTCACTCACCCATACAGCTATTCACACAACCAGTCACTTACCCATACAGACACTCACACAGCCACACACTCAGCCATACAGCTACTCACAGACCCACTTATTTATTTATACAGCCACTCACACACCCACTCATTCAGCTATACAGCCTCTCAACACAGCCACTCACTCACCCATACAAGCACTCACACACACCCACCCACACAACCACTTACATATCCATTCACACATCCATATAAGGCCTCACACATCTGCTCACTCACCCATACATCCATTCACACAGACACTCACTCTACAATACAGTACTCACAAACCAACTCACTTAACCAAACATCCAATCAAATAGCCACTCACTCACCCATACAGCCACTTACACAGCCAGTCACCCATTCATACAGCCATTTCAACACCTACTCACTCACCCATACAGTCACCTACACACCCACTCACCCATCCATACAGCCACTCACACAGCCACTCAGTAATCCATACAGCCACTGACACATCCACTCACTGAGCAATACAGTCACTCAACAGCCACTCACTTACCCACACAGTTACTCACACCTACTTATACACCCATACAGCCACTCACACACCCACTCACACATCCATACAGGCACTCATACACCCACTCACACACAGTCATACAACCACTCACATAATATATGTTAGAAATAGTACCATTCATTAGTAGTACACAAAGTATACTATTTTTACTTTTGTGGTACCTTGGTATATATGTTTAACACTCATAAATGTTTCAAAAACACTCACACTCACTGGATGATGTCATCAGTGATGTCATTTGCGATGTCATCAGTGATGTCAATGACCGTGTCATGAGTGAGGTAATATGTGAGGTCATAAGCAGTGCATTGCGGGGCGTAAGTTACAGTTAGCTCAGCTAACTATAACTGCTGAATTTCAATGGTTTTTTGCAAGTGAAATCTGAGCCTAACTAGAACATCCCTGTAACCTTTGGTTTTTTTCAGTGAATCTCTAAGGTTTTTTTATTCCATTTCCTAACTATAACGTCATTTAACCCTTGATTTTTTTCAGTGAATATATATATATATTTACAAGCGTTAGCGCTTTTATGTGCACCACCAGTGTTCTGGCAGTGTGCTAGCTCCAACGAGTTGCGGTTAATGTCAGCGTGCTGCCAGAGCACTAGTGGTGCACATAAAACAGCTCCAGCTTGTAAAATGCCACAACAATCTTGCAACTTAAGTGAAAGAAACGGCATTCTGGGACAGGAAAAGATCAGCACCTGTTTGTTTCATCAGACCACTCCGGACAGGACGCGTTTTGGCTGCACAGCAGCCCTAGTCCCCTTTAGAGCGCCATTTTGTGAACCGTATAAATACTCATTAAAAGCATAAACATAAATAAAATACTACAGTATTCATTTCCAAGTAACACACTATCATAAAACAATTGTTAAACAGTCGAGGTGATTCTGTAATGCCTACAAATGTAGCATGATTCCTTTTGATGTTCTGAATCCTACTACCCATCTAATGTAAATACCTTCGATTCTATTTATTGCAGGCTGAAAAGTAGCAAAGAATCATACAATGCGCGCCAATAGGCATTATTGAGTGTGCTCATTTCTTATTTGAAACGCATTCATCTTGTACCAAAGTTAGCAACTTAAATAAAATCACATCTCAGGCTGAATAAGCAACAAAAATGCAATGCACGCTATTCTAATACATCCACGAGTGGCCAACCGAGTGCCTGTATGATTCAATGCAAAAGCCAAATGCAACAATTGTATCAGTGCTTGGGATCTTCAAATGACAAAAACATCTAGTGAGGGATTTTATTTTTAGCAATTAAGGCTTACTCCTGCTAAAATAGCCTCTAACCCTATATTTGAAAGTTACTTGTGCCTCTCAATGTCGTGTTTTCAAACCACTTGTTTTTGAAGAGTACACTTTTGCATCTCAGCTTTGAATGTCTCGACATTAGTTCATTTCTATTCAGCCGTTCAATGTGTGACAATATAAATCCAGCCCCAAGGAACAAATTCATTGAAATCCATTGTTGCTAAATAAAAACACAAAACAGCTGATAACAGAAGTTAATGCAGTCTACTGCTAAATTAATTATGTCTCCAAAGTTTTCTCTTGGTAAGCACGCATATTGTTGTTGAATACTGCTTCATTACCTCACACTGGGTAAAGCTGCATACTTCTGCTGCTACTCAACTCCGGTGTCTTCTGATTGCCCAAACATGAATATGAACCTGTGTCCCTCACCGCACGGTCTATGGAATTTGGATACAATACAGGACTTGCACTAGACAAGGGGAAATGTTACATGGATGGATGGATATGTTGAATGATTCAAATTTGGGACTGACATTGATTTTACAGGTAATTAATGAGGTAAAGGTTACACCTTGTCTAGTGCAATTTCTACATCATGTTACGTTGCACTTATCCCAATGATGTTAAATGCATATGTTTTTCATTTGCCAATTTTCAAAATTTCTTTAACCACACCTGTATGGTGACTTTTTGATTTATATCTTTTTTTGTGCAAGTGTAATTTTTTTTGAAGGCAGCTTGCATCAAATTTAAAAATACAATGTAATCATAAAGATGTGTTTCTTTACATTTCCTAAATGTCAACATTACACACATATGCATTACACATTAGTATTCTATTGCTTGTAAAAGAGATTTAAAAATGTACGAGTCCAGTGCAGATGTTTTACAGACAAGTCAAAAGGTAACGGGTAAAAGTGGAGATTAACTGTACCACTAATTTTTTTTCCAATTTAATTTTGTTTATTTCTTGCATCAGCATCTAGGGGCAGAAGGGATCCAGCTAACCACCACCGAGGCACCACAGGTGAGGGTGCTGGGGGTGGCTCCACTTGTGTTGATGGCTCTGCTGGGCTCAGTAAGTCCTCCCGTTAATATTATTATTTCCCTATCTTGATTCTTTTACTGCTCTACATTTAGAATTATTTTGTTTTCCTTTTTACTATGCCTGTCTCCTAATTTTTTCCAACGCGACTTTGATCTGTTTCCTAAATCCTTCTGATACCTACATTATCCTATTTATTACTTACTATCTCTATATTTCAAGTTTCTGTTTTAGACTTCAAAACTGTCTGTACTAGTCTGTAGCTTTCATTGTCTTCTGCTTTGTCAGTAAGCATTCCCTCTCCCCTTATAGACTGGTGTTACAGTAAGTCACAAAGAACCCATTTTTGGTCAGGTACTCTACTGTGAAGATTGCATGCCCAGTTAAGGTATTCTTCACATATATGTTGAGAAGGCTTTCTTTTTCTTGCTCATGGTCAAACAGTAAAACGAGAGTGGCCATGGTGGACACCACATTGTTGTGCATGTATTATCATCATAGTATACCAGCAGCTAATGACCGTGCAACATGGCTGGAAGTATGATGAGGATGACAGCCCCATTGAATTTGCCAACTAAGACCATATGTCCTTCATTGACCAATTATTTCACCACTTCATTGTGCTTCAATAACTCAGATTCATTATAGCTCTGCCCCTCCATTACAAAATGTTTTTGTTTGGCTTAACTACCTGGCTTTCCAACCAACAAAATACCCAGCGTGATGCTTTGAATTTTTGATAGAAGAGTAAGATACTGTAACGAACTGTAGTGATGTTTTGTTTTGTGGTTGTATTTTGCTCAAACAAAATAAGGGAAGGCAAATCTGGCATCCAAAATTAGAAATGGGTAATGTGTTTTCTAGCCACACAGGACACCAGTGCTGGGGATGGCGCCAGCAGAGGGGACGGGGCTGCAGTGGTCACCACTGAAGGGTGAGTCCCAGTGGCAGCAGGGGCGGGCAGTGGTAGATCACATTGCTTACTTATTGACAAATAGTAATATACTCACTATGAGGGCGTTGACTGACTTGTGAACAACACCCACTTTTTCAGATACAGTGGGAGTTGAGTAGTTATGTCCTCTTCTATTTGCAACTCAACAGACAAAGGTTCATAAAGGAACTTTAAGAATGACACGTTGATGTGAAAGGCAAAACAGGATGAAACAAGAAAGTATGGGTGACATGTATGTAATATATGGGTGAAAGAATATGTGGGTGAAATGATGCATATAGGTGGGTGTTGATGATAGTAATCAATCTGCATGGTTGGGTGAAGGATGATTGAAAGGGTATATATGGGTGAAACTGGAAGGATGCCTGCCTGGGTGGGTGTGTGGTTGAAAGGAATGCTTGAGTGGGTTAAGGCAAAGCTGGATGGATGCATGGAACATGTGAGAGCAAGGATTGGTAAATGGATGTTGGTGAAAGGATGGCTCGGAGCTATGTCTGGATAGATGGATTGATTGGATAATGATGACTAGTTTTCTATGGTGAAAGAGTGTATGAGAGAATATAAAGCTTAAATGGTTAATATCAAAGCCAGGGGTCAATATTAAGAATACTAGAAGAACAATGCAATGCTGGATGGATAATGTAATTTGCTTGACTTCTGTGGATGGCATAGTCTGTGATGAACATGCCAAAGCTATATCTCAGTCCTTAATCCTTTCACTGACTGTACTGCAGTACATCACTTTTCCCACCGTCTACTTGCTCAAAAGGATGTAGGTCATAGCTGAGAGAGTTAAAGGTTAAATAGGCCTGATGTGATAACAAAATTAACATGCACATAGCAACACACAGATTATTTTTTGGCAATCCCTGTTCACAGCTTGTATGACCAGCTAATTAAGAGAAAATCAAAATACCTTGACCCAAGATCCAACAGGCTTCCCAAACCTTGCAGAGACAAAGGTCCGATCACTTTGGACAGTTTTAGTGGACTGCTATCCTATGAAAAACATGCACATGAAAAGATCAGACTAGAGATTCTAAAAGAAAATTCAAGTTGTCTGATCATTCCAGAATCATTTTGTTAGCTAAAATTAGACCATTCATTAGTAAATGGGCCTAATTTGTGAAGCCCCAAACCATCTAAGCACTTTACTAGGAAATCCTTCAAAAGAAAAAAAAAACAGCAGTTTTTTAAAACTGGTGTTTGCTGTGTTTATTCTGCCTTAATTCCTTTGAGACAGTTAGAGCATTTGCCTTTAGTTTTATGAGAGCTGGTAATGGTGGCTGTGACTCTAATCATATCAAATCGAACGGCCCCAGGGGACCATCAATGTACTGCTACTGTGCCACCCACTACCACGTTTTTGGCACAGAGCATTGTTTACAATTTGTCTTTCTTTTCTTTCTAGCTGCTCCTGGTCACCAGGGCCCATCTCTCCAGGATGCAGAAGCCCAGCTGCAGTAGCCCGACTGCAGCAGCGGAAGTTGGAGGCAATACAGGTCAAGCACCAGCAGCAGGTGGCTCAGAAGGAGGAGGAAGAGGAGGAGGCAGCTGGCCCAGGCCCCCACCAGAATCAGCGCCTCCTGCCTCCTGTACACAACATTGGCACCACAGTCTGCAGGCAGCTGCCTGCCAGCAAACACGCACTGCTACCCCCCTCTCAGACCGCACCCTACATCGCTGTGTCCTTTCAAGGCTGACTCGGATTGAAGCCCGGCATAGATGAATGGACCGGCACCTCGATGACCTCCTGAGCCTGGCTTGTCATGCCTAGTTCCCGCTGCCCCTTTTTTTAACTCTTATTTTGGTGGGTAGGACTTGTTTGTTATTGTGGGTGGGGGTGTGGGAGTTGGGATCGGGGTTCCGGTACTTTCTACAGTTTGGATTTTTTCAGGGACAATGGACATTTTGATTTTTGTTGGACAATGGTTGGGGATGGAGAAATTTAATTTGTTTTTGGAGAGGGGTGGGCCATTTGTTGGAGGTGGGTGCAAGGGGTGGGTTTTTGTTTCGGTTGATTAATAAATATTTAAGTTTCTTTATTTATGCCTCAAATCTAGGCTTTTGGGGCTGTTTTACTTTTCACTGCTGCCTTTTAGCACAACCTAATTTAAAAATTTGCTGATAGTGTGAAACAACAATTAGATATGTGCAATGCCTATGTGGTACCCTTGTCTTACTACTCTCCTAGTCTCTGCAGCCTGCAACTATATTGACCAATAATGGAGGGGGGGTTGCCATTGCTTTGACTACAACAACTTAGTAGAACAATGAACCATAGTTCCCTTACTGAATAGAAGAAGCGAGGGCTGCAGGATTTTCTAAAGTGCCATGGTGGTGGTGGTAGTAGTAGCAGGCTAGCACCACTAAAAACAGTGCAGGAAATCATACATCAGGTCCCACTCCCACCTAGGTGAACTTCAACTGTAGGATTTAATCGGAAGTATTATTTATCGTAGGCAAAAATATGGAAATAAAAACTGAGTTAGTGGGTTATATATTATATCATAGCTTTACAAACACTTGAGACCAGACTACTGCACAACAAAGAATACATGATGATGAATAACAAACAAGAAACAATACTAAATTATTCAGAGCAATAGTGAGCTAGTATTTCGAGTAAACAAAAATGTCACTCGAATTGTGATTCATTAAGAGGACTTAAAGTCTGGAGTGGACATGGTTATTGGTTAAGCGTTTAACGCAACAACACACAATGCCTGAATGATGATACTGATGAATGATGTTCTTCTATAACTAAAAACTTGATCAATTTTATGTGTGGGTGGGTAAATGGGGCCAGTGTGGACTATTGTTTCAGTAATAGGAGTAAAACTGAAGATCCTGCACTGAGTTGGTGGCTTTCACCACATCCGCCCCACCAAGTATGTGATCAATTAATGGTGTAAATTATAAATTCGCAACTCAATAAATCACGACGCCCATGGGAAGAGTGATAGGTGTTTGATCAATGGATGGGAAAGGTGTGACAAAGACAAACAATACCTAAAACAATATTCATCTGAGCAATGAGCAGCCAACCATCATCAATCTGTTATGGGAGGAAAATGAAATGAAGGAATAAGTACAGGTAAGGTAACTTAAATGCAATGCAAAGCAAAAAGTCCATCTGCCCCAGAGATACCCAAGTTACATTATTATATATCTAAATGTTCTGTCACCTAGGTTTGAAAAATAGCAAATACATTACAAATTATGTAGGAGTGAAGCGAACAACACACAGAGTTCTAAAAATTGATTATTAAAAGAAACAATCATACTGTATTGACAAACTGGGAGATACATCTGCACTCTTCTTGGACTGTTCATCAATCTTGGGTGCCTGGCTGATGCGGTCCGGTAAGGTAAGCGTGTGTGTTATGGTGCTTTTCCATTTTTGTGCCGGAGAAGGGAAGGCCTGCGGATTGTAAAATAAAAATGATATTATAGAATCAAGGAGAAGGACAGAAGGTAAACTTCATAAGGAGTGCACCAAGAAGACTCTGAGGCAGCGCAAGCGAGAAGAATATTCCTTTTTGCAATCATTCATTTTATTACTGATGTGCGATCAATTAGGTGAGAGAAATTTTACAACAAACAACAATCACACACATTGGCAACATGTATTGGGCTGATCAAACTCACAACTATCAGGAATTGATCATCAATTCATCATCATAATAATAATAAATTAATAATATGTAGCCTGATAGCACATGTATAAAGTGATGATTATGACCACTTGTCTGTCTCCAGTTACCTACAACAGGTCCCCCACCCAACCACCACATAGTTTCTTTCAAATTTGAGCCAGCCAGCACACACACCCAGTAACATTGCGTTTTCCAAATCAAGTAAAACAACGCACCTCTCTCATCTCACCACCACTCCACAGAGTTGGGAAGGTCTCTTTAAAGTCATCATCAAATCGGTTGGTTTCAGTGAAGTTGATAACTTCCTTCTTCTGGTGGCACTTGTTGAAGTAGTCATCACGCCCTGAGTCCTTCCATCATCCTAATGACTCTGAGTGACATGCCCAACTCCGTCCCAACTGAGTCCAGACTCAAATGCAATAGATCGACCTTTAGTACAATGCTGTTGATGAACAACAAGAGAAAAATTGAGTCATTTTTTCTGTAGACTAGATTTGTGTTTGTTAGCTAAAGAGACTGGTTGGGTCTTTGAGGAGTGTGAAGCAGAAAACAAAGCAGTTTGGACTCGGCAAACAAATCTCGCTAAGTGTCAAAGGGGAAGGAAAAAATCACCTTCAAGAAAAAAATGATCGCCTGTCGTTAGGCAACCAACATTGTAAATCATCACAAACACAATCAAGCTTAATAGTTATAGTTAAACAAATACCAGTGTCACTGCCTGCCACCACAAGAATCATCTCAGCACACTCACAAACAAAAATCACTCAGCGTACAATGCATGCCATTTACCTGTTCTATTTCAAGCGTGGTCATCATGGTACATTGCCGATCCATTGTTTCTCGAAACAGACATTAGCCAGTCTTGGATATCAAATAATGTGGGTCAGTATGGCTAGGGGAATAAACTGAGAAAGGATAGATAGGCATGGGATAGAGGCAGGCACAAATTCATATCTCCAATGTCCTTGAGGGAAATGGGGGGTGGGGAGGGACAAGGCGTCTTCATTGCACAGTGGTGCAACTCCAACCTTCCAATAAAATGTGTTTAAAACGGCAAGGCTGCATTATTCAGTCAGACACGAACAAAATAAAATAATGTTCCCCTAGCTATATCTTTTTTTTTGTGTCAAAGGTAAGCAGTTCGGCTATAGAGAGAGAAGTTCTATGGTTTGTGGCCCAGGCCTAGTAGTCAGGGAAGTAGAGCCCGTCCTCAAACTCAGGTGGTTCCCTCAGAAGTAGGTCAGCTAATACACTAATGCCATGACCTGAGTCTGAACAATCACCCTCATCCTCCTCCTGTCGTACTTCAGGTATGGTGTAATCCGGTGATATAAAGTGCTGATTCATTTTGATCATGGTTAATCTCTCCACATTTTTGGGCAAGAGTCTGGTCCTTTTCACTGTGACAACTGCACCAGAAGCACTGAAAACACGCTCACTGGACACACTGGCTACCGAGGACGACAAATAGTTTGCCAGCCTGCTGAGCACTGGCCATTGGTGCCTCTACCCATACCAATACACCAATGGGTTTTGACAAGATAGACCTCTGCTGGGTCATCCAGATAGGCTTGGACCATCCTCTCAATAGTCATTGGTGCTCCACCTTGCTCGACCAATTTTGCCTTTGCCTCTGCACTGGACTTAAGCCCTGCCTTTAGAAACCAATCATATGCAGATTTTGGGGCTGATGCTCCGGTTCCTGTTGTTGCTGGTGTTCTTGTAGGTTTTGGCTGCTGTGAGCCAACAGGACTGCCCTCAGGCTCTGAGGTTGAAGGCTGCACTGCAGAAATTGTGCCCTGGAGGAGTGGACCTCTAATTCCCAGCTGTTCTTTTTCTAGGCTACTGCCTTGCTCAGCAATCCACATTTTGTAGTTTGAAACTTTCCCGTCTGAAAATGGAATGAAATTGGCCAATAATTGTTTGTACCGTGGATCAATAATTGTTGTACAGATGTAATGTTTGGATGACACAATGTCTCTTTGCACCCTTGTAGTAACAGATAAGCGAAGAACTAAGATCTCCACCAACTCATGCGTATCTTTTTTTGTCCACACCTGCGTACATTTCAGACACCTCCTTTAGCTGTTCCTGTAGCATATGAAACAACGGGATAGCTTGGCCCATGGTACTATCCTCCTTGCTGACTTTCTGTGTGAAAACCTCAAAAAGAAGCAGCATCTCTGTCAGACATTTGACTAGGCCCCATTGGTCTATCTCAATAATCATGCCTTTCACAGTTGCATCCCCTCTTTGCATGCCATATTCATTGATCGTTCTGTACTGCTCAAACAGACGTTGCAACATGCAACAAGTAGATTTTCAACATGTTGGCACCTCCTGTATGAGTGCTTTAACTGGCATTTTATTATCACACTAATTGACACTCAGCTGCCTCCGGGCTTTAAAAGAATGGCTGAAATGAGTGCAGATTCTTCTGCAGGTGGACAGTAAGTTGCTAACTCAGTCTTATTTTTTGAGAAAGTCCTGTACAATGTTGTTGATGCAGTGCCTCAAACACAGGACCCTGAAATAGCCACCATTTGCCATGGCCTTAACCATATTACTGCCATTGTCCGTGGCACAAATCCAATGTTAAGCCCTCTTGGTCGCAGCCGTTCAAAGACCTTGTTGTTAAAGTCTTCCAAGATGTTTACAGCAGTATGGGATTTCTCCATGGCAAACATGGCTAATGTTGCATGCTTTCGAGCACCATTAAAAACCTCAGCAATGTCAACACCTGCAGATATCATTTCTCTACCCCCCAAAAAAGAGATCCAGTGTGCAGTATAATCAGTGGCTTGGCAACTGGTCCACATGTCTGTCATCAGGTGGATAGTGTATACAGCACTCTGCAGCAAAGCTTGTCCAAGCAATTCCAGCACTTTGTGATGTAGCGCTGCCTGGAACAGCAACTCTGGCAAAATAGGACCGTTGGGTGGTTGCGTTCATACTTCCCCTCCTTCCTAAACATGCCTGGAATAATAGCCTGGATTATATTAGTTTCTGGTGCCACTGATGCAGGTGAAGTCTTGAGAGCAACAGTCATAGGCTCAATGTGGGTCTCAACGGGGCAGTCACTGTACACTCTTGACGTGATGTCTCAACCTGAGTCTTGTGCCATTGCGATGTTGCTGATGTGGGCTATACTACTGCACTGCTGGGGACAGGGCTGATTTGCGTAATGAAAATGTCTTCCTCTTCTTCACCTTCCACTGTGTTTGGATTGGATTCCCTACTCAGCCTTTTACCTCCTTCACCAACACCACTGGCAGTTTTTTGGCCACTAAGGCGCTTCTCCCACTGGATTCTGTGGTGTTTTCTCAAATGTGTTGTTTGCCCTCCCAACTAACACTTGCTCCACACATGGAGCATATGGCAATGTTTGGCTCCTTCTTGCTAACCGTAAAGAAGTCCCAAACTGGGGAGGTCCACTTTCTGGTGCTGTTTCCACTGACAATGTCAAATGAACTGGCGGTAGGTGGGCTTTTTGATGTTTGCCTCTCTGCAGTACCTACTTCTACTGTGGTGGTTGTGGATGTAGGTCGCTGCCGGGATTTTGCAAATACGGCAGCTGGCAGTGGTGCTGGTGGTATCTTTGGTGCCACATCCCTCAGAGCAGGTTGGGATGGTAGTAACATCAGTCTCCACTGGGGCTGCATTAACATCCATCATGACTGGCTCATCGTCATCCTCCTCTTCTACATTCATAAGTCTAAGGCTTCCAGGAAGCTTCCTTTTCCTTAGCATCTCGTGGTGTGTCTCACTCTCAGACTGAGGTGGGATCCAAGTGAAGTCTTAATCATCAGAAGGGGGCCTTGGAGAAGAAGATGGTGGACTAACCCTCCTTTTTCTTGCTGGAGATCTGGAAGACAATGTATCTTCTGAAAGAGTGACTTTTACTACCTCAGCATGAAGCTCAATCTCCTGAACTGCTCCTACTTCGAGAGGAACTACTATTGCTGGCTGTGGCTGTTGTTATCCACTTATCTGAGTTTCTTGCACCGATTGGGTACTGCTTTGGGTCGACATACCAGTGGTGGTAAGCTCCTTTTTATTGCTGGCCACTTTCTTGGTAGCACCGTTCTTTGTGGCCATCTTGAAGCTGTCAGTTGGCAGTGGCACTTAGCTTCACAAGCTGAAGAGATGTCCGTGATGTGTGGTAACACATCATATCATGTACAGGCCTTCTGTCTGGCAGTACTGTGGGTGATGTAGTCTCTTGTGCACCTAAAAGCAAATAAGCAAGAAGCACATCAGTGTAAAGTTGCATTGTTGCAGTTCAATTAGTAGTACGAACAAACAATATCATCTAGTGTGGCTTCTGGTTGCTTAATTTATTATAACTAATTAACAATACAGTGAATTCATTCGTAAAACCACACCAAAATAAACTTTCATGGTGTACACTCAGGAAGGATAAGAAAGAGCAACAACAACAAACAGATGTAACTGTTTGCTTTATGTGCGTGCGGGACAAATGACAATGGAATAATCCTTAGACAATGTATGCTGTTGTGCACCTATAGCAGACATGCGGGTTGATTGATGCCAGATGTTATGAAAAGGAGAAAAAAGGTTTTTAAAAACTAAAAAAATTACATAAAAAAATTAAAGTAAAAATGTGTTTAAAAATTAAAATTAAAAAGAAATTAAAATAAAAAAATAAGCAAAATTAAATAATATAAGACTAAAATAAATTAAATAAAACAGGAAATAATAACCTTTAAAAACCTAAAATTAAAAAAATAAACATGACAAAATAATAAATAAGTGAATTTATCCTCAAGCATAGAATTTATTATACAGCTATCTCATTTCTCAACCATCCATGCAAGCTAATGGCAAAGGGCCACACTGGTTGGACACTCAAAATGGCTGCCAACTAGTGCCACATGGTCATCAACAACAACACTGAGCAAGAAGGCATTGGGAACAAAGAGAAGACATGCAGGCGTATGGCAAAAGCACACTGGCTGCTTACAGAAAATGGCCACTGACTACATGGTGTAACAGCAAGCAAGGACGCATGGCCGCAACATAATGAGAGAAAAACAGCACATGCAGGCCTATAGCAAAAGCACACTGGCTGGCTACACAAAATGGCCACCAGCCACATGGTCACAACAACAAGCAGGAATCCTGGAAAACAAAGAACACATGCTGGCCTATGTACACTGACTATACAAAATGCCCCCTCGCCACATGGCATGGAGGACAAAGGCAAAAGGTGGCCTATGGCAAACACACACACACTGGCCGGACAAAGGAGGCATGGTAACACAACATTAATTCAGCAATGCCAAAAACGAAAATGAACAGGGCTAAAAATATTTACAACACACAGCCTTCAAAGACATTACCCCACCTATACATTGTTTGCAGAGAAAAAAAGTGAAAATCACAAAAAAAACATATTTTGTATTTAATCCAATGCCATCCATGGCCTAAATGATTTTTAAATTCAACAGACACCACAGAGACAGTTGTTCCTAGCACCCATGACTAGTACTGGGCCCACTGGCTGGAAGGCCCATTACAGAAAAGGCCACATGGTGAATTAAAAGATTATTACAAATGTTTTAGAAAACATGGAGAAAATATACTAAACTGTGCTACATTTTCCCTTTACAAAATAAGAAAAGTTACATGCAAAAAATAACCTGGCCCCTACTGAAACTGCAGGCCACCCTCACCACAATAAATTTAAAAATTTGAATAAAAAAAGAAATAAATCCTATATCAATTAAACAAAAACCTTATGCAACAGTTTTTTTTAACTTACTTGTAAAGTCCTCAAATCCAATGGTATATTTGCAGTAGACACTAAGAGAGATCCTTCCAGCTCCAAATCCAAATGAAAAGTGACCAGGAGATGGACAAAGCACTGGGAGGAGCCTGCTGGACAGGAACAGGAAGTTGGAGACTCTGGGGCACTTCCTTCCTGTTGGGAAAAAAAGTTATTTAAAAAAAGGACCCCTCGCACAAAAAAACCAACACCAATGGTCATATTTAGGAGATTTTGTACTCCAAATCATCATTTTGGGAAGATTTTGATGCTTCTCAAGGCCACCCCATTTTGCAGCCACATCACAAAGCATCTGGCGGAAGTTGCTGGAGCGACCAATAGACGTGTTAGCAAGCACAAATTCTCGCGGGAGCTTGCGGGTGGCTAGCAAATCTTGTTGTGCTCCCGAATGGCTAGGAAATCTCGTGGGCGATTGTGAGCGCCCGGCAAGTCCCTCCCACGCACACAAAAGGGCATTTTGAATGCGGCAAAAAAAAAAACTTCGCTCCGTTCCGGAGTGCAGAGTTTATCGGTAACTCTGCGTTCTCCTCGGAACGCGGAGTTGCTGAATTCTGCAAACTCCGCGAGAGGAGTTTTATGGCAGGCAATACACCAACCTTCAGTATGGCTCAATCCAAAGCTCTCCTCTCCCTACCATCTGCAAATTCCTGCCTTAAGCCTGCCATCTGGCTGGGTCGGACGTGCTGGGGGGTAGATGGACCCGGGATTCACTGCCTGTCCTATTCTTCCTTTGAAGCTCATGCTCTATGACCCCTCACCCCTGATCTGGCATTCCTGTGTAGCAGAGCTCCATCTACCAGATGGCCTATCTCTGGGTGAGACACTTATCACTTCATCAAAGCAGCCTGGCTAAACATGTTAACTCTGACCATTCAGGGGAGACCACAGGAAGGCTGAATTTTGGCTTACAGACAAGAAAGTCTTATAACTTATTTTCTGTATATTTGAGGCTAAATTCAACAATAGCATATTATTGACTTTATCAATGCCATTCTCCTTAAATTATATTTTCCGTTAATTTCTAGCTATAGTTATGCATTAATTAGCTATTGGCATGTTATCCTATGTGGTTGGGGATCTGCAATAGAGAAAATGAGATTTGCATCTTCTCCAGCTCCAGGGCATACTTTTTTAAGGACCCTGCTTATAGCTACCCAACCACCACCCCTGGGACACCTAGGGGAGACTATAGAGGTCCTAAATATGCAAAAATAGTGTAGATCCTCCCTCCACAGTACTCCTAGCACAACAGTCGATTTTAGGAAGCACTTAACTACAATGAGGGAAGTGAAATGTGCAATTTATCTATCCCCAGGGCATATAAAACCTCTTTTATAAGGGTCCTTCTTATAAGTACATGCCTCCCACCCCTGGGACATCTATGGATGTACCTGATATGCCAAAATATTAAATTGTATCACTTTTTTAAGTACACCTACCGCCAAAGTTGAGTTTGGCCACTGCTTTTAAAATGACCTTAGGCTCTCAGCACTGCATGCATGCAACTGAAGAAAGGGGTGCTGGCCTCTAAACTGCCATGCCCTATTCTATACTAGGAACTTAAATGTAGTTTTAATCACCTTGCCCTATTATGTACTTGGGACACATAGGGTAGGCATGCCAATCATAGGTGTTCCCTAATACATTGCATACCCCCATGTATGTGTGTATTTTCACTGTGTTTTCAACATAGCACTGGCCTTGGGCCTGGTTAGACAGAGCCCAGGGACAGTCAGAGTCATTTACCACCAGTACCAGTCATCAGAACAATGGGGATGCACAGGGCACATAGGATGGCTTTCCAACATATGTGATGTGGAGTAGACTGGCATTGTGTGGAGCGGTGTGGACTAGTGTGGAACCGTGTCAAGTGGAGTAGAATTGCGTGACATGGAGTGAAATTGTGTGGAGTGCAGTGGAGGGTGTGGACTTTGGGGTGACATTCTGTGGTGTAGATTGACATTGTATAATGTGATATGGTGTGGAGTGGAGTGCCACTGCATGGGGTGGAGTGTTAATGAGTGAAGTGTAGCAGCATTTAGTGGAGTGACATTGTGTGGCATGAATCGAAATGGAGTAGTATTGTGTGATATGGAGTGAAATTTGTGGTATGGAGTAGAAATATGTGGCATGCAATTATGTGGCCTGGAGAGGAGTTGCATGGAGTGAATTGAAATTGTGTGTAGGGAAGTGGAAGTGTGTGGTATGGAGTGGAATTGTCTGAAGTGAAATCAAATTATGTGGCATGGAGTAGAATTGAGTGGAGTGGAGGGTGTGGAAATTTGTGGCTTGGACTTACTTGAGAGGAATTGTGTCGCATGGAGTGACACTGTGTCTGTGGAGTGGCATTGCTTGGTATGGAGAGATATTGTGTGGTTTGGACTGGAGTGCCATTGAGTAGAGCGGTGTGGAAATGAGTGACATGGAATGGCATGGAATTGAGTGGAGTGGCATTGTGTGGAGTGGAGTAGAGTGGTTTGCCATTGTGTGAAGTGGCATCAAATGGAGTGGCATTGTGTGGAGTCAGTAGAGTAGAGTGTTATTGTGTGGAGTGGAGTTCAGTGGCATTGTGTGGAGTGGAACAGAGTGGAGTGCCATTGTGTTGAGAAGAGCGGTATTGTGTGGAGTGGAGCAGAGTGTCACTGAGTGGAGTGGCATGGAGTGGCATTGAGTGGGGTGGCAATGTGTGGCATGAAGTGGTATTATGTGGCATGGAGAGGCTTTGTGTGGAGCAGAGTGAAGTGGCATTGTGCTGTGGGGAGTAGCATTATGTGGAGTGGAACGGCATTGTGTGAAATGGAGTGGTATTGTGTGGACTGGAGTGGAGTGGCATTGTATGCAGTGGAGTGGAACTGTGTGAAGCAGAGAATAATTTTGTGGCATGGAAGGGAATTATGTGGCTTGGAGTAACATCATGTGGCATGGATTGGAATTGTGTGGTGTTGACTGTAGTGGAGTTAAATAGAAAGGCATTTTGTGGTGTGGAGGGACATTGAATGGAATGGTATGGTGTGGAGTGGAGTGGCATTGTGTGGAGTCGAGTAAAGTGGAGTGTCATTGTGTGCACTATGATGGAACTGTGGTGTGTAGAAGAATCGTGTTAAGTAGAGTGGAATTGTGTGGAGTTGAGTGCCATGGACTGAAATTGTGTGGCATACTGTGGGCAGGAATTGTGTGGTATGTAATGGAGTGGAACATTGTGGTATGGAGTGGAACTGGGTGGAATTGTGTGTTGTGGAATATAGTGGAATGTTGTGTTATGGAGTGGAATTGTGTTGGGTGGAAATATGTGGCATGAAGTATAGTACAATTGTGTGGAGTGGAATTGATTTGTGTGGTATGGAGTGAATTGGCATTGAGTGAAGTGACATTGTGTGGCATGGAGTGGCATTGTGTGGAGTGGAGTAGAGTGGAGTGACAATGTGTGGAACAGAGTTAGTGGAATGTTATAGGGTGATGTGGAGTGGCATTGTTTGGAGTGGAATTGCATTGAGTGGAAGGGAGCAGAGAGGAGTGGCACTGTGTGGTGTGGAATGGAAGTTTGTGGCATGGATTGGAATTGTGTGGCATGGAGTGGAATTGTGTGGCGTGGAGTGGGAATTTGAAGAATGGAGTGGAGGAACATTGTGTGAACTGGAGTTGAGTGGCATTGTATGAACGGCAGTGGAGTGGCATTGTATGGAGTGTGATTGTGTGGAGTAGAGTAGGATTGTGTGGTGTGGAGTAGAATTGTGCGGAGGCAAGTGACATGAAGTGGATTTATGTGCATTTGTTGCAAAGTCATCCTGTGCCTTGGGCACCCCCCTTTTTAGGTCTCGCCTGCCCAGCGCGCATGCGCTGCATAGGAAAAAGACCTTTTGAAATCGATTCGCTTTTTGCCCTAAAAACGTGCACGCGTTGCATTGCATTTCAATGGCAACGCGTGCACGTTTGGCGATTCCCTTGCGGGAGCGAGCTTTGACACCATATGTTTGTAATTAACTTGCAAACATATGGTGCCCCTGCTCGCTCCCGCAAGGGAGGAAACCGGCGCAGGCCCCCTCCTCTCTCCCCTCCCCCTGCTGCCTCCTTTCAGCGTGAGGCGTGCGCGCTTGTTTGACCGGTTGCTGCTATGTCAGCCCCGTGAGGTTAGGACACGTCGCTCTCTGCTGGCCCCTTAATCTGCCAGTGACCGCACAGAGGCACACGCACAGATGCGGCAGCAGGGCACGTGCCCGCACCAGGGGCATACGGTCCTCTGAACCGGTGCCGACCTCCACACCACCCGGGAACCCATACACGAGCTGTGTGTTGATCAGACATTCAAGACGCCCAACGAGGCAGAGACACTGCGTCAAAAACGCACCCGGCAGGATTCAGAACTTGTATCCGGTGGGGACGCGCCTGCCATGTGCATTTCTGCCAGCCCCGTTTATCTTACTGTTTACTATTCAATCTTCACTAATCATTTGCCTTTGAAGCCAGGTAGCCGCCATTTTTTAATGTAAACAATTCAGTTTATTATGGACAGTTTTACCTTGTGTCCTGTACCCGGCTATCATTTGTTTAATTACAAGCTGACGTATTGTCCTCGGCTCGCGGTGCTGCAGTAGCGAGTTTGATTCTGATATTGCAAATTTCGGATGTTCTAAATAGTGCTTTAATCTTGGGACTCGGCTTGTTTGTAAGCGCTGACAATGCGAGCTCGACTTGGGTGAGAAGAGGATAAACAGGAGAGATCTGCGGAGGATCAAACAGCGTGTGAAGTAAGAGTAAGCCTGGATTTCAGCCCGTATCGCCACTTGCAACCTCGCACTTCAGACACGGGACCTGAAGTGTCCGCGCTGCTTTCTGCAAAATAATTGAATCCAGTTCGAGGTTTGTATCAGGCGTCTAAAGTCCCGCCGGCTTCGGGGCTCTTACAGACAGAAAGGACAGGGAAATAAAATACACGAGCAAAGACTTCAATTACCTCTTAATGTTTATGTATCACTTTCAGGGCCTCGAATAGCTGCTGCACAAATAGGTATCTTCGTAATCTGTCGCGATCGCAGGATGAACAGGAACAACCTCTTGCGATGTTATTTGGGCAACGACTTTACTTATCTTCATTACCTTTATCACGTGCAATAAAATATTTTTGCAAGGTACGCAAAAAACGTCTCAAGCGTTTTAAAAGTGCAATATTTCGTTCTCGGTGTGGGTGACATATTCGATGAACGTGATTCGTGACATTTTCATCAAGTATAGAACTCCGCGCGGGTTTATAAACGTCGCTCTCCACAGCTGGGAATGTCACTTTTTGCTTGAATCTGTCTTCTATTCTTCGTCCTAATCCAGCTCCCATCTCCCTGATGCTGAATTGATTCTTGTAGTTAGGTTGTCTATTGTGTTATGTTATATTTCGTTACAGTGTGTGTAAAGCGCATTACACCCGCGAGGTTAACTCGCCGGTGCTATCCGTTTTAAGTTAGGTTTTATTATCTGCATTTTCTTTCCGGCTCCTGGTATTTGAAGTTAAGCACAATGGAGGGGGGGGCGGAGGGGTCTCTTCTCCTCTGAAATGAGTGTCTTCTCTCTGACCCTGTGCGCTCACTGGTTCTGGGGCGAAGGCAGGGCATGGGGGCAGTGACACCTACCCCAATAGCAATCTACTTTTATTTTGCTCTATATGACAACGCAGATCCTATTTTAGTCTGTTTTCTTCACCGTCATTCACCACAAACCGCAACGTTCGTTTTAGGATTACAAATGCCAATCTGGGGCACCCCGGGGTTGCCCGTCCAGCCCGGCCTTTCATTCCGGAGAACCGTGCTTGTCTCCCTCTAGGAAGTCCCGGGGACTGGTGACCAACCCTGTGAAAAAAAAGACGGAGTTCCAGAACGCAAAAGAAAAAAATACAAAATGTCCAGTTCTAAAAATTGTAAACAACAACAAAAAAAAAACAACAGGCACCCCCCTGTGTCAAAGAGCACGACAAGCTATGTGCAGGTGCATTGGTGTTATACCTTTGATAAATGCTATTAATGCTATTCCAACCAAAAATGAATTGCACTGCATAACGCTCACCTTGAGCCACGCAGACCGATGCGTTCTGCAACGACTACTTCAAACACACACGTGCAACAATACAGCATGTGACTTTTGGTCCTGGTTCTTTTGCGGGGCCAATATTCTTTGAAATTGTCAAACACAATAATGACCCAACAGGCAATTTTAAAATAATCGAAAGGGCCCGCAGGAGCCCGTTTACAGATATTTTCCACGAACAGTTCTAATCTGATCCCCGCCGGGCAGAGCTCGAGATGCCGCGTTCTCTTCGGTGTGCAATGAGGACTTGAGGGCGGGGACGAGGGGTCAGAGTGTGGGGCTGAGCGAGCCAAGCGCGTGCCGTAAACGGGATAACAGCAAACACCTGGTATTTCCAGCGCTTAGACAACTAAAGACTACTGTATGAAGCGCTACGTGAATACTAATAAAGATTATCATAATTATTTCTGTGTGTGAAGGCATCGGGGGGACGCGTTCTTCCCGAAGGTAACTGTTGACTATGAACTTGGAGCCGTGCTTCCTATTCCTGGCCCCTCCACTTCACCAACTTGTGTGATTCTGCGGTAACGATGTGACCTTCCTGATCTCGGGCCCCACCTCTGCCAAAATATATGTAAAAAAGCCCCAGCCACCTGAATGAAGTGACCTGCCGTTGAATGCTCGAGATGCACCCTCCGCGCACTCTGGGGGTGAAGAGGGGGTGACACGGTCCGGTGGGGAAAGGGTGATCAGTGCGCCTCTCTCAGCCCTGCGCCTTTACATCCGCAGTCTCAGCCCAACTATTACTTTGTTGCCAAATTTCATTGCAGGTTTATGAACAGTTATTTAACTCCAAGTTTATCGAACACATTCTGGCAATGGACATGTTTCGGGTGCTCGGTGTCTTGACCCTTTCAGTCAGACAGACGCGCATCGCCCCTCTGACTGCGCGCTACAAACCCAGGCTGGCGCCCGACAGGGAATGTCCAGGGACCCCTGCACGCGGGACCGAACTGGCGCCATTCTCACTCAGTGGTGATCCCGAGCCCTAAGCTCGCGCAAGGCCACTTTCAAAGAGCGCCTCAATACCCCAGGCAGGTTCCACACATACGTGCTTCTCCTATAAATGTGACTTTGCGATTTATTCACTGATGTGTACTGTACTAGACAGGTCAAGTCCCGGCGCGCCCTCTCCGGAAGCCTGCCTCAGCCTCAGCCCCGGGTTTTAAAGGCAGCCTAGCCTCGTCCTTGGAGGTGAAGTCACATGTTTATCCCGGATCCTTGGAGTTTGTTCCTCTTGATGTTTGCAGTTACATTCACCTGTGCCATTAAGTGACAGGCGCCCCCTTCTAATTAACAAGCATTGGCATAGCCAATAGGTCTCGCTTTTGGGACCTTATAAGTATTTAGTTATGCAGTACAATATCCTTGGTGCAACAACATCAACCGTTGCATGGCTAAACACTTATAAGGTCCCCAAGGCGAGACCTATTGGCTATGCCAATGCTTGCTCTTTTTTCTTGCTGACTGGAACTGGAGGTAACTGACTCTGACTATCCCTGGGCTCTGCATAACCAGGCTCAGGGCTAGGACTATGCTGAAAACACACTTAGAATACAGTGGAAACACCTACATACACTAGGGTACACTATGGGTTAAGGTAACTATGATTGGCATGACCTCCCCTATGAGGCCCTAGTACATAATAGGGCAGGGGGATCAAAACTACCTTTAAGTCCCTCGTATCTAATAGGGCATAACATTTTAGAGGCCAGCAGCCCTTTCTGCACTTGCATTTGTGCGCTACTGAGGCCTGAGGTCAGTTTAAAAGCAGCCAGGATTGCTTTTAACATGTACATTGTGCTCAAACTTGACGTTGGTGTTTGGGGCACTTAAAAATTTATAAACTACAATATTTTGGCATATTAAGTACCCCAAGGATCTCCCTTAGGAGTCTCAGTGATAGAAGGTCAGGTACTTATAAAGAGGACCCTTATAAAATCGGTTTTATATGCATTGGGGTTAGTGAAATTGCACATTTCACTTCCCACATTGTAGTAAAGTGCTTCCCAAAATCGACTTTTGGGCTAGGAGCACTGTGGTGTGAGGATCTGCAATATTTTTGCATATTCAGAACCCCTAAAGTATCCCCTAAGTGTTCCAGGGGTGGGGGTCCTGTAGATATAGGCAGGGTCCTTATAAAAGATGTTTTATAAACCCTGGTGTTGGAGAAATTGCCCAGTTCATTTTCCCCATTGTAGATCCTCAGCCACATAGGTTTTCATGGCAAAAGGTTATTAAATAATAATGCCCGCCAGGAAAACCCAGAAAATATTATTCAAGGACTTACTAGAATGGTACTGATAAATCCAACACTATACTGTTGTTGAATGTATCCTAAAATATACAGACAAGAAGTTATAAGACTTTTGTGTCTGTAAGCCAAAATTCAGCCTTCCAGTGATCTGTCCTGATTGGACAGAGTTAAGTGGATTAACCAGACTGCTTTAATGAGGTGAAAAGTAGCCCCGGAGATGAAAGAGACATTCTGGGATTAGATAGTTCTGCTACATAGGAATGCCAGAGCAGGGGGAGGGGGTCATAAAAAATGAACTTCAATAGAAGGAGGAGACAGCCAGAAAAAGCCAGTTTCATTTACACCCCTACGCTTTGAACCCAGCCAGATGGCAGGCTTAAGGAAGGAATGAGCAGATGCCAGGGAGAGGGAGATTATGGAGATGAGCCATCCTGGAGGTTAGTTTAGCCAGCTCTTGCCTCTCTGCTGAGACTTCAGCCCTATTGAATTTGGAAGAGATAATGCTTTCTTGGAGAGCATTGTGCCACATTTTGGAGGAAATGGTCATGCTCTGGGGTGTTGCCCTGCACCTCATTGGACAGGAGTGCCCTCCTGCTTGACCCCAGAGAACACTGAATACGTATCTGAGAGGGGCATACCTCTCAGCTCTGCTCCTTGAAACTGAGAGAAGAAGGATTGCCAAGCTGGAAATGTGATTTGCACCATCAGGCCCTGAATTCTGACTGACTGTGCCTGCTGCATTATCTGGAACTACAGCCCTTTGGATGTACCTTGCTTCAAGAGGAATAAAGAGTGGGCTCCCTGCAAGCTGCAGGTTAAGACAGCTCACCTGCATCAACTTCACCAAGAGTACCCTGCTGGGAGTGTATCCAGTAGACTTTTAAGGGTGTTGTCCATGTGCATTGTGGGAATTGTGGTCCAACCTTTCAAGGACCATTTTAGAGATTCCAGACCCTTGGATTGTGTTTTGGACATTTTGGACCTTCAAGAAGAACTTTAGGAAGAAGTTCCAGAAGTCTGGAGAACGTTTGTGAAAAAGCTCCAGAGGGTGATCGGACTCTCACAGAAAGGCTACCCGGTGAACCCTCACAGAATCCACAGTGGAGTGGATTGTCATTGAGTGAGGTGGAGTGGAATTGTATGAAGTGGAGTGAGATTGTTTGTAGTGGAGTGCCACTGTGTAGAGTGGAGTGGAGTGGCATTGAGTCGAGAGGAGTGGCTTTGAGTCAAGTGGCAGTGTATGTCATGGAGTGTAGTGGAGTTGAGTAAAGAGGCACTGTGTGTCATTTAGTGCCACTGAGTGGAGTGGCATTGTGTGGTGTGGACTGATATTGTGTGGCATGGAGTGTAGTGAAGTGGGAAAGAGTAGCATTGTGTGGTGTGGAATGGAGTGGTACTGTGTGATGTTTAGTGGCATTGAGTGGATTGGAGTAGAGTGGAGTGGCATTCTGTGCTGTTGAGTGGCATTTTGTGGACTGAATTAGGATTGTGTGAACAGGAGTGGAGTGGAATTGTGTTAAGTGATGTAGATTTGTGTAGCATCAAGTGGAATTATGTGCTGTTGAGTGGAATGAAGTGGAATTCTGTGGAGTGGAGTGCAGTGGAATTGTGTGGATTGAAGTGGAATTGTACAGCATGGAGTGGCTGGAGTAGAATTCTATGGAATAGAGTGGAATTGTGTGGCATGGAGTGGAATTATATGGTGTGAAGTAGAATTATATGGAGTGGAGTGGATTTGTGTGGAGGGGAGTGAAGTGGCATGTAATTCTGTGACCATGGAATTGTGTGGTGTGCGATGAAGTGGGATTGTGTGGAATGGACTGGAGTTGAATTTTGTGGCATAGATTGGAATTGTGTGGCATGAAGTGGAAGTGTGTGGGTGGGGTGGAATTGTATGGCATGGGGTAGAATTGTGTGGAGTGGTTTGGAATTATGCAGCATGGAGTGTACTGGAATTGTGTGGTGTGTAGTGGAATTGTGTGGCTTGGAGGGGGATTGTGTGGCATGGAATTGATTGGTGTGCAATTAAGTGGCATAGAGTGGAATTTTGAGGCACTGAGTAGAGTGGAATATTGTGGCATAGAGTGGAGTGGAATTGTTTGGCGTGGAGTGTACCAGTGTGGAGTTGAGTGGATTTGTGTGGAATAGAGTGTCATTGTGTTGCATAGAGTAGAATCAGTAGAGTGAAATTGTGTGGAACATTGTGGAGTGGAGTGAAACTGTGGAATTGTGGGGGGTGGAATGTAGTGGAATTGTGTGCCGCAGAGTGGAATTGTGTGATGTGGAGTGGCATTGTGTGGAGTGGAGTAGAGTGCCATTGAATGGAGGGAAGCAGAGTGGAGTAACAGTGTGTTGTGTGGAGTGGAATTGTGTGGAGTGGAATGTAATTGTATGGAGTGGAGTGGAGTGGTATGGAAACATGTGACCATGGAATTCTGTGACTGGAGTGGAATTGCATTGAATGGACTGGACTGGAATTTTGTGGAGTGGAAAAAAACAGAATTGTGTGACATGAAATTGTGTGGTGTAGAGTGGAAATGTGTAAAGTGGTGGGATGTGCCATTGTGTTGCATGGAGTGGAATAGCTTCATGGGGCATGGAGGGGAATTGTATGGTGCATAGTGGAGTGGCATGGCATAGCGTGGTGTGAGGTAGAGTAGATCTGTGAAGCTTGCAGTGGAGTGACATTGTATAAATTGAAGTAGAATATTGTGTGGCCTGGAGTGGCATTGTGGGGCATGCAGTGGGATTGTGTGATGTGTGGTGGAGTGGCATTGTGTGGCATGGAGCGAAGTGGAGTGGCATTGTGTGGATTGGAGTAAAATTACCTTTTGTAGCGTGGAGTGGCAATGTATGGCATGAAGTCTAGTGAAATGGAGCAGAGTGTCATGTTGTGCCATAGAGTGGGGTGGATAGCAATTGTGAGGTGTGCAGTGGTATTGTGTGATGTCGAGTAGCTTGGAGTGCATTGGAGTGGAATAGAGTGGCACTGTGTGGTGTGGAGTAGAGTGGAGTGGCATGGAGTGGCACTGTGTGGAGTGGCATTGTGTAGACTTGCGTGGACTGGAGAGGAATTGTGTGGAGTGGAATAACATCATGTGGTATTGAGAGATATTGTGTTGTGTGGAGAGACATTGTGTGGTATGGAGTGGAGTGCCATTGTGAGGAGTGGAGTGGCACAGACTAAAATGGAGTGGCAGTGTGTGACATGGAGTGATGTGGCATTGCGTGGCATGGAAAGGAGTGGCATTGTGTGGCACTGATTAGAATTGTGTAATGTGGAGTATAGTGGAGTAGAGTAGAAAGGCATTGTATGGTGTGAAGTGGCATTGTGTGGAGCGGAGTAGAGTGGAGTGCTATTGTTTGGTGTGAGTGGCATTGTGTGAAATGGAGCTGCATTATGTGGGTTGGAGTGAAGTGGAGTGGCATTTTTTGGACTGAAATGGAATTGTGTGGAGTGGAGAAGAATTGTGGAGAGTGGAGTGGAACTGTGTGGACTCGAGTGGCATGGACTGGAATTGTGTGGCATAGAGTGGGCTGGAATTGTGTGGAATTATGTGGCATTGAATGTAGTTAAATTGTTTGCAGTGGAGTGGAATTCTGTGGTATGGAGAAGAATTATGCTTGATGGAGATGAGTGGAATTCTGTGGAGTGGAATTGTGTGGCATGGAGAGAAATTGTGTGATATGGAGTAGAGTGGCATTGAGTGGAATAGTATTTTGCGGAGTAAAGTAGCACTGAGTGGCGATTAGAAGAGTGGAGTGGCATTGTGTGGAGTGGTATTATGTTTTGTGGTGTGGCGTGGCATTAAGTGGAAGGGAGCAGAATGGAGTGGCATTGTGTGGCATGGACTAGAATTGTGTGGCATGAGGTGGGATTGTAAGGCATGAAGTGGATTTGTATAGCTTGGAGTGGAGTGGAATTATGTGGTGTGGAGTGGCATGTAATTTTGTGGCAAGGGGTAGAGTGGCATTGTGTGGAATGGAGTAAAGTAGCATTGAGTGGTGTTGAATGGGCCTGTGTGTCATGAAGTGGAGTGGAGTGGAGTGGTGTGTGTGGAGTGGCATTAAGTGACGTGGAATGGTATTATGTGGCATGGAGTGGAGTGGCATTTTGTGGAGTGGAGTAGAGTGGCATTGTGCGTAGTAGAGTGGAGTGACATTGTGTTGAGTAGAGTAGCGAGGCATTGTGTGGTGTGGTGCAGCATGGAGTGGATTAGTTTTGTTTGGAATGGAGTGGCATCATATGGAGTGGAGTGGAAAGACATGGAGTAGAGTGGCATTGTGTGGTGTTAGTCGAGTGGCAATGTGTGGAGTGGAGTAGAGTGGAGTGCCATTGTTTGAGGTGGAATAGCATTAAGTGTATTGAAGTGGCACTGTGTGGTGGGGAATGGAGTTGAGTAGTGACATTATGAGGCATTGAATGACACTAAGTGCAGTGGCATTGTGTGCCATGAAGTGGAGTGGACTTGAGTTAAGTGGTATTTGTGGCATGGAGTGGCATTGTGGGGAATAGAGTGGAGTAGCATTGTGCGGTGTGGAGTGGCAATATGTTAAGTGGAGTGGAATTGTATGAAATGGATTGGAATTGTGTAGCGTGGAGTGGATTGGAGTGGAACTGTGTAAAGTGGAGTGGAATTGTGAAGCGTGGGGGGTATGGAATTGTGTGGATTTGAATTAGGTGATGTGAAGTGGATTTGTGTGGTGTGGACTGGAGAGGAATTGTGTGATGTAGTGTGGAGTGACATTCTGTGGTGTGGAGTGGCTTTGTGTGGTGTGTAGTGGCAAGATGGCTGACGGAGAGAAGCTCTCCTAGGAAGCTCCAGGCTAGGGATAAACAGTGCTTGTATATCCCCAGTTTAGCCCAGCCATCCTCCACCCTTTTTTAGCTATGAGTAACGAATGCAGTGCGATTCTGTGTTCTGGATAATTGAATTTTTAGGAGCACTGAATAATTGATGTTCGGGTGTAAACCTACCTGAGTGATAAGCACTGCACGTCAATGCTGGCGCTCCGAGATTTTTACTGATTGCTGGACCGGACAAGGATACGGTGCAGAAGGCCACAGACTGCTATCGGCAGCGGTCCTGTGACTCAACCCAGGAAACAATGTGCCCTGCGGTACATGCTCTCAGTGATAGTGGGACTCGCAACGACTGCAGGAGCCAGGTGAGCATCCCCAGTGCTCGTGACTCCCATCATCTTGAGAGGCCAACAGCCAGAGAAACGGACAGGCAGTTTGAGTCGCAGCCGCAGGGCTGACTAGGCTCCAGATGCTATTGAGGTCCCTATGCTTGGGGCTTACGGCTTGGCGGGTGTGATGGCCGACTGCATAAGTGTTGGACCCGCTGTTTTTGCTACTGCTGCAGATTGAATTTGGGGCTCCAGACGCTGCCGATGCCCCATTGCCCAGTCCTATATCTATCAATATCAGCTGAGGATGCTGGCTGCCATTGTGCAGGTCTGCTGGCTGTGTCTGCTGTGAAGTGCAGGGCACCCAGTGCTACCGTCTCTCCATCTGCCATTGAACCTTATGCACTGTTATACAACAAGGCATGCGGATTGCGGTCTGGTGGTTGAGCTGCTGCTGCAGGATGAGGGGCCTCTACCTGAGTGATGGGTGCGGTGATGAAGAGGGAAGCTGCCATCCGCTGGAGGCTGATGAGGGAGGCGGCTGGGCTCCGTGGATCTCGGACTGCGGGCTGGCCTGCTTGTGGAGTCTTGGCTGGTTCGAGGCTCGGGGAGGCTGTGGTGGTCATTGGGAGGTGAGAGAGGCAGAGGAGTCAACCAGTCACCAGGGTGCTGAAGAGGTCGGCCTGAGGACCCTCAAACGGCAGGTAGTCCTGCCTGCAAAGCCTCTCTTTGAGCCTGTTGCTCGGGGTGAGGGGTGCGGCGGCCATTTTGAGATTTGGGCATTGCTGCTGGAACAGTGTCCTGCACCTGAAGTCTACATTGAGGTGAGGGCCCCTGGGGGGCTGCAGGTTATAGCAGGCCAGGACTGAATGCTTCACAACTCCCCCTCCCATGAGATAAGTTTCACCATGTGGTGACGACCTGGAGGACAGGTGGAATCCTAATGAGGATTTGTTGCCCCTCCCTCAACTTTCACCCCCCTTTTGTTATGCTGCCCGTCTGTGCTTTCTCCCCCTTGGCAGCCATCTTCTCCCCCTCCCTGCAACCTTACAACCAAATGACATACCTCACCTCAGACCACTTCATGTGAATTTTGATACTTGCCTAGCCTGGAGCTCCACATAGTGGCCTTCACTATGAACAATATCCCACATTGTGTTTACGCATATCTACTATTGTTTATCTTATTTGCTTTTTATCCTTATTTATCTGATGTTCTTGTGTATTCTCCTTACTTATCTGATTTTAGTAGTGCATATTGTATACCTCCATAACTTGTTTTTACCCTTATTTATTTGATGTTTTGGAGCACTATCCTTACTTATCTGATGTTTTTGAGTATGATTAAGGCATACATATTGTATAGCTCCATAACTACTCTACTGCCAGTTGACTGGCTAATATGCTACTTTCACAATCGGAGCTCACATGCGCGTCAAAATTGCCAATCGTATTGTTCACTGTACAATGTCACTCCTCCACAGCTCCCTGTCCAGCCTTCTAACCAACCTAACCATATCCAAATATATTGCTCACTGTACAACGTCACTCCTCCACTGCACCCGGCCCAGCCTTCTAAGACTTCAAGTTTCAGCACTCCCTTACTTCCGCCTATCTTGCAGTTCAACTGTAACCAGACTTTAAATGTCTCAAACAATGTACGCCCACAAACCTTTTGACACTGCTCTCGTAAGATATGGGCCCAACTCCTGGAGCATCACTTATCCTAAAAATGTCCCCAATAATGCAAAAAAGAATTTCAAACACAGACTACAGAAACAGCACCAGAAAACACTAATAGCTGATACCTACCACAGAGTGACCAACGGCAGCAAGAAAACCGACTTTGTCTTCATTTTCGAACGCCCTGCAAAGTGGAAAAACATCTTCCTTCTCAGTCTACAAGTTACTAAGTCAATAAAAATACCATATAGAACAAAACTCCCCATGTTCCCCTCCCCATCCTTTAGAGGGGAAATCACTATTTCCATTTGCAGGACAAGGAACATTCTTATACAAGCTACAGACCCTCACCTCACCATCTTTGATCGACATTTCCCGTCTCTTTTCAGCCCACTCACACAACAGGGCCATGTGCCCCAAACTCCTCTTTCCCCCTTACACTGGACCATCAACCCAGAACCGGCCCGCCTTCTTTTCCCCACAAATTCGCTATGCAACTCTGTGACACCCCCTGACACTCTTAGCAACTTTGCAGCCCCATTAACACACACCGCCGACAAATACCCACTAGAATGACTTCACTTGCTTCCACCCTAACCAGCAGACACACAGTGTCAAAACTCGACGATGCACACCCCAAGCCAGGTGATGGAGGCCTCAACTACAGACCATCAGCTACTGAACTCTCAGCGGACGCACTCCTCTCTACTAATGCAGACCCTACACAGCTCACACAAACTGTCTACACTCCCAGTCCCAATGATACTGACCACCCCCATAGCATAGCGCACTCTCCCCCTTATACTCAGGACTTGCAGCGTATCCTCCCACTCTCAATGCTGGAAGCATCATTGACACACTTACCCAGCTCCTGAACTGTATGGAGCAAAAACTCGATTCCCTAGCTAATGACATCATGCATCCAAGACAGAACCTCTCAAGCCAGGCCAAGTTATCCCGCTCTCACACTCCTGATAGTTATAAATTGCCTCCTCACACAGATTCTCCAACGGCCATAAAACGCACCCTCTGGCCCTCTACTCCCTTGTGCCATCAGTCTCACAGACCCTACAATGCTCACAGCCCAATATCCGCACTGGAAGCTGATGCTAGCAGCAAATCTTAACTCACAAAGAACCAGAATATGGCTCTAAAGCCTCCCTTCACAATCGCAGCAATAGTGGGCATAGATAGAATTCCTAGAATTATCTACTCACACAGACCTCCTGCTCAATACACCACCTTTCAAACACTACATTCTACTAATGATAATTCCTGCCCTCTATCATGCTTGCTCCTCAACTGTAGATCAGCAGCCCAACATGCTACAGATGTAGCTGAAGCTATACTCTGTGAAGAAATTAATATTGCTTTCCTCACCAAATCCTGGCTTCATGACCAGTCTATCCCCATACTAGACCTGCTTTCATCACTTGGATACATCATCATTAGACATGACAGACCTAAAAGAACAGGTGGTGGACTAGCTATCATTCACAAAGAAGGAATTCATTTTTCCATCTTAAATATTGCAGAATACTCAACTTTTGAATACCTCAGAGTTGAACTTAAAGTCAAAGGCTCCCCTCCGTCAAACTACACACATCTACCACCCTCCTGTTCGATGAAGAGTTAACTGACTTAGTAACCCAGTTCTCTCTAACTGACATAAAGGACGTGTTCTTGAACTGCTTCAATATTCACTGGAACAACTCAGAAGACACCACAGTCCGGAACCTCACCAACCTTCTTGAAATAAATGACCTTAAACAACTCCGCAATGAACCAACACATATTAAAGGCTCCACTCTAGGTGAGATTATCACTAAAAATGAGCTGGTCTCTCTTAGATCCATCTCACCTCTTGACTAGTCTGACCATCATCTCATATTGTTTAATATCGATATCCACTCCAGATCCCACCTAGTCTTAACAGGTAAACCTAAGCACTGGATCAGGAACATCAAACAAGTCCCAATAACTGAACTTGAACCCAGGATTAGTGCCCAACTACAGCATCACCCTCTCACTCATAGCGTTGATGACCTCACTGCCCACTATAATACAGCGTTGATGGAAGTTCTTGACCAAGTGGCACCGCTAAAACGAAAACAACTGAGATCAATCCAATCAAAATCTTGGCTCAACTCAGATCTTAACAACAAGAGGAGACAACTCAGACAGGCAGAAAAGACATGGAGACAAAACCCCTCGACAATGCACCTAGCACGACTTAGAACCACACAGCTTTCATATCAGAAGCACATTTTTAGAGAAAAAGCCTCTTTTTTTCGCAACCAACTTGACCGTGCGAAGAATAGACCAGGGAGCTCTTCAACATTGTTAAACGACAAACCACCCTCACATCCCCACATGAAATAACAGCCACTAAAGAACGGTGTGAAGAAATTGCCAGCTTCTTCACGATAAAGTCGCAAAATTTGAGCAATCCTTCTTTCAAGTCACAAATTTGCCATCCCTCCTAACCATCCCCACTGAGTCACCTCCCTCCATGGTAGCCCCACCGCCAGAACTTACTAATGACCAAATGGCCCCCAAAAAACTAATTGCAACCATGATCTCACTCAACTGAAAAACGATGCCAATTGGTCTGACTTCGAAACCCATGGCAGAAAATGAAGTCTTCAATATAAATGCATAATTGAAGCCTACTTCACATACTAAGGATCCACTCCCATCCACAATAGTACAAAATCTCTACCACATTATTGCCCCGTTCTGGACAAACATCATCAATACATCGCGCGCATCAGGCTGTGTACCTGACTCCCTCCAACTAGGACAAATCACACCCATACTCAAAAAACCAGGGGCAGACCCCAATGATCTCAACAACCTCAGACCTATCTCTAATCCCCCGTTCCTAGCCAAAACTATGGAGAAGTGCATCCTACAACAACTTAACCATCATATAGGTGAATTCATCCTCCATGACAACTTCCAATCAGGGTTCAGGAAAGGCTGTAGCACAGAAACTGCCATGCTCAATATCTCAGATGATAGCCACAGATCCTTAGACGAAGGTGATGCATGCCTACTTATCCTGCATGACTTATCAGAGGCTTTTGATACTGTAAATCACCCAGACTTACTTGAGACACTTAAGATCCGCTCTGGTATCAATGGCACAGTCTTAAAATGGTTCACATCTTACCTACAACACCGATCACAACAAATTAAAATCAGCTCTTGTCGCTCCAAACTCACACTAGTTACTCTTGGTGTACCCCAGGGCTCAATTCTCTCCCCTTCCCTTTTCAATCTCTTCATAGAACACTTTTCAATCTTCTTGAAGCAAGCAGGGATCAAATATCACCTAAATGTTGATGACACTCAACTCTACTACAAAATAAAATCACCCAGTGACATCCTACATCTCAACGCCACACTAATCAAGATACAATCTTGGTTTAATTCCAACCACCTAAAGTTGAACCCCAACAACACAGAACTAATACTTTTCTCCCCTAAAAGTAACCCCCTACCAATCCAAGACTGGCTGAATGACCTGGATGCATTAAATTGCTCCCTCACTCTGTGCAACTCCGTAAAGTCCTTAGGCATCACCCTGGACAAAAACATGTCAATGAAGGATCACATCAAAAACTCAGCCAAAGGCACGCTTTACACACTAAAACACCGCAAGAAAATTAAACCATTCATTCCCTCTGATGATTTCAAGATGCTAGTACAATCTCTTGTCCTTTCCAAACTGGACTATGGGAACGCCAACGCCACAAGGATCCCGAAAATTCTCCCCCCCCCCTTAGATCAGTTCTAAACATGGCAGCCCGGCTTATAACAGGTGTTAAATGGTTTCAACACATCATACCAGCCCTCAAGATCCTCAACTGGCTTCCCAACGAAGGAAGCTGTATTTATAAGACTGCTTACATCACCCTCAAAGCCCTTCACACATATACCCCCAGCTATCTAAACAACAAACTTACGAAAGCAGGAAGAACCAGAGCTCTAAGAAGCTCCAACTCACTTCTTCTCACACCTCCCAAACTAAAAAGAAAATCCACCCACACTCGCTCTTTTTCTGGAAATGCACCCAGCATATTGAATTCACTCTCTAGAGATCTACAATGTACCCCTCCTTCTCCTGCTTCAAAAGGGAACTGAAACTCCTTCTCCTCAACAAATACTTTAGCACGCAAGCTAACTGACCTGTGTTCCAATAACTCTCTCTCTCTCTCTAGGATTAGACCCTCTGCGATAGTTGGTTGATTGATTGCTTCAGCTGTCTATTATGTCATTTTCACCCTTAACTCATGATGTTCTAATTGTCCGCATACAGTAATCCACCCTAATTGCCTAACAATTTTCTTTGTCTCTATTTATGCTTGTACTTCAATCTAAGTGTCTCGCATTATATGTAAAGTGACTTTATTCAATTGTTTTTTCATTTTTTTGTAAAGTGCTCTGATACCTTCGGGTCTAGCTTGCGCTATATAAAACCTATAAATGAAATGAAAATGGAGTGACATTGTATGGTATGATGTGGTGTGGAGTGGAGTGACATTGTGTGGAGTGAAGTGGCATTGTGTGGAGTGAAGTGGCAATGAGTGGAGGGCCATTGAGTAGCATTGTGTGGCATGGAGTGGAGTGGCACTGTGTGGTGTTGAGTGGAGTGACATGGTGTGGAGTAGAATGATATTGTGTGGTGTGGAGTGGTATTGTGGGTTGTCTTGTGGAATTGTAGGGCATGGAGAGCAGCGGCATTGCATGCCATGTAGTAGAATTGTGTGGTATGGAGTGGAGTGGCAGGGAATTGTGTGGTGTTGAGCAGATGTGTGTGGTGTGGAGTAGTGGAATTGTGTGGCATGGAGTGAAGTGGAATTGTGTGCAATAAAGTGGAGAGGAATTGTAATTTTGTGGCATGGAATTATGTGGTGTACAGTAGAATTGTGAGGCATGGAGTAGAATTGTGTGGTGTGGAATTGAATTGTGTGGAGTGGAGTGAAATTGTGTTATGGAGTGGAGTGAAATTGTGTAGCATATAGTAGAAGTGTATGAAAAGGAGTGGCATTGTGTGGTGTGGAATGGAGTTGTGTGGCATGGAGTGGAGTGGAATTGTGTGGTGTGGAATTGTGTGATGTGGAGCAGAATAACAGTGTGTGGACTGGAGTGGCATTGTGTGCAGTGGAGTGGAACTGTGTGGAGTAAAATTGTGTTGCATGGAGTTGAATTGTTTTTCATGGTTTGGAATCGTGTGGCGTGAAATGTAGTGGAGTGGAGTAGATGGGGATTGAGTCGTTTCGATTCGAGTGACATTAAGTGGAGTGGTATTGTATTGTGTGGTGTGGCATTGTGTATAGTGGAGTGCCATTGTGTGGTGTGAGAGGCACTGCATGGAGTGGAGTGGCATTTTGAGGACTGGGGTGCCATGAAGTGCATTCTGTGGACTGCAATGGAATTGTGTGGGGTGGAAAAGGCTTGTGTGGTATGGAATTGTGTGGTGATGATGGGTGCAGACTGGAATTGTGTGACATAGAGTGGGCTGAAATTATGTGGGATGGAGTGCAGCAGAACACTGTGGACTGGAATGAAACTGTATTGAATTGAGTGGTGTGCAATGTAGTGGAATTGTGTGCCGTGGAGTAGAATTGTTCAGTTTGGAGTGGCCATATTTGGCATAGAGTAGAGTGGAATTATGATGAGTGGAATTGTGTGGCATGGAGTGGCATTGTGCTGAGCACAGCACAGTGGAGTGGCAATGTGTGGAGTGGAGTAGAGAGTAGTGGCATTGTGTGAAGTGGAGTGGCATTGAGTTTAAGGGAGCAGAGTGGAGTGACATTATGTGGTGTGGAGTAGAAGTATGTGTCATGGAGCAGAATTTTGTGGTGTGGAGTGGAATTGTGTGGTGTGGAGTAGAGTGGAGTCGCATTTGTGTGGGTTGGAGTGGAATTGTGTGGAGTGGAATAGAATTCAGTGGCACGGAGTGGAATTGTGAAAAGTAGAGTGGCGCAAAGTGGATTTGCATGCAGTAAAGTGTAATGGAGAGGAACTGTGTGACATGGACTGGAATTGAGTGCATGGAGTTGGGTGGAATAATGTTGGATCTAAAGTAGTAGAATTGTGCAGCAAGTAGTGGAATTGTGTGGCATACATTGGCTTTGTGTGGAAGGAGTGGAGTGGACTTGTATGGCATGGAATAGAGTGGAATTTTGTGGGGTGAAGTGGAATTATATGGTGTGGAATTGCATGGCCATGGAATTATGTGGCATGGACTGGTGTGGCATTGAGTGGAATTGTATAGGGTGGAGTAGAGGGTTTAGAATTGTGTGGCTTGGAATTGTGTGTTGTGGAGTGGATTTGTGTGGTGTGGACTGCAGAGGAATTATGAGTGGAATGACATTGTGTGAAGTGGAGTAGAGTGAAGTGGCAGTGAGTGGAGGGGAGCAGAGTAGAGTGACAATGTGTGGCTTGGAGTAGAATTATGTGTTGTGGAGCAGAATTGTGTGGTGTGGAGTAGAGTGGAGTAGCATTGTATGGATTGGAGTGACATTGTGTGGTATGGAGTGGCACTGTGTGAACTGGAGTGTAATTGTGTGGAGTGGAGTAGAACTCTGTGGCATGGAGTGTAATTGTGAGGAGTAGAGAGGCATAAAGTGGAATTGCATGCAGGGAGTGAAGTGCAGTTGAGAACAACTGTGTGATGTGGACTGGAAATGAGTGGCATGGAGTTGGGTGGAATTATGTGGCATTGAATGTAGTAGAATTGTGCAACATGGAGTGGAATTGTATGGCATAGAGTGGAATGGTTTGGCACAGAGTAGAGTTAAATTGTGTGTCAAGGAATGGACTGCAATTGTGTGGAGTAAAGTTGAATTGTGAGGTGTGAAATTATGTGGCCATGGGAATTTGTGGCATGGACTGGGATGACACTCTAAGGAATGGACTGGAGTGGAATTTTGCTGAGTGGACTAGAATGAAATTGTGTGGCATGGAACTGTGTGTCCATGGAATTTTGTGGTGTAGGCTGGAGGGGAATGGTGTGGAATGGACTGGAGTAGAATTGTGTGGAGTGGATTGGAGAAGAACTGTGTAGCATTAAAACTATATAGTATGCACTGGAATTGTGTGGCGTTGAGTGAAATTGTGTGGTGTGGCACTGAGTGAAGTGGAGTGCACTGAGTGAAGTGGCACTGAGTGGAGTTGAGCAGATTGGAGTGGAGTGGAGTGGCAGTGCATGGAATGGAGTCAAGTAGAGTGGAGTGGCATTGTGCTGAGTGGAGTAGCATTGTGTGGAGTGGAATGTAGTGCCATCATGTGGAGCAGATCATAGTGAGTGTCACTGTGTGGAATGGAGTTGTATTGTTTAGAATGGAGTGGCATTGGGTGGAGTGGGATGGCAATGTGTGGTGTGGAGTGGTAGTGAGTAAAGGAGCATTGTGTGGCATTAGCTGGAGTGGCATCATGTGGAGTGGTATTGTGTGTGTGTGGAGCAGCCGCAGTCCATGCTGGTAACAGCAGTGGGGCGGTGGGGCTGGTAAGGGGGATTTCAAGGGACAATGCCAAGGGAAAGTTAATTATTTATTTAATTTTCCCTCTGCATCGTCCCTCGAAATCCCCCCTTATCTGGCCCCACCTCCCCACCGCTGTTATCTGCATGGACCGCGGCTAGTGTGGAGTGATGTTGTGTGGTTTGGAGAGGCATTGTGTGGAGCAGAGTGAAGTGGCATTGTGTGGTGTTGACTGGTATTATTGGGAATGACACTGTGTGCTAGGAGTGATGTGATAGTGTGTGGACTGGAGTGGCATTGTGTGAAGTCGAGTGGAACTGAGTGGAGTAGAAATGTACAGCATTGAGAGGAAATGTGTAGAGTGAAGTGGGGAGTGTGGAATTGTGTGGCTTGGGATTGTGTAGTGTGGAATGGATTTGTGTGGCATAGACTGGAGAGGAATTATGTAGAGTGGAATGACATTGTGTGGTATTGTGTGGAGTGGAGTGGCATGGATTAAAATGGATTGGCATTGTATGGCATGGAGTGATATGGCATTGTGTGGCATGGAGTGGCATTGTGTGGCATGGATTGGAATTGTGTAGCGTAGAGTATAATGTAGTAGAATAGAAAGGTATTGTGTGGTGTGGAGTGGAGTGGCATTGTGTGGAGTGGAGTAGAGTGGAGTGCCATTGTGTGGTGTGTGTAGCATTGTATGGAGTGCAGTGGAAGTGTGTGGGTTAGGGTGAAGTGGCATGGCATTATGTGGACTGGAATGGAATTGTGATGCTTGGAGAGGAATGTGTAGGGTGGAGTGGTATAGTGTGGACTCGAGTGGCGTAGACTGGAATTGTGTGGCATAGAGTGGGCTGGAATTGTATGAAATTTATGGTGTGTAAACTAGCTGAATTATGTGCAGTGGAGTGGAATTCTGTGGCATGGAGAGGAATTATGCACCATGAAGTAGAGTGGAATTGTGTGGAGCGGAATTGTGTGGCATGGAGAGAAAATTGTGTGATGTGGAGTGGCATTGAGTGGAATGGTATTTTGAGGCATAGAGTGGCACTGGGTGGAGTTTAGAAGAGCTGAGTAGCATTGTGTGGAGTGGAGTGGCATTGAGTGTATGGGAGCAGAGTGGAGTGGCATTGTGTGGTATGGAGTTGAATTATATGGTGTGAAGTAGAATTGTGTGGCATGGAGTAGAATTGTGTGTCATGAGGTTGAATTTTGAGGCATGATGTGGACTGGAATTCAGTGGCATGGAGTTGGGTGGAATTATGTGGCATGAAATGAGTTAGAATTCTGCTGCATGGATTACAATTGTGTGGCATAGAGAATTGTTTGGCAAGGAGTTGGGTGGAATTGTGTGGCAAGGAATGGAGTGCAATTGTTTTGAGTTAAGTGGAATTGTGCTGAGGGGAGTAGAGTGGATTAGCATTGTGTAGAGTGGAATGGAGTGGAATATAGAGGCATTGTGTAAAGTGGTGCATTGTGGAGTGTCACTGTGTGGAATGGAGTGGCATTGTGTAGAGTTCAGTGGCATTGGGTGGAGTGGGATGGCATTGTGTGGTGTGGAGTGACAGTGAGTGGAGCAGCATTGTGTGGCATTAACTGGAGTGACATTATGTGGACTTCTATCAGAGTGAAGGGGCATTGTGTGGTGTGGACTGGCATTATGTGGAGTGGCACTGTGTGCTTGGAGTGGAGTGGCATTGTGTGAACTGGAGTGGCATAGTATGAAGTGAAGTGGAACTGTGTGAAGTGGAGCAGAATTGTGTGGCACTGAGTGTAATTGTGTAGAGTGGAGGGTGTAGAATTACGTGGCTTGGAATTGTGTGGTGAGGAGTGGATTTGTGTGGGGTGGACTGGAGAGGAATTATGTGGAGTGGAATGACATTGTGTGGTGTGGAGTGCTATTGATTGGAGTGGCATGGATTAAAATGGAATGGCATTGTATGGTATTGATGTATGTGGCATTGTGTGGCATGGAGTAGAGTGACATTGTGTGGCATGAATTGGAGTTGTGCAGCATGGAGTATAAATGCATTTTGTGGTGTGGAGTAGACTAGAGTGGAGTGCCATTGTGTGGTGTGAGTGGCATTGTGTGCAGTGGAGTGGTATTGTATGGGTTGGAGCGAAGTGGAGTGGTATTGTGTGGACTGGAATGGGATTGTGTGGCATGGAGAAGAATTGTGTAGAGTGGAGTGGAATTGTGTGGACTTGAGTGGCGTGGACTGGAATTGTGTGCCATAGAGTGGGCTGAAATTATAAGGAAGTCTGTGGTGTGGAATGTAGTGGAATTGTGTGCAGTGGAGTGGAATTCTGTGGTGTGGAGAGGAATTATGGGGCATGGAGTAGAGTGGAATTGCTGTGGAGTGGAATTGTGTGGCATGGAGAGGAATTGTGTGATGTGGAGTGCAGTGGCATTAAGTGGAGTGGTATTTCGAGGTGCAAAGGGGCACTGAATGGAGTTTAGAAGTGTGGAGTGGCATTGTGTGGAGTGGAGTAGCATTGTGTGGTATGGAGTGGCATGAGTGGAGTGGAGCAGAGCAGAGTGGCATTGTGTGGTGTGGAGTGGACTTATATGCCGTGGAGTAGAACTGTGTGGCATGGACTAGCATTGTGTGGCATGAAGTGGAACTTTGAGGCATGAAGTGAATTTGTGTGATATAGAGTGGAGTGAAATTGTGTGGTGTGGAGTGGCATGTATTTCTGTGGCATGAAGAAGAGTGGCATTTTGTGGAATAGAGTAAAGTAGCATTGAGTGGTGTTGACTGGCATTGTTTGTCATGGAGTGAAGTGGCGTGTTTGGTGTGGAGTGGAGTGGAATTAAGTGCAGTGGAGTGGTATTATGTGGCATGGAATGGAGTGGCATTGTGTGGAGTGGAGTGGCATTGTGTTGAGTGGAGTGGCATTGAGTGGAAGGGAGTGGCAATGAGTAGAGGTGAGCAGAGTGGAGTGGCAATGTATGGCATGGAGTCAAATTATGTATTGTGAAGCAGAATTGTGTGACATGGAGCGCAGTTGTGTGGTTGGGTAAAACAGAGAAGCATTGTGTGAATTAGAGTGGCACTGTGCGGTGTTGAGTGGCATTGTGTGAACTGGAGTGGGATTGTTTGGACTGTTGAAGAATTTGGTGGCATGAAGTGGAATTGTGCGGAGTAGAGTGGCGTGAAGTGGAATTACATGCAGTGAAGTGCTTTGGAGAGGAGCTGTGTGATGTAGACTGGAATTGAGTGTCATGAAGTTGGATGGAATTATGTGGCATCAAATGTACTAGAATTGTTCATCATGGAGTGGAATTGTGTGGCGTAGAGTGAATTTATTTGGCATGGAGTGGAGTGGACTTTGTGGCAAGGAATGGAGTGCAATTGTGTGGAGTGAAGTAGAATTTTGAGGTATGGAATTGTGTGGCCATGGAATTTTGTGTCATGGACTAGAGTGAAATTGTAAGGAATGGACTGGAGTGGAATTTGGTGGAATGGACTCGATTTGATTTGTGTGGTATGGAATTATGTGTCCATGGAATTGTGTGGTGTGGACTAGAGTAGAGTGTAATTGTTTGCCATGGACTGGAGTAGAATTGTGTGTAGTGAAATGGAGCAGAACTCTATAACATGGGATTTTATGGTGGACAGTGAAATTGTGTTGCGTTGAGTTAAACTGTTTGGTATGGAGTGACATTGTGTGGTGTGGAGTGGCACTGAGTGAAATAAAGTGCACTAAGTGAACTGGAGTGGTACTGAGTCGAGTTGAGTGGAGTGGAGTGGAGGGAGGGGAGCAGAGTGGAGTGGAGTGAAATGTAGTGGGGTGGAAGTGGAGTGGAGAGGCATTGTGTTGAATGGAGCTGCGTAGCGTTGAGTGGCATTGTGTTGAGTGGAGTAGAGTGGAGTAGCATTGTGTGGAGTAGAGTGGCATTGTGTGCAGTGGAAAATAATGTAGTGTCACTGTATGGAATGGAGTGGTATTGTGTAGTGTGGAGTAGCATTGGGTGGAGTGGGATGGCATTGTGTGGTGTGGATGCAAGTGAGTGGAGAGTCATTGTGTGGCATTAACTGAAGTGACATTGTGTGTAGTGGTATTGTGTGGTGTGGAGTGGTGTTGTGTAGTGTGGCATGGAGAGGGGTGGAGTGGCATTGTGTGGTATGGACTGGCATTATATTGAGTGGCACTGTGTGCTTGGAGTGGATTGTCATTGTGTGGACTGGAGTGGCATTGTGTGAAGTGGAGTAGAACTATGTGGAGTGGAGCAGAATTGGGTGGCATTGACTAGAATTGTGTAGAATGGATTGGAGGGTGTGGAATTGTGTGTCTTGGAATTGTGTGGTGTGGAGTGGGTGTGTGTGGCATGGATTGGAGAGGAATTATGTGGAGTGGAATGACATTGTGTGGTGTGGAGAGACAATGTGTGGTGTGGAGAGTAATGCCAAAGTGTGGAGTTGAGTGGCATGGATTAAAATAGAGTGGCATTGTATGGTGTGGAGGGATGTGGCATTATGTGGCATGGAATGGAGAGGCATTGTGTGGCATGGATTGGAATTGTGTAGTGTAGAGTATACTGGAATAGAGTTGAAAGGTATTTTGTGGTGTGGAAGGGCATTGTGTGGAGTGGAGTGCCATGGTGTGGTGTGAGTGGCATTGTGTGGAATAGAGTTCCATTGTGTGGGGTGGAGTGAAGTGGAGTGGCGTTGTGTGGACTATAATGGAATTGTGTGGAGTGAAGAAGAATTGTGTAGATTGGAGTAGAAATATGTGGACTTAAGTATTGTGGACTGGAATTGTGAGGCATTATGTGGTGCAGAATGTGGTAGAATTCTGTGCATTGGAGTGGAATTCTGTGGTGTGAAGAGTAATTATGCAACATCAAGTAGAGTGGAATTGTGTGACCTGGAGAGGAATTGTATGATGTGGAGTGGGTGGATGGCATTGAGTGGATGGGTATTTTGAGGTGTAGAGTGCCACTTGGTGGAGTTTAGAAGAGTGGAGTGGCATTGTGTGGAGTGAAGTGGCATTCTGTGGTGTGGAGTGCCATTGAGTGGAGGGGAGGAGAGTGGAATGGCATTGTGTGGTGTGGAGTGGAATTATATGGCATGGAGTAAATTTGTGTGGCACAGACTGGAATTGTGTGGTATGAGGTGGAATTTTGAGTAATGAATTGGATTTGTGTGGCCTGGAGAGGAGTAGAATTGTTAGGTGTGGAGTGCCATGTATTTCTGTGGCATGGAGTAGAGTGGCATTGTGTGAAATGGAGTAAAGTAGAATTAAGAGGTGTTGACTGACACTGTGTGTTGTGGATTGGAGTGGCGTGTTTGGTGTGGAATGAAGTGGCATTAAGTGCAGTGCAGTGGTATTATGTGGCATGGAGTGGAGTGGCATTGTGTGCAGTGGAGTAGAGTGGAGTGACAGTGTGTCGAGTAGAGTGGAGTGACATTGTGTCGAGTAGAGTGGTGTGGCATTGTGTGGTGTAGAGTGACATTGAGTGGAATGGCTTTGTTTGGAATTTAGTGGAATTGTATGGAGTGTTTTGGAGTCGCATGGAGTAGAGTGGCATTGTGTGATGTTAGTGGAGTGACATTGTGTGGAGTGGAATAGAGTGGAGTGGCATTGTGTGAGGTGGAGTGGCATTAAGGGGAGTGAAGTGGCACTGTGTGGGGTGGAATGGAATTGAGTACAGTGGCACTGTGTGGCGTGGAATGGCATTGTGTGAAGTGGCATTTTATGGCATGAAGTAGAGTGGAATCAAGTGGAGTGTTCTTTGTGGCATGGATTGGCATTGTGTGGAGAAGACTGGAGTGGAACTGTGTGAAGTGGAGTGGAATTATGTAGAGTGAAGGGTATGGAATTGTGTGGCTTGAAATTGTGTGATGTGAAGTGGATTTGTGTGATGGGGCCTGTAAAGGAATTGTGTGATGTTCTGTGGAGTGACATTGTGTGGTGTGGAGTGATTTTCTGTGGTGTGAAGTGACATTGTGTGGTGTGATATAGTGTGGAGTGGAGTGACATTGTGTTAAGTGGAGTGGTAATGAGTGAAGTGCCATTCAACAAAGTGACATTGTGTGACATGGATTGAAATGGAGTACCATTGTTTGGCATGAAGGGATGTGGCACAGTGTGGCGTGAAATGGAGTGGCATTGTGTGGCTTGGAGTGGAGTGGCTCTGTATGGTGTGGAGGAACCTGATGTGGAGTAGAATCATATTGTGTTGTGTGGACTGGCACTGTTGAGAAAAGAGTGGAATTGTGGGGCATGGAGTGGAGTGGCATTGCATTTCATGTAGTAGAATTGTGTTGCATGGAGTGTAGTGGCATGCCATTGTGTCATGCTGAGCAGATTTGTGTGGTGTGGAGTAGTGGAATTGTGTGGCATAGAATGAAGTGGAACTCTGTGCAATGACATGGAGAGGAATTGTATGACATGGATTGTACTTTTGTGGCATTGAATTATGTGGCATATCATGGAATTGTGTGGCATGAAGTAGAATTGTGTGGAGTGGAGTGCCATTGTGTGGCAGGTAGTGGAGTGAAATTGTGTCATGGGATTGTGTAGCATAGAGTATAAAAGTATGGAATGGAGTGGAATTGAGTGGTATTGAAATGTGTGATGTGGAGTGGAACTGTTTGATACAGAATCTAGTGAAGTGCCATGGAATTGTGTGGCATGGAGTGTCATTGTGTGGACTGGGGTGGTATTGTGTGCACTGGGTGGAACTGTGTGGAGTGGAGAAGAATTGTGTTGCATGGAGTGGAATTGTGTGGCATGGATTGAAATTGTGTAACTTGGAATGTAGTAGAGTGGAGTAGAAAGGGAGTGTGTGGTTTGGATTGTAGTTGTGTTAAATGAAGTGGTATTGTTTGGTGTGGAATGGCATTGTGTGGAGTGGAGTAGAATGGAGTGCCATTGTGTAGTATGAGTGGCACTGTGTGGAGTGGAATGGCATCTTGAGGACTGATATGCCCTGGAGTGGCAATGTGTAGGCTGGGATGGAATTGTGTGGAGTGGAGAAGGCTTCTGTGGAATGGAATTGTGTGGAGTTGAATGGTATAGACTTGAATTGTGTGGCATACAGTAGGCTGGAATTGTGTGGGATGGCGTGGAGTGGAACATTGCGAAGTGAAGTGAAACTGTGCAACATTGTGTGGTGTACAATGTATTTAATTTGTGTGCCATGGAGTGGAATTGTGAGGAGTGGGATTGTGTGGCATGGAGTGGCATTGCATGGAGTGGAATAGAGTGGAGAGGCATTGTGTGGAGTGGTGTGGCATTAAATGAAAGGGAGTAGAGTGGAGTGACATTGTGTGATGTGGATTGGAATTATGTGGAGTGGAGTGGCATGTAACCATTTGGCTATGGAATTCTGTGGCTGGGACTGTAGTGGATTTGTGTGGAATGCACTGGAGTGGAGTTTTGTGGAGTGGAATGAAGCAGAATTGTGTGGCATCAAATTGTGTGGCATAGAGTGGGATTGTGTGGCTTGGAGTGATGTGGCATTGTATGGCATGGAGTGGAGTAGACTTGTGTGTCATGGAGTAGCATTGTATGGGTTGTAGTGGAGAGGCATTGTGGAGTAGCACTGCGAGGAGTAGAGTGGAGTCACATTGTGTAGAGATTGGAGTAGAACAACATTGTGTGGCCTGGGATGTCACTGTGTGGCCTGCAGTGTAATTGTGTGGTGTGTAGGGGAGTGGAATTTTGTGGTGTGGAGTAAAGTGGAGTAGCACTGTGAGACGTAGAGTGGAGTGACATCTTGTGGATTGGAGTAGATTGACATAGTGTGGTGTGGAGTGGCATTGTATGGCATGGAGTCTAGTGAAGTGGAGTAGAGTGTGATGGTGTGGCATGGAGGGGAGTGGAGTGCAACTGTGAGGTGTGGAGTGGCATGGCATGGAGTGGAGTGGCTTGGAGTGCGGTGGAGTACAGTGGCATTGTATGGTGTGGAGTAGAGTGGAGTGGCATTGTGTGGATTGGAGTGGCATTGTGTGGAGTGGCATTGTATGAGCTGGAGTGGGTTTGTGTGGAGTGGAATAGAATTCTGTGACATGGAGTGGAATTGTGAGGAGTAGAGTGGTGTGAAGTGGAATTGCATGTACTGGAGTGCAGTGGAGAGGAATTGTGCTCTGTGGACTGGCATTGAGGGGCATGGAGTTGGGTGGAATTATGTGGCATCAAGTGTAGTAGAATTGTGCAGCATAGAGTAGAATTGTGTTGCATAGAGTGGAATTGTGTGGAAGGAGTGGGGTGGAAGTGTGGGGCATAAAATATAGTGGAATTGTGTGGAGTGGAGTGGAATTGTATGCTGTGGAATTGCGTGGCCATGGAGTTATGTGGTATGGACTGGAGCGGAATCGTGTGTAATGGGCTCGATTAGAATTGCGTGGAATGGGCTGGAGCAGAATTGTGTGGCATGGGATTGTGCAGCAGTGGAATTGTTTGGTATGGACTGGAATGGAATTGTGTGAAATGGACTGGAGTGGCAGTGTGTGGAATGGACTGGAGCAAAATTGTGTGACATGGAATTGTGAGGTATACATTGGAATGGTGTGGCATTGAGTGAAACCTTGTGATGTTGAGTGATGTGTGATGTGGAATGGAGTCAATACACAAAGAAGGGACAGGGTGGCTTTTTGGGAAGGTCCAGCATAAATGCCCCAGAGCAAGTCTACAGAAAAGGTTATGCTGTTCCTCAGGAGTGTGAGTCAGAATGAAGGGAATCTAAACCAACCCGACCCGAATGGTTCAAAGTTGGGAATCCATTTATTGGATTATAATGCCCTCACACACCCAGTAGGGTGTCATGCTTCATCATTGGGCTGCTCCTCGTCGGGTCGGCGGTGCAATACCCGACGGGCACCCTATAGTAGGGGCACTTTAGCGGAGATCTTTTTCCAACAGCCGTATGGTGAAGTGGGGGTGAGGGGCCAGATATGTGTAGATGAATAATATTGGAGTGAAACTAAAATAGGGTTGGGAGTACCAGCGACAGCAATTTTTAATCAATAGGTCTCCTACCCTAAGTAAAAACAATCAATGAGGCACTTCGACTAAGCTTATGTCTTAGATTAAGCATACTTATTGGTGACAGGTCAGAATGGAGTGGCAATGACTGAAGTGGAGTCGCAGTGAGTGGAGTGACATTGTGTGGCATGGATTGGAATCATGTTGTGTGGCAAAGAGTGGAGTGGCACTGTGTGGCATGAAGTGATGTGGCTTTGTGTGGAGTGGAGTGGAGGGACATTGTGTGTCATGGAGTGAGTGAAGTGGCATTGTGTGGCAAAAAGTGGAATGGCATTGTTTGGCGTGGAGTGTAGTGGAGTGGCATTGACTGGAGTGGCATTGTGTGGAGGGGTATTGTACATCATTGAGTGCGGTGGCATTGTATGGAGTAGAGTGGCATTGTGTTGAGTAGAGTGTAGTGGCATTGTGTGGAGTGGAGCAGAGTATGTGTTGATGATGCTAAATATTTTTTATAAACATTTCACGACACATTTACGATTTTAGACACAGAAACCTGATCGTGGACATTGCACTTGTTAAATTAAGTGATACAGCAGTTTAGACAAGTGAAGTAACAGCACCGTAAAAGTGCTGGAAAGTACTAGAAAAAGAGAAATTCATTGATAACTGATTGTAATTCTTATTAATAGGTTTTCATGACAAGATTACTTATGAAAAACATGTTCTATCATTTTGATTAAACTAATGATTCTAACGGTGTGGCTTAGTATTTCTATTGCTTTACATTGAAATGCATCGTGAATAGATAGTGGTGCAAATATGCGATAACATTAGTTAGGGAGCTGAAATTTACAAATGTGATAGTAGAGACCATAATGATTATAGAAAACAAGAAATGATTTAAGTTAATATATTTTTAAGAATAATTTACATTTATTATGGATGTCGAAAATTGTGGCAGTAGGTCTTAGTTAACGTTAGTCAATTTTATGTGATAATACATTGGTGAAGCATTACTCATTTTCTCTTATTATGAAATGATAATTTAATGCATTGTAATGATTTTAATTCAGTTTTATTCATTTAAAGCTCACATATGCATTTTAAGGCCTGTTAAACGTGTTCTTTCCTAAAGCTACGTTTTCCTCTTAGCCCAATGCAATGGTCCCTTGACATTGTTGCAAATGTTGTCTCATTTGTTTTGTACATGTATCATCTTACGTTTAAAGGACATTCTTTTAGAAGTTCGCTGTGAAATTTTCTGGTGGGAACTCGAACCATAACCCAATGTCATGGATTGATACAATGTAAACTTCTTACTGTTGACAAACCTGTGAGCCCCGGAAAACCAGTACTTTCTCATTATCAGCATAGGAAAGTATGCAGGAATGACCAAATTGTATTTAGTGTTTTCATATGTAAACTAATCATGCGATGAACTGACTAATGGAGTGATATTACATCACTAAAAGCGTCATAAAGACTATAAAGAAGAAACACCAAAGGAGGGGCAACGCCAGGCACCATACTTTTCTTTCCTTTTGAGGCAACACAATTATTTTCCTTGGAAGACTTACTCTATGCCATGCTTTTTTTCTTTGCAAGAGCCACAGATGGTCTTTTTTTCTATGTGAGAGGACTGAACGCTTTTCCTATGGTTTTGTAAACCATCCTTGATCTCTTAATTTGGACTGCTTTTTGCCAATACTGCTTTGTTCAGCAGTTGAGCTGTAATCCTTCTTTGCCAAACTAATTGATTTTTCTTTATTTTCCCTTTTGCCCAAACTAATGGACTTGCCCTTAGTGGACTTTAATTTGATTCCTTTTTGCTTTAGAACCTGTGGATGATGTTAGAGAAATGAGCAATCCTTCTGCCTTTAATGGTGGTAGGAATCTGTGACCTTGTATCTGAGACCCTTTTTAAACCATCCGCTTTGGATTTAGATTTCTCACTAAATGTGTAGTATTGTACTACATGATGCAATATTCTTGACTGAAATGCTTAAGAGATTGCTTGTTGGGATTGATTTCGGATCATTAATACAATAACCAAATTCTCTAAATTGTCTGAGACTATTATTGTGTCCTGATGTTCTTTCATTGAACTATGCTATTTTCCATTTAAAAATAAATGTGTTATAGAAAGAATCAGCAAATATTTTTAGAGTATCAAGTTCTGCTTCTTTTATTCTGTGTCGCTGTAGCAGAACTCCTAGTGTGCATAATTTTAGTTAGACTTATCTTCTTTAGGAGGTTGGGATTTCCCATTGCAATACTTTATTTCAATTGCATGGTCCTGAGAGTGTTATATTTGAACCTGATCTCAAACTTGTGAGTTGGTCATCAATTAATGGTCCTCATTGGGTGGCTAACATTGTGGTTTGGACACCCTAATTCCCACGCCTCCGATCGGCAGAGAAAGATCCATCAGAGGACCATTTGTGTTAGACTTGGCATCTTTGGTGTGGTTTCCCTGACTTTTTGCCTCTACCTCCTGATTTTAGATGCTGTGCTGGATTTCGTGTTTGGTGGCTTAGATGCTTTGGGCACTTTGCCAAGTGCTCCCTGTGTAAACTGTTGTTACAATTGGTTGTCCCTGATTGGCATATGTGATTTACTGGTAAGTCCATAGTAAATTGCACCGAAGTGTGCCAGGGCCTGTAAATCAAATGCTACAAGTGGGCCTGCAGCACAGATTGTGCCACCCACATGAGTAGCTCTGAAAAGGTAACTCAGGCCTGCCGCTGCAGTGCCTGTGCGCAGTTGTTAACTGTCAGGTCGACTTGGCAAGTGCACCCACTTGCCAGGCCTTAACCGTCCCTTTTTCTACATATAAGACACCCCTATGGTAGGCCCAAGGTACCCACCTGGGCAGAGTGCAGTGTAGGTGAAAGGTAGGACATGTACTGGTGTGTGTGTGTGACATGTCCTGATAGTGAAATCCTGCCAATTTTGTTTTTCACTATTGAAAGGCTATCTTGCCCCATAGGACAGAATGGGAGTTTATTTATAATATCTTATAAATATAACTTCCCATTGGAACAAGATAGAGAAATAAAGTTTAGGCTCTCTAAACTCAGAATTTAATAACACATCATTTAATAAGGATGTTTTTTAAATTGTGTGTTTGAAAATACCACTTTTAGAAAGTATTAGAAGAAGAAAGAGAAACCCGGTAATCCTGTGATTTACTGCAATTCATTTGAACAAAAACCAGAGTAAAAATTACTTTTTCTGATTTGGTTATTTATTAAACCATATCCATCGAAGGATATTTTGAGCTTATTATTTTATGTACATTTTGAAACATGAGGATAAGAATCACCAATAGTCCATCAACAGAGAACACATCACAACATCACTTCACAAATTTACATACAATTAAAATACACAAAAAGCGTCACATATATTTACATACAATTCAATTGGATTATTTCACAACATTTATCACAAAAACATATATTCATAATAACATCAATGACCAATGTATCGCAGCTAATCACTTCTTAGCCGCAATCTAAAGCCGAATTTATGTGTCAACATTCAATACTTGACACATCTTCAAAAAAAATGTTTTCCGTCACATTGACACAAAACACCAAAATTGCGCCTGTGGTCTCCAAATTCATTCAACTGCCTGTTAGTGCAACTGCCGACGCGTTTCAAGCCCCAGAACACTCAGGGGCTCTCATCAGGGCATCTTAATTAAATAATAACATTGGTGTGATCTAAAAAAACAAAAAACAACAATACCCAATCACTAAGTTTGCACCTTATTCTACAACGTTTGTGAAAACTTCAATACAAAGCAAATTGCAAAAAGGAGGGGAATGGCGGGAGGGAAGGAAGGAAGGAATCCTATCTGATGGTAGACTTTTAATTCCATCAGTCTAGCTGTTGTCAATTCCTAAACAGACCGAAAGCCAACCTATTTAGACATGATTACGGGAGGAGAGCGAGACACGCCTTATTTCCTTATTGCAGAGGGAATACTGATCCGTTTTTCAATCTAAAAAAGACCAGGAGAGTATATTTGACTATCTCTCCAAAGTACCATTCCGTCTTTTCAAAAACGGACAACAAAAAAATCACACGTACCTGGCTACTTTGTCTCGATTTACCCAGCCATTCTGTTAGTGTATTTAAGCGACGCCGGGTTGCTTGCAGCGTGCTAAAAAATGTAAGCAGTGGAAAACCTGTCACTAAATATTTGACAAAAAGGTGACTGAAATAAACTAACTCCCATCATTCTGATGTCGGGCCCTACCTTAAACGGTACTTCTTTTCCAGAAGTTCCTCGATTCTCCAAACCGCAACCTTTCTTGAAATAAACGAAAGTTGCGTTATACTTTAAACAACCCTCGGAACCAAAAACAATCCGTACCGCTGGTCTACAACCACTTACTTCCTTCACCTTCCTCAACTCCCAACGGCTATTCGATCGACAGAGCGGACACTTCCTGCCAAAGGCCCCCTTCCTATAGCCTTGCACTCGGTATTCTGGGACATGTAGTTCTAGGGCCAAACTAAGGCCTGACTCTCCCGGGACAACAAAAAATTGTGAGTTAAAACCATGAGCACCTCCATTTACAGGAACAACTGTTGCACTTTTATCGCTGGTTAACCATAGTCCATCAAGCCCTTGTTAATTGCGACCTTTCATTTAGACCAGAAGTGACACTATTAAATTTGAGAATAAGGTAAGCCTCCTTTTGTAGGAGCACAGAATCCTCATCAAATAGTTTTTTGCAGGTGTTTAGAGCAACTAACACCGTCCATTTGAAATCTCTCTCAGAATGCGCAGCAGTCACAAAATGCTCGACCATAGGGGCCATGAGCACTTTCTTTTTATCCTAGACCTGTGTTGCGTAATGCGTTGATTTACCTGTTGATTAGTCTTACCTATATAGATCTTGTTACAGGGACAAATCACCGCATAAGCGACATTCTTTGTCTTACAATTTGTGAACGAAGAATGTCTCCACTTGACATTCTGATGGACGAACTCAGTGCCCTCTAATGTGGAGTCACAAGCCACACAAGTGCCACACTTGTGGTGGCCCTCCACGGTTTCATATTCCACTGGGCCTGAAGGGTGCCCTTCTGCTGCTGTTTAAAAATATCTGCTTTTACCAATTCCTGACCTATACTCCTATTCTTTTTCATTGCAAACAGCGGCTGTGGGAAGGGGCAGGGTAGGTTTTGCAATATGGGGTGGGCTTGGATAATCAGGGCTTGTTCGCAACGAAAAATTGATGTGTGATTTTAGAAGGCTTAGAAAAAGATACTGAATTGATAGGCAGGATGGGTGTATCGTATAGTTTTATTGTGGGGGGTCAATAAGATTACTATGAACTTAAAGTCGGTTGTTACTAAAGCTATGTATTTTGGTAAATATTTTTATTAATTGTAGCCTTTAAGACAGGAAAACGTTTTGGGTCTTGGAAATTTATGGTATGTTCAGCGTGAGTCTCTTTTCGATATATATTGAAGAAATGTCATGAATTATAATTGTAATTAACGTTTTATGGTATTTTATGCATTATTCAAGGGTGTTTTATTGTTTTTAATGTTTCGTGTATAACTGTGTGCTTTTATGACTGAAAATATCATAAAGCTATTTGATGATGATGGTTTTGCAATAAATGCCAATTGCGCAACAATATTTGTCTAAACTTGTGGGTATCTGGTCCATACGTAGACACACAGACCAACCGGTCCAATTCAGGTTTCTCCTTTTTCTGTAACAACAACTCTCGGGGGGTATACCACGCACGTTTCATCGCGTGCTTTAGCATTTTTTTAGGATACCCTCTCCTTTGCATTTGATCACAAAAAATGGTTGCATGTTGTTCAAAGTCACTTTTCATGGAGCAGTTCCTGCGGATTCACAGCAACTGCCCGTAAGGCAAATTGTCTTTTAGACTTTTCGGATGCGAGCTGTTATGATGGAGAATAGTGTTCTTGTCTGTGTCTTTGCGATAAAGAGAGACTATGAGTTCATTCTCTAGCGGCGCCACTTCTAAATCCAAGAAGGTCATTCTTGTTTGACTCTTACACAAGCTGAATTTTATATCAGCATGTCTGGAATTTAACCAGTCATGGAACTTTTGGAGATCATCGACAGGCCCGGACCACAGGCACAAGACATCGTCGATATAATGAAGCCATTGAGTTATATAGTTTCTGAAAGGATTATTCTGAAAGATGAATCTTTCCTCGTATTGTGCCATGAAGAGGACCGCCATTTCTGGGGCATAAGGACAACCCATGGCGGTCCCCTTAACTTGTATATAGAAGGCATCATTGAATTAAAAAAATTCTTTTTGAGGGCTATCTCTGCCAGTTGTAAAATAAATGAGGTGGGAACCCTATGTGGCCGTACTCTCTTTTCCAAATACAATTCTAAGACCTCAAGAGCCTCATCCTGCGGTATCTGAGTATACAATGATGTGACATCAAGTGTCACCATCCATTGTGTTTTGTCATCAAATTTTAAGCCTTCAACTTTTGTGATAAAATCAGTAGAATCTCTCAAGTAAGATGGAACGTCTGCCAAAAAGGGTTTTAAAAAAACATCCACATACTTAGAAAGAGGCTCTAAGAGGAGTCGCAACCCGAGACGATTGGACGTCCTGGGGGTCAATGAGCCGTTTATGTATTTTGGGCAAAAAATAAAGGACTGGAATCCTTGGATATTTTTTAGATAAGAATTCAAATTCTTTGGGTCCCAGAAATCCCTGCTCAAAACCAATTTGTAGTATCGACCCAATCAATTGTTGAATAGACTTAGTAGGATCTTCCTTGACGGGACGATACCACTCCCTATTCTCGACTTGGATCTTACCCTCTGAGAGATACATTTCTAGGGGCCAGATGACTACTGCTCCCCCTTTGTCCGCCTGCTTAATAACAACTGAGCTATCTTTTTTAAGGTCACAGATGGCTCTTTGTTGGTTCAAAGAAATATTCTTTCTCAGAAACGACTTGTTCTTTTCCAACTGGTTCAAAGATGACATCACTACTCGCTCATATGCCATGCTATGCATTGTGTGGAGCAGAGTGAAGTGGCATTGTGTGGTGTTGACTGGTATTATTGGGAATGACACTGTGTGCTAGGAGTGATGTGATAGTGTGTGGACTGGAGTGGCATTGTGTGAAGTCGAGTGGAACTGAGTGGAGTAGAAATGTACAGCATTGAGAGGAAATGTGTAGAGTGAAGTGGGGAGTGTGGAATTGTGTGGCTTGGGATTGTGTAGTGTGGAATGGATTTGTGTGGCATAGACTGGAGAGGAATTATGTAGAGTGGAATGACATTGTGTGGTATTGTGTGGAGTGGAGTGGCATGGATTAAAATGGATTGGCATTGTGTGGCATGGAGTGATATGGCATTGTGTGGCATGGAGTGGCATTGTGTGGCATGGATTGGAATTGTGTAGCGTAGAGTATAATGTAGTAGAATAGAAAGGTATTGTGTGGTGTGGAGTGGAGTGGCATTGTGTGGAGTGGAGTAGAGTGGAGTGCCATTGTGTGGTGTGTGTAGCATTGTATGGAGTGCAGTGGAAGTGTGTGGGTTAGGGTGAAGTGGCATGGCATTATGTGGACTGGAATGGAATTGTGATGCTTGGAGAGGAATTGTGTAGGGTGGAGTGGTATAGTGTGGACTCGAGTGGCGTAGACTGGAATTGTGTGGCATAGAGTGGGCTGGAATTGTATGAAATTTATGGTGTGTAAACTAGCTGAATTATGTGCAGTGGAGTGGAATTCTGTGGCATGGAGAGGAATTATGCACCATGAAGTAGAGTGGAATTGTGTGGAGCGGAATTGTGTGGCATGGAGAGAAAATTGTGTGATGTGGAGTGGCATTGAGTGGAATGGTATTTTGAGGCATAGAGTGGCACTGGGTGGAGTTTAGAAGAGCTGAGTAGCATTGTGTGGAGTGGAGTGGCATTGAGTGTATGGGAGCAGAGTGGAGTGGCATTGTGTGGTATGGAGTTGAATTATATGGTGTGAAGTAGAATTGTGTGGCATGGAGTAGAATTGTGTGTCATGAGGTTGAATTTTGAGGCATGATGTGGACTGGAATTCAGTGGCATGGAGTTGGGTGGAATTATGTGGCATGAAATGAGTTAGAATTCTGCTGCATGGATTGCAATTGTGTGGCATAGAGAATTGTTTGGCAAGGAGCTGGGTGGAATTGTGTGGCAAGGAATGGAGTGCAATTGTTTTGAGTTAAGTGGAATTGTGCTGAGGGGAGTAGAGTGGATTAGCATTGTGTAGAGTGGAATGGAGTGGAATATAGAGGCATTGTGTAAAGTGGTGCATTGTGGAGTGTCACTGTGTGGAATGCAGTGGCATTGTGTAGAGTTCAGTGGCATTGGGTGGAGTGGGATGGCATTGTGTGGTGTGGAGTGACAGTGAGTGGAGCAGCATTGTGTGGCATTAACTGGAGTGACATTATGTGGACTTCTATCAGAGTGAAGGGGCATTGTGTGGTGTGAACTGGCATTATGTGGAGTGGCACCTTGTGCTTGGAGTGGAGTGGCATTGTGTGAACTGGAGTGGCATAGTATGAAGTGAAGTGGAACTGTGTGAAGTGGAGCAGAATTGTGTGGCACTGAGTGTAATTGTGTAGAGTGGAGGGTATGGAATTACGTGGCTTGGAATTGTGTGGTGAGGAGTGGATTTGTGTGGTGTGGACTGGAGAGGAATTATGTGGAGTGGAATGACATTGTGTGGTGTGGAGTGCTATTGATTGGAGTGGCATGGATTAAAATGGAATGGCATTGTATGGTATTGATGTATGTGGCATTGTGTGGCATGGAGTAGAGTGACATTGTGTGGCATGAATTGGAGTTGTGCAGCATGGAGTATAAATGCATTTTGTGGTGTGGAGTAGACTAGAGTGGAGTGCCATTGTGTGGTGTGAGTGGCATTGTGTGCAGTGGAGTGGTATTGTATGGGTTGGAGCGAAGTGGAGTGGTATTGTGTGGACTGGAATGGGATTGTGTGGCATGGAGAAGAATTGTGTAGAGTGGAGTGGAATTGTGTGGACTTGAGTGGCGTGGACTGGAATTGTGTGCCATAGAGTGGGCTGAAATTATAAGGAAGTCTGTGGTGTGGAATGTAGTGGAATTGTGTGCAGTGGAGTGGAATTCTGTGGTGTGGAGAGGAATTATGGGGCATGGAGTAGAGTGGAATTGCGTGGAGTGGAATTGTGTGGCATGGAGAGGAATTGTGTGATGTGGAGTGCAGTGGCATTAAGTGGAGTGGTATTTCGAGGTGCAAAGGGGCACTGAATGGAGTTTAGAAGTGTGGAGTGGCATTGTGTGGAGTGGAGTAGCATTGTGTGGTATGGAGTGGCATGAGTGGAGTGGAGCAGAGCAGAGTGGCATTGTGTGGTGTGGAGTGGACTTATATGCCGTGGAGTAGAACTGTGTGGCATGGACTAGAATTGTGTGGCATGAAGTGGAACTTTGAGGCATGAAGTGAATTTGTGTGATATAGAGTGGAGTGAAATTGTGTGGTGTGGAGTGGCATGTATTTCTGTGGCATGAAGAAGAGTGGCATTTTGTGGAATAGAGTAAAGTAGCATTGAGTGGTGTTGACTGGCATTGTTTGTCATGGAGTGAAGTGGCATGTTTGGTGTGGAGTGGAGTGGAATTAAGTGCAGTGGAGTGGTATTATGTGGCATGGAATGGAGTGGCATTGTGTGGAGTGGAGTGGCATTGTGTTGAGTGGAGTGGCATTGAGTGGAAGGGAGTGGCAATGAGTAGAGGTGAGCAGAGTGGAGTGGCATTGTATGGCATGGAGTCAAATTATGTATTGTGAAGCAGAATTGTGTGACATGGAGCGCAGTTGTGTGGTTGGGTAAAACAGAGAAGCATTGTGTGAATTAGAGTGGCACTGTGCGGTGTTGAGTGGCATTGTGTGAACTGGAGTGGGATTGTTTGGACTGTTGAAGAATTTGGTGGCATGAAGTGGAATTGTGCGAAGTAGAGTGGCGTGAAGTGGAATTACATGCAGTGAAGTGCTTTGGAGAGGAGCTGTGTGATGTAGACTGGAATTGAGTGTCATGAAGTTGGATGGAATTATGTGGCATCAAATGTACTAGAATTGTTCATCATGGAGTGGAATTGTGTGGCGTAGAGTGAATTTATTTGGCATGGAGTGGAGTGGACTTTTGTGGAATGGAGTGCAATTGTGTGGAGTGAAGTAGAATTTTGAGGTATGGAATTGTGTGGCCATGGAATTTTGTGTCATGGACTAGAGTGAAATTGTAAGGAATGGACTGGAGTGGAATTTGGTGGAATGGACTCGATTTGATTTGTGTGGTATGGAATTGTGTGTCCATGGAATTGTGTGGTGTGGACTAGAGTAGAGTGTAATTGTTTGCAATGGACTGGAGTAGAATTGTGTGTAGTGAAATGGAGCAGAACTCTATAACATGGGATTTTATGGTGGACAGTGAAATTGTGTTGCGTTGAGTTAAACTGTTTGGTATGGAGTGACATTGTGTGGTGTGGAGTGGCACTGAGTGAAATAAAGTGCACTTAGTGAACTGGAGTGGTACTGAGTCGAGTTGAGTGGAGTGGAGTGGAGGGAGGGGAGCAGAGTGGAGTGGAGTGAAATGTAGTGGGGTGGAAGTGGAGTGGAGAGGCATTGTGTTGAATGGAGCTGCGTAGCGTTGAGTGGCATTGTGTTGAGTGGAGTAGAGTGGAGTAGCATTGTGTGGAGTAGAGTGGCATTGTGTGGAGTGGAAAATAATGTAGTGTCACTGTATGGAATGGAGTGGTATTGTGTAGTGTGGAGTAGCATTGGGTGGAGTGGGATGGCATTGTGTGGTGTGGATGCAAAGTGAGTGGAGAGTCATTGTGTGGCATTAACTGAAGTGACATTGTGTGTAGTGGTATTGTGTGGTGTGGAGTGGTGTTGTGTAGTGTGGCATGGAGAGGGGTGGAGTGGCATTGTGTGGTATGGACTGGCATTATATTGAGTGGCACTGTGTGCTTGGAGTGGATTGTCATTGTGTGGACTGGAGTGGCATTGTGTGAAGTGGAGTAGAACTATGTGGAGTGGAGCACAATTGGGTGGCATTGACTAGAATTGTGTAGAATGGATTGGAGGGTGTGGAATTGTGTGTCTTGGAATTGTGTGGTGTGGAGTGGGTGTGTGTGGCATGGATTGGAGAGGAATGATGTGGAGTGGAATAACATTGTGTGGTGTGGAGAGACAATGTGTGGTGTGGAGAGTAATGCCAAAGTGTGGAGTTGAGTGGCATGGATTAAAATAGAGTGGCATTGTATGGTGTGGAGGGATGTGGCATTATGTGGCATGGAATGGAGAGGCATTGTGTGGCATGGATTGGAATTGTGTAGTGTGGAGTATACTGGAATAGAGTTGAAAGGTATTTTGTGGTGTGGAAGGGCATTGTGTGGAGTGGAGTGCCATGGTGTGGTGTGAGTGGCATTGTGTGGAATAGAGTTCCATTGTGTGGGGTGGAGTGAAGTGGAGTGGCGTTGTGTGGACTATAATGGAATTGTGTGGAGTGAAGAAGAATTGTGTAGATTGGAGTGGAAATATGTGGACTTAAGTATCGTGGACTGGAATTGTGAGGCATTATGTGGTGCAGAATGTGGTAGAATTCTGTGCATTGGAGTGGAATTCTGTGGTGTGAAGAGTAATTATGCAACATCAAGTAGAGTGGAATTGTGTGACCTGGAGAGGAATTGTATGATGTGGAGTGGAGTGGAGTGGCATTGAGTGGATGGGTATTTTGAGGTGTAGAGTGCCACTTGGTGGAGTTTAGAAGAGTGGAGTGGCATTGTGTGGAGTGAAGTGGCATTCTGTGGTGTGGAGTGCCATTGAGTGGAGGGGAGGGGAGTGGAATGGCATTGTGTGGTGTGGAGTGGAATTATATGGCATGGAGTAAAATTGTGTGGCACAGACTGGAATTGTGTGGTATGAGGTGGAATTTTGAGTAATGAATTGGATTTGTGTGGCCTGGAGAGGAGTAGAATTGTTAGGTGTGGAGTGCCATGTATTTCTGTGGCATGGAGTAGAGTGGCATTGTGTGAAATGGAGTAAAGTAGAATTAAGAGGTGTTGACTGACACTGTGTGTTGTGGATTGGAGTGGCGTGTTTGGTGTGGAATGAAGTGGCATTAAGTGCAGTGCAGTGGTATTATGTGGCATGGAGTGGAGTGGCATTGTGTGCAGTGGAGTAGAGTGGAGTGACAGTGTGTCGAGTAGAGTGGAGTGACATTGTGTCGAGTAGAGTGGTGTGGCATTGTGTGGTGTAGAGTGACATTGAGTGGAATGGCTTTGTTTGGAATTTAGTGGAATTGTATGGAGTGTTTTGGAGTCGCATGGAGTAGAGTGGCATTGTGTGATGTTAGTGGAGTGACATTGTGTGGAGTGGAATTGAGTGGAGTGGCATTGTGTGAGGTGGAGTGGCATTAAGGGGAGTGAAGTGGCACTGTGTGGGTTGGAATGGAATTGAGTACAGTGGCACTGTGTGGCGTGGAATGGCATTGTGTGAAGTGGCATTTTATGGCATGAAGTAGAGTGGAATCAAGTGGAGTGTTCTTTGTGGCATGGATTGGCATTGTGTGGAGAGGACTGGAGTGGAACTGTGTGAAGTGGAGTGGAATTATGTAGAGTGAAGGGTATGGAATTGTGTGGCTTGAAATTGTGTGATGTGAAGTGGATTTGTGTGATGGGGCCTGTAAAGGAAGTGTGTGATGTTCTGTGGAGTGACATTGTGTGGTGTGGAGTGATTTTCTGTGGTGTGAAGTGACATTGTGTGGTGTGATATAGTGTGGAGTGGAGTGACATTGTGTTAAGTGGAGTGGTAATGAGTGAAGTGCCATTCAACAAAGTGACATTGTGTGACATGGATTGAAATGGAGTACCATTGTTTGGCATGAAGGGATGTGGCACAGTGTGGCGTGAAATGGAGTGGCATTGTGTGGCTTGGAGTGGAGTGGCTCTGTATGGTGTGGAGGAACCTGATGTGGAGTAGAATCATATTGTGTTGTGTGGACTGGCACTGTTGAGAAAAGAGTGGAATTGTGGGGCATGGAGTGGAGTGGCATTGCATTTCATGTAGTAGAATTGTGTTGCATGGAGTGTAGTGGCATGCCATTGTGTCATGCTGAGCAGATTTGTGTGGTGTGGAGTAGTGGAATTGTGTGGCATAGAATGAAGTGGAACTCTGTGCAATGACATGGAGAGGAATTGTATGACATGGATTGTACTTTTGTGGCATTGAATTATGTGGCATATCATGGAATTGTGTGGCATGAAGTAGAATTGTGTGGAGTGGAGTGCCATTGTGTGGCAGGTAGTGGAGTGAAATTGTGTCATGGGATTGTGTAGCATAGAGTATAAAAGTATGGAATGGAGTGGAATTGAGTGGTATTGAAATGTGTGATGTGGAGTGGAACTGTTTGATACAGAATCTAGTGAAGTGCCATGGAATTGGGTGGCGTGGAGTGTCATTGTGTGGACTGGGGTGGTATTGTGTGCAGTGGGTGGAACTGTGTGGAGTGGAGAAGAATTGTGTTGCATGGAGTGGAATTGTGTGGCATGGATTGAAATTGTGTAACTTAGAATGTAGTAGAGTGGAGTAGAAAGGGAGTGTGTGGTTTGGATTGTAGTTGTGTTAAATGAAGTGGTATTGTTTGGTGTGGAATGGCATTGTGTGGAGTGGAGTAGAATGGAGTGCCTTTGTGTAGTATGAGTGGCACTGTGTGGAGTGGAATGGCATCTTGAGGACTGAGTGTAGGCAATGTGTAGGCTGGGATGGAATTGTGTGGAGTGGAGAAGGCTTGTGTGGAATGGAATTGTGTGGAGTTGAATGGTATAGACTTGAATTGTGTGGCATACAGTAGGCTGGAATTGTGTGGGATGGAGTGGAGTGGAACATTGCGAAGTGAAGTGAAACTGTGCAAAATTGTGTGGTGTACAATGTATTTAATTTGTGTGCCATGGAGTGGAATTGTGAGGAGTGGGATTGTGTGGCATGGGGTGGCATTGCGTGGAGTGGAATAGAGTGGAGAGGCATTGTGTGGAGTGGTGTGGCATTAAATGAAAGGGAGTAGAGTGGAGTGACATTGTGTGATGTGGATTGGAATTATGTGGAGTGGAGTGGCATGTAACCATTTGGCTATGGAATTCTGTGGCTGGGACTGTAGTGGATTTGTGTGGAATGCACTGGAGTGGAGTTTTGTGGAGTGGAATGAAGCAGAATTGTGTGGCATCGAATTGTGTGGCATAGAGTGGGATTGTGTGGCTTGGAGTGATGTGGCATTGTATGGCATGGAGTAGAGTAGACTTGTGTGTCATGGAGTAGCATTGAATGGGTTGTAGTGGAGAGGCATTGTGGAGTAGCACTGCGAGGAGTAGAGTGGAGTCACATTGTGTAGAGATTGGAGTAGAACAACATTGTGTGGCCTGGGATGTCACTGTGTGGCCTGCAGTGTAATTGTGTGGTGTGTAGGGGAGTGGAATTTTGTGGTGTGGAGTAAAGTGGAGTAGCACTGTGAGACGTGAGAGTGGAGTGACATCTTGTGGTTTGGAGTAGATTGACATAGTGTGGTGTGGAGTGGCATTGTATGGCATGGAGTCTAGTGAAGTGGAGTAGAGTGTGATGGTGTGGCATGGAGGGGAGTGAAGTGCAACTGTGAGGTGTTTGAGTGGCATGGCATGGAGTGGAGTGGCTTGGAGTGCGGTGGAGTACAGTGGCATTGTATGGTGTGGAGTAGAGTGGAGTGGCATTGTGTGGATTGGAGTGGCATTGTGTGGAGTGGCATTGTATGAGCTGGTGTGGGTTTGTGTGGAGTGGAATAGAATTCTGTGACATGGAGTGGAATTGTGAGGAGTAGAGTGGTGTGAAGTGGAATTGCATGTACTGGAGTGCAGTGGAGAGGAATTGTGCTCTGTGGACTAGCATTGAGGGGCATGGAGTTGGGTGGAATTATGTGGCATCAAGTGTAGTAGAATTGTGCAGCATAGAGTAGAATTGTGTTGCATAGAGTGGAATTGTGTGGAAGGAGTGGGGTGGAAGTGTGGGGCATAAAATATAGTGGAATTGTGTGGAGTGGAGTGGAATTGTATGCTGTGGAATTGCGTGGCCATGGAGTTATGTGGTATGGACTGGAGCGGAATCGTGTGTAATGGGCTCGATTAGAATTGCGTGGAATGGGCTGGAGCAGAATTGTGTGGCATGGGATTGTGCAGCAGTGGAATTGTTTGGTATGGACTGGAATGGAATTGTGTGAAATGGACTGGAGTGGCAGTGTGTGGAATGGACTGGAGCAAAATTGTGTGACATGGAATTGTGAGGTATACATTGGAATGGTGTGGCATTGAGTGAAACCTTGTGATGTTGAGTGATGTGTGATGTGGAATGGAGTCAATACACAAAGAAGGGACAGGGTGGCTTTTTGGGAAGGTCCAGCATAAATGCCCCAGAGCAAGTCTACAGAAAAGGTTATGCTGTTCCTCAGGAGTGTGAGTCAGAATGAAGGGAATCTAAACCAACCCGACCCGAATGGTTCAAAGTTGGGAATCCATTTATTGGATTATAATGCCCTCACACACCCAGTAGGGTGTCATGCTTCATCATTGGGCTGCTCCTCGTCGGGTCGGCGGTGCAATACCCGATGGGCACCCTATAGTAGGGGCATTTTAGCGGAGATCTTTTTCCAACAGCCGTATGGTGAAGTGGGGGTGAGGGGCCAGATATGTGTAGATGAATAATATTGGAGTGAAACTAAAATAGGGTTGGGAGTACCAGCGACAGCAATTTTTAATCAATAGGTCTCCTACCCTAAGTAAAAACAATCAATGAGGCACTTCGACTAAGCTTATGTCTTAGATTAAGCGTACTTATTGGTGACAGGTCAGAATGGAGTGGCAATGACTGAAGTGGAGTCGCAGTGAGTGGAGTGACATTGTGTGGCATGGATTGGAATCATGTTGTGTGGCAAAGAGTGGAGTGGCACTGTGTGGCATGAAGTGATGTGGCTTTGTGTGGAGTGGAGTGGAGGGACATTGTGTGTCATGGAGTGAGTGAAGTGGCATTGTGTGGCAAAAGTGGAATGGCATTGTTTGGCGTGGAGTGTAGTGGAGTGGCATTGACTGGAGTGGCATTGTGTGGAGGGGTATTGTACAGCATTGAGTGCGGTGGCATTGTATGGAGTAGAGTGGCATTGTGTTGAGTAGAGTGTAGTGGCATTGTGTGGAGTGGAGCAGAGTATGTGTTGATGATGCTAAATATTTTTTATAAACATTTCACGACACATTTACGATTTTAGACACAGAAACCTGATCGTGGACATTGCACTTGTTAAATTAAGTGATACAGCAGTTTAGACAAGTGAAGTAACAGCACCGTAAAAGTGCTGGAAAGTACTAGAAAAAGAGAAATTCATTGATAACTGATTGTAATTCTTATTAATAGGTTTTCATGACAAGATTACTTATGAAAAACATGTTCTATCATTTTGATTAAACTAATGATTCTAACGGTGTGGCTTAGTATTTCTATTGCTTTACATTGAAATGCATCGTGAATAGATAGTGGTGCAAATATGCGATAACATTAGTTAGGGAGCTGAAATTTACAAATGTGATAGTAGAGACCATAATGATTATAGAAAACAAGAAATGATTTAAGTTAATATATTTTTAAGAATAATTTACATTTATTATGGATGTCGAAAATTGTGGCAGTAGGTCTTAGTTAACGTTAGTCAATTTTATGTGATAATACATTGGTGAAGCATTACTCATTTTCTCTTATTATGAAATGATAATTTAATGCATTGTAATGATTTTAATTCAGTTTTATTCATTTAAAGCTCACATATGCATTTTAAGGCCTGTTAAACGTGTTCTTTCCTAAAGCTACGTTTTTCCTCTTAGCCCAATGCAATGGTCCCTTGACATTGTTGCAAATGTTGTCTCATTTGTTTTGTACATGTATCATCTTACGTTTAAAGGACATTCTTTTAGAAGTTCGCTGTGAAATTTTCTGGTGGGAACTCGAACCATAACCCAATGTCATGGATTGATACAATGTAAACTTCTTACTGTTGACAAACCTGTGAGCCCCGGAAAACCAGTACTTTCTCATTATCAGCATAGGAAAGTATGCAGGAATGACCAAATTGTATTTAGTGTTTTCATATGTAAACTAATCATGCGATGAACTGACTAATGGAGTGATATTACATCACTAAAGCGTCATAAAGACTATAAAGAAGAAACACCAAAGGAGGGGCAACGCCAGGCACCATACTTTTTTTTCCTTTTTGAGGCAACACAATTATTTTCCTTGGAAGACTTACTCTATGCCATGCTTTTTTTTCTTTGCAAGAGCCACAGATGGTCTTTTTTCTATGTGAGAGGACTGAACGCTTTTCCTATGGTTTTGTAAACCATCCTTGATCTCTTAATTTGGACTGCTTTTTGCCAATACTGCTTTGTTCAGCAGTTGAGCTGTAATCCTTCTTTGCCAAACTAATTGATTTTTCTTTATTTTCCCTTTTGCCCAAACTAATGGACTTGCCCTTAGTGGACTTTAATTTGATTCCTTTTTGCTTTAGAACCTGTGGATGATGTTAGAGAAATGAGCAATCCTTCTGCCTTTAATGGTGGTAGGAATCTGTGACCTTGTATCTGAGACCCTTTTTAAACCATCCGCTTTGGATTTAGATTTCTCACTAAATGTGTAGTATTGTACTACATGATGCAATATTCTTGACTGAAATGCTTAAGAGATTGCTTGTTGGGATTGATTTCGGATCATTAATACAATAACCAAATTCTCTAAATTGTCTGAGACTATTATTGTGTCCTGATGTTCTTTCATTGAACTATGCTATTTTCCATTTAAAAATAAATGTGTTATAGAAAGAATCAGCAAATATTTTTAGAGTATCAAGTTCTGCTTCTTTTATTCTGTGTCGCTGTAGCAGAACTCCTAGTGTGCATAATTTTAGTTAGACTTATCTTCTTTAGGAGGTTGGGATTTCCCATTGCAATACTTTATTTCAATTGCATGGTCCTGAGAGTGTTATATTTGAACCTGATCTCAAACTTGTGAGTTGGTCATCAATTAATGGTCCTCATTGGGTGGCTAACATTGTGGTTTGGACACCCTAATTCCCACGCCTCCGATCGGCAGAGAAAGATCCATCAGAGGACCATTTGTGTTAGACTTGGCATCTTTGGTGTGGTTTCCCTGACTTTTTGCCTCTACCTCCTGATTTTAGATGCTGTGCTGGATTTCGTGTTTGGTGGCTTAGATGCTTTGGGCACTTTGCCAAGTGCTCCCTGTGTAAACTGTTGTTACAATTGGTTGTCCCTGATTGGCATATGTGATTTACTGGTAAGTCCATAGTAAATTGCACCGAAGTGTGCCAGGGCCTGTAAATCAAATGCTACAAGTGGGCCTGCAGCACAGATTGTGCCACCCACATGAGTAGCTCTGAAAAGGTAACTCAGGCCTGCCGCTGCAGTGCCTGTGCGCAGTTGTTAACTGCGAGGTCGACTTGGCAAGTGCACCCACTTGCCAGGCCTTAACCTTCCCTTTTTCTACATATAAGACACCCCTATGGTAGACCCAAGGTACCCACCTGGGCAGAGTGCAGTGTAGGTGAAAGGTAGGACATGTACTGGTGTGTGTGTGTGACATGTCCTGATAGTGAAATCCTGCCAATTTTGTTTTTCACTATTGAAAGGCTATCTTGCCCCATAGGACAGAATGGGAGTTTATTTATAATATCTTATAAATATATCTTCCCATTGGAACAAGATAGAGAAATAAAAGTTTAGGCTCTCTAAACTCAGAATTTAATAACACATCATTTAATAAGGATGTTTTTAAATTGTGTGTTTGAAAAATGCCACTTTTAGAAAGTATTAGAAGAAGAAAGAGAAACCCGGTAATCCTGTGATTTACTGCAATTCATTTGAACAAAAACCAGAGTAAAAATTACTTTTTCTGATTTGGTTATTTATTAAACCATATCCATCGAAGGATATTTTGAGCTTATTATTTTATGTACATTTTGAAACATGAGGATAAGAATCACCAATAGTCCATCAACAGAGAACACATCACAACATCACTTCACAAATTTACATACAATTAAAATACACAAAAAACGTCACATATATTTACATACAATTCAATTGGATTATTTCACAACATTTATCACAAAAACATATATTCATAATAACATCAATGACCAATGTATCGCAGCTAATCACTTCTTAGCTGGAATCTAAAGCCGAATTTATGTGTCAACATTCAATACTTGAGATATCTTAAAAAAAAAACATTTCCAACACATTGACACAAAACACCAAAATTGCGCCTGTGGTCTCCAAATTCATTCAACTGCCTGTTAGTGCAACTGCCGACGCGTTTCAAGCCCCAGAACACTCAGGGGCTCTCATCAGGGCTTCTTAATTAAATAATAACATTGGTGTGATCTAAAAAACAAAAAACAACAATACCCAATCACTAAGTTTGCACCTTATTCTACAACGTTTGTTAAAACTTCAATACAAAGCAAATTGCAAAAAGGAGGGGAATGGCGGGAGGAAAGGAAGGAAGGAATCCTACCTGATGGAAGACTTTTAATTCCATCAGTCTAGCTGTTGTCAATTCCTAAACAGACCGAAAGCTAACCTATTTAGACATGATTACGGGAGGAGAGCGAGACACGCCTTATTTCCTTATTGCAGAGGGAATACTGATCCGTTTTTCAATCTAAAAAAGACCAGGAGAGTATATTTGACTATCTCTCCAAAGTACCATTCCGTCTTTTCAAAAACGGACAACAAAAAAATCACACGTACCTGGCTACTTTGTCTCGATTTACTTGCAGCGTGCTAAAAAATGTAAGCAGTGGAAAACCTGTCACTAAATATTTGACAAAAAGGTGAATGAAATAAACTAACTCCCATCATTCTGATGTCTGGCCCTACCTTAAACGGTACTTCTTTCCAGAATTTCCTCGATTCTCCAAACCGCAACCTTTCTTGAAATAAACGAAAGTTGCGTTATACTTTAAACAACCCTCGGAACCAAAAACAATCCGTACCGCTGGTCTACAACCACTTACCTTCACCTTCCTCAACTCCCAACGGCTATTCGATCGACAGAGCGGGCACTTCCTGCCAAAGGCCCCCTTCCTATAGCCTTGCACTCGGTATTCTGGGACATGTAGTTCTAGGGACAAACTAAGGCCTGACTCTCCCGGGACAACAAAAAATTGTGAGTTAATACCATGAGCACTTCCATTTACAGGAACACCTGTTGCACTTTTATCGCTGGTTAACCATAGTCCATCAAGCCCTTGTTAATTCCGACATTTCATTTAGACCAGAAGTGACACTATTAAATTTGAGAATAAGGTAAGCCTCCTTTTGTAGGAGCACAGAATCCACATCAAATTGTTTTTTGCAGGTGTTTAGAGCAACTAACACCGTCCATTTGAAATCTCTCTCAGAATGCGCAGCAGTCACAAAATGCTCGACCATAGGGGCCATGAGCACTTTCTTTTTATCCTAGACCTGTGTTGCGTAATGCGTTGATTTACCTGTTGATTAGTCTTACCTATATAGATCTTGTTACAGGGACAAATCACCGCATAAACGACATTCTTTGTCTTACAATTTGTGAACGAAGAATGTCTCCACTTGACATTCTGATGGACGAACTCAGTGCCCTCTAATGTGGAGTCACAAGCCACACAAGTGCCACACTTGTGGTGGCCCTCCACCGGTTTCATATTCCACTGGGCCTGAAGGGTGCCCTTCTGCTGCTGTTTAAAAATATCTGCTTTTACCAATTCCTGACCTATACTCCTATTCTTTTTCATTGCAAACAGCGGCTGTGGGAAGGGGCAGGATAGGTTTTGCAATAAATGCCAATTGCGCAACAATATTTGTCTAAACTTGTGGGTATCTGGTCCATACGTAGACACACAGACCAACCGGTCCAATTCAGGTTTCTCCTTTTTCTGTAACAACAACTCTCGGGGGGTATACCACGCACGTTTCATCGCGTGCTTTAGCATTTTTTAGGATACCCTCTCCTTTGCATTTGATCACAAAAATGGTCGCATGTTGTTCAAAGTCACTTTTCATGGAGCAGTTCCTGCGGATTCGCAGCAACTGCCCGTAAGGCAAATTGTCTTTTAGACTTTTCGGATGCGAGCTGTTATGATGGAGAATAGTGTTCTTGTCTGTGTCTTTGCGATAAAGAGAGACTATGAGTTCATTCTCTAGCGGCGCCACTTCTAAATCCAAGAAGGTCATTCTTGTTTGACTCTTACACAAGCTGAATTTTATATCAGCATGTCTGGAATTTAACCAGTCATGGAACTTTTGGAGATCATCGACAGGCCCGGACCACAGGCACCAGACATCGTCGATGTAACGAAGCCATTGAGTTATATAGTTTCTGAAAGGATTATTCTGAAAGATGAATCTTTCCTCGTATTGTGCCATGAAGAGGACCGCCATTTCTGGGGCATAAGGACAACCCATGGCGGTCCCCTTAACTTGTATATAGAAGGCATCATTGAATTTAAAAAAAATCTTTTTGAGGGCTATCTCTGCCAGTTGTAAAATAAATGAGGTGGGAACCCTATGTGGCCGTACTCTCTTTTCCAAATACAATTCTAAGACCTCAAGAGCCTCATCCTGCGGTATCTGAGTATACAATGATGTGACATCAAGTGTCACCATCCATTGTGTTTTGTCATCAAATTTTAAGCCTTCAACTTTTGTGATAAAATCAGTAGAATCTCTCAAGTAAGATGGAACGTCTGCCAAAAAGGGTTTTAAAAAAACATCCACATACTTAGAAAGAGGCTCTAAGAGGGAGTCGCAACCCGAGACGATTGGACGTCCTGGGGGGTCAATGAGCCGTTTATGTATTTTGGGCAAAAAATAAAGGACTGGAATCCTTGGATATTTTTTAGATAAGAATTCAAATTCTTTGGGTCCCAGAAATCCCTGCTCAAAACCAATTTGTAGTATCGACCCAATCAATTGTTGAATAGACTTAGTAGGATCTTCCTTGACGGGACGATACCACTCCCTATTCTCGACTTGGATCTTACCCTCTGAGAGATACATTTCTAGGGGCCAGATGACTACTGCTCCCCCTTTGTCCGCCTGCTTAATAACAACTGAGCTATCTTTTTTAAGGTCACAGATGGCTCTTTGTTGGTTCAAAGAAATATTCTTTCTCAGAAACGACTTGTTCTTTTCCAACTGGTTCAAAGATGACATCACTACTCGCTCATATGCCAAAATTTCTTTTGGAATATGACAAGTGGGGGGAGTGAACTTCGACTTATTAGCAAGCCCTGAGGCTTCAGCTATAGCTTTGTAATCCTTTCCAGCAAAGAACGCCTTGAGTCGAATTTTCCTGCAAAACTCAATGACTTCCATTTTTAACCTCGTAAAATCAGTGCACCTATTTGGAACAAACTTTAGTCCCAATTCTAACACTGATTGCTCGTCTTTAGTTAATCTTTTCTGCGATAGATTCACTATCGTTGTTGCTGTTATGTCTTGTAATGTTGTCTTCTCGTTCGCATCTCCCAAGGTTGTTGTTTGAATCTTACCTTTCCTTTCTGTTCGCCTTTGTCTAAAAAAGGTCTCCTAGGGGGTCCTGGTCGTGACTCAGACTCACCTGATGAATCGGAAGAGGAAGTTTCAGAAAAAGTTGTAAACCTGTTACGAGACCGACCCTGATAACTAGAAAGGGCCCTACGAGAATCAGCAGAAGTATAATAGTCTTCTTTCAAATATGGGTACACCTGTTCAAGGTTAAACGTTTTACTGTCTTTCTCAAATTTGGTAGTTTTAAAACTAATCGTATTATCTTTAAAACTTGAGATTTCTTTTTCAATTTTATCAAGCAACGCCTTTGCCTCAATGTCTGAATAATTCTTCTTAATTTCCTGTGCTAATAAATCCAACTCTTCAAGTTCTTTCTTACAATGTCTCTGAGCAGTCTCTATTGTATGGACCATAAGGTCACGGCTGCACTTCGTGCTTATACAACTAAAACCCTTTTTATACTCCGGATCCTCAATGAAGACCACTGGAGTATTCTTAACCTGGAGGCCCCAGGGAATGGTGCCTGCTTTTAGGTGTTCCAGAAGGAAGTGCCCATGGAGCTCAGTTCGAATATGTTTCTTATTGAGACGGGTGAATTTGTCAACCTCACTTTGCTGCTTAGCAGTAGTGCTAAGTGAAACTGAAGAAAACGGAGAAGGTGCAGAAATTAAATTTTGAATGTGTGCTTCCGTGAAGGACAAAGTATCCCTATCCGACATGCTATTTAAGGTGGGGAAATCCCACCTAATTGGACCGAAGCCGACACCAATAAGAAATTATAATGTCAAAACAGTCCAAACCCTCGCGGGTAACTACTCGCTCTAGGATAGCCAACGATAGGGGGGTTAGGCCCAAAAGGACAAAAACCGGGTAGGGCCGTTTTATATTAGAAGAAGAAAGAGAAACCCGGTAATCCTGTGATTTACTGCAATTCATTTGAACAAAAACCAGAGTAAAAATTACTTTTTCTGATTTGGTTATTTATTAAACCATATCCATCGAAGGATATTTTGAGCTTATTCTTTTATGTACATTTTGAAACATGAGGATAAGAATCACCAATAGTCCATCAACAGAGAACACATCACAACATCACTTCACAAATTTACATACAATTAAAATACACAAAAAACGTCACATATATTTACATACAATTCAATTGGATTATTTCACAACATTTATCACAAAAACATATATTCATAATAACATCAATGACCAATGTATCGCAGCTAATCACTTCTTAGCCGGAATCTAAAGCCGAATTTATGTGTCAACATTCAATACTTGAGACATCTTCAAAAACATTTTTTGCCGTCACATTGACACAAAACACCAAAATTGCGCTTGTGGTCTCCAAATTCATTCAACTGCCTGTTAGTGCAACTGCCGACGCGTTTCAAGCCCCAGAACACTCAGGGGCTCTCATCAGGGCTTCTTAATTAAATAATAACATTGGTGTGATCTAAAAAAACAAAAAACAACTATACCCAATCACTAAGTTTGCACCTTATTCTACAACGTTTGTGAAAACTTCAATACAAAGCAAATTGCAAAAGGAGGGGAATGGTGGGAGGGAAGGAAGGAAGGAATCCTACCTGATGGTAGACTTTTAATTCCATCAGTCTAGCTGTTGTCAATTCCTAAACAGACCGAAAGCCAACCTATTTAGACATGATTACGGGAGGAGAGCGAGACACGCCTTATTTCCTTATTGCAGAGGGAATACTGATCCGCTTTTCAATCTAAAAAGACCAGGAGAGTATATTTGACTATCTCTCCAAAGTACCATTCCGTCTTTTCAAAAACGGACAACAACAAAATCACACGTACCTGGCTACTTTGTCTCGATTTACCCAGCCATTCTGTTAGTGTATTTAAGCGACACCGGGTTGCTTGCAGCGTGCTAAAAAATGTAAGCAGTGGAAAACCTGTCACTAAATATTTGACAAAAGGTGAATGAAATAAACTAACTCCCATCATTCTGATGTCTGGCCCTACCTTAAACGGTACTTCTTTTCCAGAATTTCCTCGATTCTCCAAACCGCAACCGTTCTTGAAATAAACGAAAGTTGCGTTATACTTTAAACAACCCTCGGAACCAAAAACAATCCGTACCGCTGGTCTACAACCACTTACTTCCTTCACCTTCCTCAACTCCCAACGGCTATTCGATCGACAGAGCGGGCACTTCCTGCCAAAGGCCCCCTTCCTATAGCCTTGCACTCGGTATTCTGGGACATGTAGTTCTAGGGACAAACTAAGGCCTGACTCTCCCGGGACAACAAAAAATTGTGAGTTAAAACCATGAGCACTTCCATTTACAGGAACACCTGCTGCACTTTTATCGCTGGTTAACCATAGTCCATCAAGCCCTTGTTAATTCCGACATTTCATTTAGACCAGAAGTGACACTATTAAATTTGAGAATAAGGTAAGCCTCCTTTTGTAGGAGCACAGAATCCACATCAAATTGTTTTTTGCAGGTGTTTAGAGCAACTAACACCGTCCATTTGAAATCTCTCTCAGAATGCGCAGCAGTCACAAAATGCTCGACCATAGGGGCCATGAGCACTTTCTTTTTATCCTAGACCTGTGTTGCGTAATGCGTTGATTTACCTGTTGATTAGTCTTACCTATATAGATCTTGTTACAGGGACAAATCACCGCATAAACGACATTCTTTGTCTTACAATTTGTGAACGAAGAATGTCTCCACTTGACATTCTGATGGACGAACTCAGTGCCCTCTAATGTGGAGTCACAAGCCACACAAGTGCCACACTTGTGGTGGCCCTCCACCGGTTTCATATTCCTACTGGGCCTGAAGGGTGCCCTTCTGCTGCTGTTTAAAAATATCTGCTTTTACCAATTCCTGACCTATACTCCTATTCTTTTTCATTGCAAACAGCGGCTGTGGGAAGGGGCAGGGTAGGTTTTGCAATAAATGCCAATTGCGCAACAATATTTGTCTAAACTTGTGGGTATCTGGTCCATACGTAGACACACAGACCAACTGGTCCAATTCAGGTTTCTCCTTTTTCTGTCGATACTACAAATTTGTTTTGAGCAGGGATTTCTGGGACCCAAAGAATTTGAATTCTTATCTAAAAAATATCCAAGGATTCCAGTCCTTTATTTTTTGCCCAAAATACATAAACGGCTCATTGACCCCCCAGGACGTCCAATCGTCTCGTGTTGCGACTCCCTCTTAGAGCCTCTTTCTAAGTATGTGGATGTTTTTTTAAAACCCTTTTTGGCAGACGTTCCATCTTACTTGAGAGATTCTACTGATTTTATCACAAAAGTTGAATGCTTAAAATTTGATGACAAAACACAATGGATGGTGACACTTGATGTCACATCATTGTATACTCAGATACCGCAGGATGAGGCTCTTGAGGTCCTAGAATTGTATTTGGAAAAGAGAGTACGGCCACATAGGGTTCCCACCTCATTTATTTTACAACTGGCAGAGATAGCCCTCAAAAAGAATTTTTTTAAATTCAATGATGCCTTCTATATACAAGTTAAGGGGACCGCCATGGGTTGTCCTTATGCCCCAGAAATGGCGGTCCTCTTCATGGCACAATACGAGGAAAGATTCATCTTTCAGAATAATCCTTTCAGAAACTATATAACTCAATGGCTTCGTTACATCGACGATGTCTGGTGCCAGTGGTCCGGGCCTGTCGATGATCTCCAAAAGTTCCATGACTGGTTAAATTCCAGACATGCTGATATAAAAATTCAGCTTGTGTAAGAGTCAAACAAGAATGACCTTCTTGGATTTAGAAGTGGCGCCGCTAGAGAATGAACTCATAGTCTCTCTTTATCGCAAAGACACAGACAAGAACACTATTCTCCATCATAACAGCTCGCATCCGAAAAGTCTAAAAGACAATTTGCCTTACGGGCAGTTGCTGCGAATCCGCAGGAACTGCTCCATGAAAAGTGACTTTGAACAACATGCGACCATTTTTTGTGATCAAATGCAAAGGAGAGGGTATCCTAAAAAAATGCTAAAGCACGCGATGAAACGTGCGTGGTATACCCCCCGAGAGTTGTTGTTACAGAAAAAGGAGAAACCTGAATTGGACCGGTTGGTCTGTGTGTCTACGTATGGACCAGATACCCACAAGTTTAGACAAATATTGTTGCGCAATTGGCATTTATTGCAAAATCTATCCTGCCCCTTCCCACAGCCGCTGTTTGCAATGAAAAAGAATAGGAGTATAGGTCAGGAATTGGTAAAAGCAGATATTTTTAAAAAGCAGCAGAAGGGCACCCTTCAGGCCCAGTGGAATATGAAACCGGTGGAGGGCCACCACAAGTGTGGCACTTGTGTGGCTTGTGACTCCACATTAGAGGGCACTGAGTTCGTCCATCAGAATGTCAAGTGGAGACATTCTTCGTTCACAAATTGTAAGACAAAGAATGTCGTTTATGCGGTGATTTGTCCCTGTAACAAGATCTATATAGGTAAGACTAATCAACAGGTAAATCAACGCATTACGCAACACAGGTCTAGGATAAAAAAGAAAGTGCTCATGGCCCCTATGGTCGAGCATTTTGTGACTGCTGCGCATTCTGAGAGAGATTTCAAATGGACGGTGTTAGTTGCTCTAAACACCTGCAAAAAACAATTTGATGTGGATTCTGTGCTCCTACAAAAGGAGGCTTACCTTATTCTCAAATTTAATAGTGTCACTTCTGGTCTAAATGAAATGTCGGAATTAACAAGGGCTTGATGGACTATGGTTAACCAGCGATAAAAGTGCAACAGGTGTTCCTGTAAATGGAAGTGCTCATGGTTTTAACTCACAATTTTTTGTTGTCCCGGGAGAGTCAGGCCTTAGTTTGTCCCTAGAACTACATGTCCCAGAATACCGAGTGCAAGGCTATAGGAAGGGGGCCTTTGGCAGGAAGTGCCCGCTCTGTCGATCGAATAGCCGTTGGGAGTTGAGGAAGGTGAAGGAAGTAAGTGGTTGTAGACCAGCGGTACGGATTGTTTTTGGTTCCGAGGGTTGTTTAAAGTATAACGCAACTTTCGTTTATTTCAAGAAAGGTTGCGGTTTGGAGAATCGAGGAAATTCTGGAAAAGTAGTACCGTTTAAGGTAGGGCCCGACATCAGAATGATGGGAGTTAGTTTATTTCAGTCACCTTTTTGTCAAATATTTAGTGACAGGTTTTCCACTGCTTACATTTTTTAGCACGCTGCAAGCAACCCGGCGTCGCTTAAATACACTAACAGAATGGCTGGGTAAATCGAGACAAAGTAGCCAGGTACGTGTGATTTTTTTGTTGTCCGTTTTTGAAAAGACGGAATGGTACTTTGGAGAGATAGTCAAATATACTCTCCTGGTCTTTTTTAGATTGAAAAACGGATCAGTATTCCCTCTGCAATAAGGAAATAAGGCGTGTCTCGCTCTCCTCCCGAAATCATGTCTAAATAGGTTGGCTTTCGGTCTGTTTAGGAATTGACAACAGCTAGACTGATGGAATTAAAAGTCTACCATCAGGTAGGATTCCTTCCTTCCTTCCCTCCCACCATTCCCCTCCTTTTTGCAATTTGCTTTGTATTGAAGTTTTCACAAACGTTGTAGAATAAGGTGCAAACTTAGTGATTGGGTATTGTCGTTTTTTGTTTTTTTAGATAACACCAATGTTATTATTTAATTAAGAAGCCCTGATGAGAGCCCCTGAGTATTCTGGGGCTTGAAACGCGTCGGCAGTTGCACTAACAGGCAGTTGAATGAATTTGGAGACCACAGGCGCAATTTTGGTGTTTTGTGTCAATGTGACGGAAAGCATTTTTTTGGAAGATGTCTCAAGTATTGAATGTTGACACATAAATTCGGCTTTAGATTCCGGCTAAGAAGTGTTTAGCTGCGATACATTGGTCATTGATGTTATTATGAATATATGTTTTTGTGATAAATGTTGTGAAATAATCCAATTGAATTGTATGTAAATATATGTGACGTTTTTTGTGTATTTTAATTGTATGTAAATTTGTGAAGTGATGTTGTGATGTGTTCTCTGTTGATGGACTATTGGTGATTCTTATCCTCATGTTTCAAAATGTACATAAAATAATAAGCTCAAAATATCCTTCGATGGATATGGTTTAATAAATAACCAAATCAGAAAAAGTAATTTTTACTCTGGTTTTTGTTCAAATGAATTGCAGTAAATCACAGGATTACCGGGTTTCTCCTTCTTCTTCTAATATAAAACGGCCCTACCCGGTTTTTGTCCTTTTGGGCCTAACCCCCCCTATCGTTGGCTACTTTTAGAAAGTAGGCATATTCTTGGTTAACCATTCTGTGTGCCTCTGCCTGTTTGTGTATTGACTGTCTGGGTTTGGAGTGAAAGGGGCTGGGGATGTGCATTCACTGTAGGCAGCCACTGGAGGGTTGAGGTGTGCCTGGCCCTTCCTGGATGACTCAGAGCTGGGCTGAATAGACCCTGGCTGAATTTAGAGTAGTGGGAGGAGATTTCCTTACACCTTAATAGGGCCTGTCTCCCTTCCACAATGCTGTCTCCACTACCTGTGGTCATACTGCAACAGTGAGGACAGAACTGGTTTGGACTGGGCTCAGAGACCCTTGCACAAAGAGAACAAAGACATTTTGGGGTATAAGTATTAGACCTAAAACCCCTGAACTTTAGATTACTTCTGGAATATAGAGGAACCTTTGCCAAGGAGAAGAGCTGGAGAAACTGAGGAGAAGTACTGCCTCTTTTCTGTGTGTCTGGGGTTGGCCCGCAGTAGCTGTTTCTGCCAAGGAAAGGAGAAGGACTTTGCTGTGTGCTGTGCCCCCTGCTTGAAGAAGATCTCCAAGGGCTTGAGTAGAGCTTGCCTCCTGTTTTGAAGTCTCAGGGACACAAAGACTTCACCCCCCGCTCCCCTGAACTTCCTTGCTGGGAGTTCTGACCTGCCAGGAGGTGCCTGCGACTGTCTTGGGCCTCTGGAGGTTGTTTCTGCTGTTGGGAGCTGGAAAAGCAACGCAACTACAAGAAAATCGATGCATCGCTCTTCTTGCAGCAGTTTTTCCGATGCAGCACAGCGGTGGGAGAAGAATCTCCATGCATCACGGCGCTGTTGCTGAGACCGACGCAGCGCCTGCCGCCGCTGCAAGAACCGACGCATTGAGGGGTCATGGCTGAAGAAACCGACACAGTGCCACTCAACGCTGCCACATTGATCGACGACGTATCCCAGATTTCCACGCATCGTACCTGTGCGGCAAGTTTTCCCGACGCATCACCTGCAGATCGGAGTTGCCTTAGAATCGACACATCGCTTTCCCCCTAAAGACCGGGCCCGACGCACCGCTCTCCTGCGTGCAGCTGAACTGTTGCATCGCCTCCCCAAGGTCTCAGGAAATGACGCATCTCTTTGTTTTTCGATGCCTCCCATCGCTGCAGCTGTTTGGCCTTGTGAATTTTGTCACAACTACAGGTACTTTGAGAGAAATCACGCATCCATAGTTTTCTATGGGCCCAGTTGCTTAAAACCTTTCTAAAGTCATTTTATTAATATTTGTATGTTGGATTTTTGTCTTTTTGGTCTTGTTGAGTTTAGATAAAGAAACTTTATTTTTCTAAACTGGTGTGGTGTCTATTTGTGGTGTTATCACTATATTACTGTGTGTTTTGAGTACAAATACTTTACACATTGCTTTTGGGATAGGCCTGTCTGCTCGTGCCAAGCTACCTAGGGGGTGAGCAGGGGTTATCTAAAGTGTGTATCCCGCTTACCCTGACTAGAAGCAAGGGTCCCTATTTGGACAAAGGTACCTACCTCTGCCAACTAGAGACCCCCATTTCTAACAATCTACCTCTTTGGTAAGGGTAATGCTGTGATCCGCCTAACTGTAGAGGGCCCAGTACGGTTAGAGGAAGAAATGAGTAAGTAGCGGAAGTAAGAGATACATTTAAAACTATTAAAAATGCTTCCGCTGGATCAGTGTCATTGTGTGGAATGGAGTAGTATTGTGTAGAGTGGAGTGGCATTGAGTGGAGTGGAGTACATTGTGCGAAATGGAATATAGTGGAGTTGAGTAGAGTGGCATTGTGTGGCATTGAGTGGAGTGGCACCGTGTGTCAAGAAGTACAGTGGCATAGAGTGGAGTGGTATTGTGTGGAGTAGAGTTATATTGTGTGGCTGGAGAGGCATTGTGTGGAGCAGACTGAAGTGGCATTGTGTGGTGTGGAGTGGCATTATGTGGGGTGGAGTGGCGTTGTGTGGCATGAAGGGAAATTGTGTGGCACTGAGCAGAGTGGCAGTGTGTAGCATGGATTGAAATTGTGTAGCTGAGTGTAGTGGAGTAGAGTAGGAAGGGATTGTGTGGAGTGAAGTGGCGTTGAGTGGAGTGGTATTGTGAAGTGGGGTAGCATTGTGTGGAGTGCAGTAGAAACGAATGGAGTGTATTAGAGTGCTATTGTGTGGTGTGATTGGTATTGTGTGGAGTGGTGTGGCATTGTGTGGACTGGAGTGAATTGGAGTGGGTTTGTGTGGACTGGAATAGAATTGTTTGGATTGGAGAAGAATTGTATGGAGTGGAGTGGAATTGTGTGGAGTTATGTGGTGTGGACTGGAATTGTGTGGCATAGAGAGAGGAATTGTGTGATATGGAGTGGAATGGCATTGAGTGGAGTGGTACTGTATTGAATGGAATGACACTGTGTGGAGTACAGTGTAGTGGATTGGAGGGGCATTGTGTGGTGTGGAGTGGAGTGCATTAATTGGTGTGGAGCAGAGTGGCATTGTATGGCATGCAGAAGAGTAGAGTGAAATTGTGTAGAGTAGAGTGGAGTGGCATTGGTGTGGAGTAGCATTGTGTGGAGTGGAGAAGCACTGAGTGGAGTGGAATGGCATTGTGTGGATTGGTGTGATATTTTGTGGTGTGAGTGGGGTGGCATTGTGTTGAGTGGAATAAGGTGCAGTGGCATTGTGTGGGGTGAAGTTACATTGTAGGTTAGTGGCATTGTGTGGAGTGGAACGGAGTGGTGTGTCAATGTGTGGAGTGGAGTTGTATTGTGTAGAGTATAATGGCATTTTGAATGAAGTGGAATTGAGTGGAGTGGCACTGACTGGAGTGGAGTGAAGTGACACTGTCCGGTGTGGTGTGGAGTGGAGCTGAGCAGAGTGGCGTTGTGTGGCATGTAATGGCATTATGTGAGATGAAGTAGAGTGGAATCGAGTGGAGTGGAGTGGTACTGCATAGCATTGTGTGGAGTTGAGTGGAGTGGCATTGTGTGGAGTGGAGTGGAACTGTGTGGAGTGGAATAGTGTGAAGTCGAGATGGGTTGCATAGAGTGGAATTGAGTGAAGGGAAGGTTGCAGGATTGAGTGCAGTGGAAGGTGTGCTATTGTATGGAGAGGTGTGACAATGAGTGAAGTGGAGTGACATTGTGTGGCATGGATTGAAATGGAGTGGCATTGTGTGGCATGGGGTGGAGTGACATTGCGGAAGTGGGGTGGAGTAGAATGACACTGTGATGTAGGATGGCATTGTGTGGCATGGAGCACAGTGGAGTTGCATTGTGTGGAGTAGAATGGAGTAAAATAGCACTGAGTGAAGAGCAGTGGCATTGAGTGGAGTAAAGTGACGCTGTGTGATATGGAGTCTAGTGGAGTGGAGTACAGTGTCATTGTGAGGCATGGAGTGGAGTGGCATTGAGTGCCATTGTCAGGAATCAGGGCCTGTTTGCAGTGTCCCCCCCACTTTTTGCCCCATTTGAGACCCCTGGATGATGGTTACCTGACTCTGAGAGTGACGTGGGCTCTGCTGGGCAGGCCCAGGGTCAGCGCTATGTTGAAAACACCCACTGTTATGTTCAAACACACACATGCATTAAGGTACACACTGATTAGAGTACACTTACCGTTGGCATGACCTACCCTATAACTCCTTAGCAGAAAATAGGTCAGGGAGATTAAAACTACCTGCATGGCAGTTTAGAGGCCAGCAGCCCTTTATGCACTTGCATGTGCGCACTGTTGAGCACCTGAGGTCATTTTAAAAGCAGCCCTGTGTTGCAGCACTGGTTTTAAAAGTAAATTCATTAAAAAAAAATTGACTTTGGTGGTAGGGGCACTTAGAAAGGGATAATCTACAATATGTTGGCATATTACGTACCCCCAGGGACTCCCCTAGGTGTCCCAGGGGTGGGGACCATGTAATTAAAATGAGGTCCCTTATAAAAGATGTTTTATATTCCCGGGGATAGAGAAATTGCACATTTCACTTCCCCATTGTAGTAAACTTCCAAAGTCATTTTTCACTGTGGAAAAGCTAGCTCTCCAATAGGAAAACCTGGGTTACATTATATTACCTTATAATGCATAATTTCATTTTGGGAACAGCTGGAAAAATGGTTCAAGGACTCATTTTAATAGTAATTTAAAATTCAACTTAATGGTCAAGTTGTATTTGATATTACTATTTTAGAAATGGGACTTTTGGAAAGTTGTCATTTTCCTGGCTAAGCCAAAAGGAGCACTACTGCCAGTGTCCAGTATCACCTGACTGTTGATGGCTCCCCCTGTGGTGAGATGTGAATTGCTGCCAGACAGTCGTAAAGGGCTTGGATGTGCGGTGATATGGTTCTTCACTAAGCAGGGTGGCCTGGGACTGTGGCCAGCCCCTTCTTGAGCTTCAAAGGATACCTATCTTGTCACTTGCAGATATAGCCCACATCTAGGTTTGCCTCCCTTTTGTCTTGTTAATCAGCTTGGCTCTAAACTCAGTGGGAGAGGGGAGCTTCCCCAGAAGTGGGTTAGAGTGACCACAAGGAAGGGTTTGCCCTTTACCAAAGCCACAGAGCTCTGGCCAGGGGTAGAAAGGTTCTGCCATGTTGGAGTTAAGTAGAAAGGGGCACTGTGGGATAGTTTACAGTATAACACACAAGAAGTGCTGCAAACGTGGGTAGTGTCAACCAGTGAAACATTTATACCATTGTTTAGGATGTGGACGGGGGTTGTCTCCACCCACAGGCTGGTACTGGACATAAGCATAGCATCCCCAGTACCCTCCTCAGAACACTCCTGGACCTGAGAAGAATCAGAAGAAGGATTGCCCTGCTGTCTGAAGAACCTGAGGGAAGACTGTACCTGCTTGCCTTGAACTCAAGACCCACCACATGACTTCAAGGATCAGTTGGCTAACTTTCTGTTTGAACTACAAGTACTCAACAAGCTTCCAGTGGTCTCTCTTCCTGCAACTGCCCAGCTGACCAGTTTCAAATAGACCTGCCCTGGACCCTGCTGCTGGCCTCAGTTGGATTGAGTCCTAACCTCAAGTGGTACCTCAAAAGTCCTTGACCTTTGGCTGATGTTAGAGTGTACTTCGCCTGTCGCCAAACTGCAAGACCTAGGACTTAGAAACATTTGTCAACTTTCTTCATGAAGAACCGTTGAAGACCTGGACTGCTGCCAAAGCCATAGCCACAGATGTTGAATTACTGGTCAGCCTCAGCTTGCTGGTTTGACCCAATGAAGGAGATCTGACTTCCAGAAAGGTTTCTAGGTCTGAAAGTAGAGGGCTTCATCTGGACCAATGCTGAGCAGCATCCCATCAATGACAAGGCCTCCCTGGGCACAGACTTTGCCCGATCTGAACTTTCCGCCTTCGTGGATGACTGCACCGGTACCCCGGTTTTCAGCAACCTGCCGTTGTCAAGCCCTGCCTTACATCCAGCATGCAGCTTGGCCCACTGACGACTCGTCTATGACCACTTTTCCTCGATAAAACTTCTAAATCAGAAGATAAACTTTACAGTGGGATGAACCTGGCCAATTTATCTGGCCGGCAATCCATCACGGTTTGACATAAGTTTAGACTTTGACCTGGTCTGGTGCGACCAGATATCCACGGTTTGCGCTTTGGGCTTTTTGTGTGTTATTTGTAATTCAAACTTTAAAAATTAATATCTCATAATTTTTGTCATTTTGGTGTCATTTTATTCATAAAAATATTTTCTATTTTTCTAAGTTGGTTTGGATTTTTTCTTGTGATTTGTTTTCACTTTATTACTGTTTGAGTGCTGCATAAACACTTTATACACTGTCTCTAAGTTAATCCTGACCGCTTTGTGCCAAGCTACCAGAGTGTTAATCACAGGTTTAATTAGTGACATTAGTAATTCATCCTGACAAGGATTGTGATTATTATTTGTGGTGGGTTCCCATCCCCTCAACTAATGCTCCAATTCCTAACAACCCTTACTTTGGAGCATGTTTTTATTAACAGTCATAGTGTGTGAATATTATATTTGGTAGTGATCGAAGCATCACAGAAGTTGTCCACAGTGAAAAGTGTGAATGTATACATTTTACTAACCTAATTAGTATCTAATAAGGTGGCATGGCTAGTGAAATACTTTATCAGTTCTGTTCACCAATACTCAGGCCACACATCAAATCTAGGTAAGATGGCTCTCAATTCAGGATTTGATACAGTTATCAGTGCATTGACTCTATTATGATCCTTTACATGGGTTCTAACTCAGTCTACAGTAGATTATTTTTTCAGTCTTAACATGGGCTTTCTCTTTATTGAATGCTAATGATCGTCTGTGGATCATGGACTCGCGATTTATTGGTATTCAGATCTTTGCCTAACGTAAGGGAGATGTGACAGGTACTGCAACATATGCGAAGTATTCCAATGCTGCACCAGTTCATTCCCTTTAGAGCAACACCCTTTATAATTGATCTTTTCTCTCATTTACTCTCCTCCTAGCACTCGACCTTAATTCAATAAGACCTTTCCCTACTTAGCAGCATCAGTTTCAGGGACAGTTCTATAAGCTATTCACCAGAATTATGAATTTAAATGGATTCTTGTGTGTAAGGTTGAACTTCATGTCCTTGGGGTTTTTCAAAGGGCATTACTTCATATTATTTGGAGATGTTGACATGATACTGTTATTCTTTGGATAATAAATGATATACGTAAATAACAACCTCACGGTTGCTTTTTTTTCTGTGTACATTTGCTAGAAGACGTTATGCATATATGTTAGGGATTACTGATTTAATGTTTGGAAAACTTGGAAATAGCTAGACACTTGTTTTTGCATAAAGACTGTGGTACATTCATTTAACACTTCATAATTTATGGTATTATGCCCCAAATTGATTTCTGCTTTGTCTTTACAGCCTTGCAAAAGTAGGTTAAGGCTGCGAAACATGTCAGCTGTGCATTTACTTATTTTAAGTGTGGACAAGAATTGCGTATCAAATGAAAACGCCATTCATGTCAGAGAATTATTGTTTTAATATGGAAGAATTCCTTCTGAAATATGCAACATCATTGCATTTCGAATGGATTGCGTATAATTAAAGACACTGTATTCATATCAATTTCTGAGACAGTATGCCCATATAAACGGACTATTTATATGATATAAATGTCACACTGTATTACATGATTGTTGACAACATATTGTGTTGGTGGTCCTGATAAGGTATCTTCTGTCAATTAATGTGTCACATTAATGGGTATCTGATGTTTCAGTGATGCATCCTATCACAGGGCCTTACTACTTATCCAACCCATTTTCGCTATGTATATGCACATCTACAACCACATGCTCTCACTAATAAAAGCAATGTGTGCCTGATGCATAGTTACAAAGTACACAAGCAACAACACACACATATCTCCACACAAACTGCACAACACAAAAATGTCCTTACACACAAAAATAATCCTCTCAAAACTGTGAAAATATTTTCCCACATGCTAAAATACCAACATAAATATTTACACTATCACACATTAGCCACCTAGAGAATTGGACAAATGAGGGGACTCGGATATAGGCAGACACGTACACTAACACATCAAAAAACAGCTAAAAACACATACACCCCCACACACTGTCTTAGAATTCATCCATGGGCACATTGTGGCAATAGCTGACATATGTGAGATTTCTTGTGGTTCCGTCATCCACCTGCCAATAAACAATACTTCTTCCTAAATTTCCTTTACATGATACTAAGAGCCTCGTTTATATTTCCACACCTGAAGGCCCCTGTAATGACATTTAATTAATTAGCGATTGCTGCTGGCATAAGTTTCTCACGATAATTATTCTGTGTGCATATTTGTACCGGAAGTACTGCACAAGCATGCAATTAAAGCATACAGAAATGCCGTACTACTGCTCCTGCCAATTGTGTCCACATGCATTCATGTTACTAACACACATGTGCAGAACTAACACTGATCCAGTGATATATTGTGCCGCTCCTGCTAACATACAGATCATTGAAATGCCTGCAATCTTTACACTGCAGACAGGGCTATAAAAGAGAACACCTAGCCATGGCGTGCTCTTAATGGAACATGCAACAATGATGTCAAAAGCACTGACCTTCTTCTTGCAGGAGTGATGGATGTTTACCAAGGTGTTGATAAGTCGACCTCACCCCCTTAAGCGCAACTTCGCCACCTGAGATTCACAGGTTAGCGCTGGTGCGCCCATGGAGGAAAGGGGAATGGGATGAGAGAAAGGAAGTGATCCAAAGTGAAAGAGCTGCTGACAAGCCTTCAATGACTCCTTTTGGGATGAGTCTTCTATCGAGATGCACACAGAAGGATCAAAGGGAGAAGACAGTTGTTTAACAGCACAGTACATTGTCTTTTTGCCCTAGAGCTGGCAGACGTTGTGTTGGTACGGGAAAGTCCTCTGCATGGTAAAGGCGTGTACCCCTGTCCTAAGTGCCCAGCTGTACTGTTGTCTTATTTCCTAATGCTGATTTTTTTGTTATAGGCAAACAAAGATTATGTGTGTGCACAATGACATTCGCCAGTCTTACAGATTGTGGTCTTGTTGGACCAGGAGGGGCATCCAAAGCACTACCCTCATAGTGGTGGAAGCCTACCGCCTTCACCAGGAGTTAAGCAGCACAAGTGCAGTGGTAGAAGCATAACGTGTAGTGAACAGGACTTTCTCACCTTTTGTCACTGGAGTGAGGCCTGCAGGCTCACTCACCATTTAAACGTTTTGCTGCTGTGTGCTTGATTCCCCCCCCTGGCCCACATCAGGTAGACTTATAGTACTGCATAGCACAAGGTAGTGACTCTGTGCTAGATGTATATGTGCCTTGGAAGGACACAGTACAGGGATTGAGCAGTACTTTGTAATGAATGTGTGGATAGTACATGCACTGGGTGTATGCCTGCGAGGAATACATTACATGAGAGATACAGCGCTGTGCAGTATGTGCACAATGAAAGCATTAGCTGGGTATAAGTGCGCTTGCACAGAAGTACAATACATGAACGATGAAGTGTTGAGCAGCACGCACAAGGTTAGTGTATGTTCTTGCAGTGTGTGTGTTTTCTAAATAGCACACCCTAGTTGAACATAGAAAAGCATCAGTGCTGAACAGCACGCACAGACTGTGTGTGTGATGAATGCTTGTGTACATGTAATGGTAAAATGCATAGAGGTAACAGTGCTGGACCAAAAGCGTCCATTGAGTGTACACTGAGTTAGTGTGCCTGCAATGGTACATTACATGGAGGACACTGGGTTCCATTTTGAAAAGCCCAAGCCTGCCTAGTAAAAACATGAGGAGGAGAAAAATCCCCCCAGATAGAAGTTTGGAGTGCTGCATTCCTATGAGCTGGGAGGGATACACACTGGAGGGAAGGGAGAGGCTTCCTGTGCGCTTCAAGAGGTTGCTTTTTGATTCAGTGATTGACCAGAAGGAAGGGGCCTGGACACATAACAGGAAGGGAGACAGGGCTGATAAGGGAGTCATAAAGAGTAGGGCTGGGAGTTTGGAATTAAACTTTGTTGCACATATTACTGTGCCTGACATCCAGTTGTGCACTGTGGTCACTCCCATGAATTGTATTGTAGGTCGATCAGCTTCGGAGTCATGCCTACTGTGACAGACATCTTCGATGAGGAAAAAAGAAAGAAAGAAGTGCCCACTTCAAAAGAAGCAGCACCCCAAATTAAAGCTTCAAAGACTCAGACTCTAAATCGCACTTGGTGTCTGGAAAGGGACTATAAAAAGGCGAGGTTGAGTGCCCAAAAATTGGCCATCTGCCAAGCAGCCAGACAGGTTGTGTGAGAAGGGGAAGTTCTGTAAGACATCTGCCTGTGCCCAGGCCTGGGGGAAAAGGCCTGCTAGTATCACTTCTGGGGGAGGGCCTATCACCCAGGACACAAGGATCACCTACCTCGGAGCCTGGAGCACCATTGTATGCCTGTTTGCCAAGACCAGTGTGCCCTATGAGGGAGAGTAGAGCGTTTGAGAGAGCTAGGTCCAGTGGGGGGCCCAGCATGAGGATTCTCTGAACACAGTGTGAGGCTGTGCACCGATCGGGCCATTGCTCATGTGCTGTAGCGGCTCTGCGACCCTTGTATGTCAGGAGAGGGCCACATCGTTCTGAGCCATATCAGAAGTGCTGAGCGGGAAGCAGCAAGCCATACCGCGGTGACCCCTGTATGCCAGAGGAGTCACTGGTGACCTGATTTTAGGTCAGGTGCACAGGACTTGTGACTGCTGAAATCGGCGACCCTGCCAGTATGGGCCACCGTAGTGAGGTTGATTGCATAAGGAAAGTCTGCTCCCAGATCGTTATTTCCGCGGCTATCCCGTATGCAAGGAGGGGCTATCGGGACCACTTTGGCATCGGGTTCGGGTCATTGCCCGGCCTGAAGGAGTACTGCTGTGGCCAGCTGGTGAGTCCTCACACTGTGGTCTGCACCTGACGAAGTCCCCATGTTTCACGAGATGCCACCGAGGACCTCACACCCTTATTAGGGCTTCTGTTGGGAGCCAGAAGATCACACCAGCATTTCCCCTCTCTCTGCTACATGGAAGAGCAACTAACCTTTTGTGTCAGCCGAATGGGAGCAGCTCCCATCACTGGAAACAGACCATCAGTGCTGCTCGACAGAAAGGGCTACCCCCCCTTGTGCTTTTGCGTCCATCGCAAGCGGCCGGACGTCGCTGTACAGGATTCGGACTTGTGAGCGCCGGAGGAAAAGGCCCCAACTACACCGCTAAACACTGCCATACCGCCAGAGCGAGTAAGAGTGTAACTGGGCCTTTACGGAATTGCTGCTAATAGCCCTGCAAGAAGATAGACACTTTTGACTAACTCCTAAAGAGTCAAAGGGAGAACTCTTGAGTACGGCCTAATAGTTTGCATACTAGATCTGGCAACCAGTGAATGGGAAATAACCCTGAGCATGTTACATGAAGGAAGGTGGACAGGGATTTTCCTGATAACTACTAGTGCCCTGACCTCAAGGGGATTGTTATTGCTTCTGAATGATGTACACATTAGCATGTTTAGAGTTAAAAGTAAAATACTTCTTTTTTTTCTATAAAAGCTAGTTTTAGACCGGACATTGATTTATTGTGTGTACTGTTTGCATTTTGAGCTATGAGTTGTGTTTACTGACCTGTATCTACATATCCCTGAAAGAGCCTTAACTGCTCGACCACAGTTACCACTCAGAGTCAAGTGCAGCAGGGGTACTTGGCCCACTTGCTCTGGACCCATGGTAGTTTGGGTGCCGGGACATCAGGAGTAAAATGTCTCAACCACCACGGTTGGGCCCAGTAGCCCCTGCATGCCTTGTGGCCCTCTGAAAGGGGTTCTGACATTGTGCCAACACAATAGTTTCCAGCCTCAACCTGTCCTCTGTGCAGATTTAGGAACACCAATATGTGATGCCTAATGGTTAAAGGAACACTACATACTCTTAGGGTCTGATTACGATGTCGGTCGGAAACTAAACTTACGGATTTGGTTCCAACCGACTTGCGACCGATTATGATGCTTCTGGACACCGTTCAGAAGGACTCCCATTGACTTTAATGGTAGCCTGTGTTCCGACCAACAACCCAGGCTCTCATGGAGAAAATGGGTGTCTGTGGAAAACCTTGCACCCTGTCTTGGCCCACCCATGGTGCCTACCACACTGTGCATGGTTTTACAGGGGGTCCCTTGGGTACCCCATCGACCCCAAACCGGAAGACTCAGGATGAAGGGGGGCCTGCTAGGGGCCCCCATATTCAGTTTCTAACAGGCTTTTCGTGTCGGACAGACCGAGTCGGAAAGGCTGTTGGAATCCGACATCGTAATCGGTCGGTCAGAAATGCTGTCCGTTGAGCTGTATGTATCGTCTCCGACCGACTCGGATTCTCCGAGTGCCGGTTGTAACCGATTCGGAATGACCGAACGGTTCCCGTTCCGACCGCGAGCATCGTACTCAGTTGGTCAGAAATGTTTCCGGCCAAGTCGGGCGGATGGGTTCCTAAACGGTCTAGGAGAATCTGACTGTCGGTCCGAGGCTTTCCGACCGCCATCGTAATCAGGCCCTTAGTGTACACTTTAGTTGCTATGCCCCCCTTACAACTTAACTCATGATTACCTCATGATCGCCTCTGGTGACTCACTCCTTCTGCTTCATCACAAAAGCACAAAAGCCTAATCTAACCCTGTTCTATTCTTCTCAGGAACTAGCCTTAAGCCTTGCAGAGTTTGCTGGAAGTTCGTTCAGGTAACTGGTCAGTTGCGGGTCTTCTTATTTACAGACCTCCGGGCCCGGCTAGAGCATTTATTAATGATTTGGTTGAAACAGTGCCCCCTTATGCCATCCGTTACCCAAACTTCGTAATCCTAGGGGATTTGAATTTGCACTTGGATAACAAGGAAAGCCGTGAAGTCGGCGAGTTGATAATGGGACTACAGGCCTTGGGTCTAGAACAGCTAGTCGATACCCCTACACATATTAAGGGTCATATTTTAGATAATATCTTTTCAAATAGTATGCAAGTAGAGGCTCTGCCACCTATGCCTATAGTCTGGTCTGACCACTCGATCCTCTCATTTAGGATTAAGAACCCTATAAAGGTCTCTAGTAAAGTGAGACAACGGGCAGAGTCCATAATGACTCGACAATGGGCGCCACTCACTCCTGAAGCCTTTAAGGACAAACTTGCCCTTAGCGCTCCAAAATTAGAGTTCGGCGCTCAGAAGGCAGATAAACAAATTTCCAGCTGAATTAAGGAGGCAGTGGTTTCTTTAACACCTTTGAAACCCTGCAAGAGTGCCCGCTTAAACCCTTCAGCAGAATGGTTCTCAGAGGAATTAGTACTGTTTAAAAAAGAGTGTAAACGCCTCGAGCGTCGCTGGAGGGTGAACTATCAGACCAAGAATAAGCTAAAATATCGTGAGGTGCTCAAGTCCTATCACAAACAAATTAGGATAACGTGCAGGGAGTTCTATATGGAGAAAATTTAATTGCTAAGAACACCCCAAAAAATATTTTTTATTTTATTACACAACTTACCTCATTAGAGCGCGTCACAGCAGTACTGCCAGCTTCTGCAGATTACTGTAATAAAGTAGCAAGTTTCTTCCTGGGAAAAATTGAGAAAATATATGCTACCTTCCCGGAAACCAGCAGGAATTATGTTTTTGTTCCTCTAAAAAATGATACATTAGGTGAGGGAAGTTTTTGTCTTCCATCCACCAGCAGAAAGGGACGTTCTCCAACTCATGGCAGTAGTTAAATTGGGTTCCCCCATGGATGTTATCCCTCCAAATATGCTACTGCGAGGGAGGGAAGCTATTGCACCGGTGCTCACAAACTTGCTTAATATGTCCTTCGACCTGCGGCAGGTTCCAAATAACTGGAAACACGCAATGATGGTGCCGTTACTAAAATATACATCTTTAGATCCTGCACTCCCAGAAAATCTGAGACCAGTATCTCTGCTCCCACTATTTGAAAAAATTGCAGAAAAATTCTTAAATACCCAATTGACTATGTTCATGGAGGAAAAACAGGTACTCCATGAAACCCAATCTGGCTTTAGAGCACTCCACAGCACCGAGTCAGCGTTACTCCTGGCGTCAGAGGTGCTAAAAATAGCAGCAGACGAGGGAAGGACAGCGGCACTAATATTATTAGATTTGAGTGCGGCGTTCGATACTGTCTCCCACGGCCTTCTGCTGGAGCGGCTCTGGGAGGTCGGTATCAGAGGGAGCACATGGGAGTGGATCAAATACTTCCTTCAGAACAGATCCTTCCAGGTTCTACAACGTCCCTTTGAGTCCGAGATCTGTCCTCTGTCTCAAGGGGTACCACAGGGTTCCGCCCTCAGTCCAACAAAATTTAATGTGTATATGCGCCCACTGGCGGATATTGTATTGAAACATGGGGTGAAACTGGTGTCATATGCTGATGACACTCAATTGATTGTCATATTAGAGCAAAAGGATGTAGAGACAGCGCCAAAATGTAACGCCTGCCTGATTGATCTGGCGAGCTGGATGAAGTTCAGTTGCCTGCAACTAAATGCAGGCAAAACGGAGGTTATGGTTATTGACAAACAACCCTCCATCTGGTCCCATATGTGGTGGCCGGAAGAACTAGGACCAACGCCGACTCCCAAACCGAAGATCAAAAATCTAGGGGTCTGGTTTGACGACACCTTATCGTTCACAGGTCAAATATCAGCTCTGGCAGGCACTTGCTTTGGCATTCTAAGAATGATACGTAAAATCTTAGATATTCTACCTTTAGATGCCAAAAGGACTATTGTGCAGGCCCTGGTTACTTCCCGTTTGGATTATTGCAACATCCTCTATTTAGGGGTTACAAAAGGCAATCTGAATATATTGCAGAAGGTCCAAAATGCAGCGGCCCGCATGATTTCGAATATTCCAAGGCACGCCTCGGTGGGAGCTGCCTTAAGGGAGCTACACTGGCTACCAGTACAGGCGAGAGTCATTTTTAAAGCCCTATGCATCTGCCACTAGATTTATAAAATGATAAAGGGCCTAGTCTTCTGCACCATCTACTCATCCCCTATAGACCTACCTGGAATCTCAGATCCGTGGGAACTGCTAAGCTGGTGGTGCCAACAGTTCAAAAAGTACGTTTGGGAGACAGATCCTTTAGTTTCCTAGCAGCCAAAGATTGGAACAAGCTGCCTCTGGAATTGAGGATGCATCCTTCTGAAGCGATGTTTCGCAGTAAACTTAAGACTTGGTTCTTCCATTCATCACCAGGGGACTGGTGTTAAGTGCTGTGGCTGTGAATAGACTGTCTATACGGGGATCTGGGGTTTTTTGGGGGGATAGGGCTTTGCGGTTAGGCTGTGATGTCTCAGCGCAGGGACACTCCGTTGGAGTAACCAAGCGCTTTATAAGCTTTAATCTAATTTAATCTAATCTAATCTAATCAGTCTTATACGGATTGTGCGCTGCCTAGTACTCTCTATCTGTGAACCTGTGAACCTGCTCATGTAACTAACCTCTCTGTCTGTCTTGTGCTTCTTTATATTCAAGGTCTGTCCTGGAAGATCATTCAGGATCGTGATGGCAATCAGGCCAAGCAGCCAAAGTGATGCAACGGAGAACCAGCTGTGCCCAGATCTTTATTGTCTAGCAATTCTGGATGTGCAAATATGAAATATTGGCTATTGTAAAGGAGTTGAATTCCCTAACTGATAAAATGATGATCAATGCTCCTCCAACAACTGAGACCAACGTTTGTGAGGCCATCAAAAGAAATGAACTGTGCTGCTGTTTCTGTTGCAAGAGAGGTTGAGGTCCACAGTGTTAGGACACATAAAATAGGCAAACCAGATAAGTTGTCAGGATAACACAAAAGTCCTGATGAATTACTAAATTAACTGAAACATCCACTGTATATAAATTGTTTCACTTCTACTAGCGATATTGTCTACTGCATGTTCGCAAATAGAGAAATTCAAAAATTCTCAACAATGTTTTTTACAGTTATATTGTCGTTTTAGTGTCTGCATGCATGTGTAGCCTGCCTCTACCTGCTGTTTTTCAAAATTTTCAAAACATTCTGAAGAATAAATTGAGATTGTTGATGACTACTGACTACCCCTGTTGTGTTCAATTCTATACATAGAATGTTAAAAATGTGTGTGAAATACATTCTGTCCTTGCGGTCTCTGTGTTGTTGGTCTGCTCTGCTGACTGGCAGATTAAAGTCAGCTACCAAAAATTAGCACAAAATATTGACCAAAATGTGTGAATACTGCTGTCTGCCGTGAACACTGGGGAGAACTTGAATACCAGCCTACATGAGTATTGGAAACCTGATAACAGAGATTTAGACAAGTGAGGCATGCAGTCTATGAAGTGAGTGATAAAACATATGTCTGTCTCCAAAAGCATAATCAGCCATCATATGTCTGAATTCAGTCATCAGAAACAGATTTACCAACACAGCGAACCAGAAGTAAACATTAATGCAGATGGCTCTGTTCTTTGGGAGGGAAAGCTGATCTATGTCTTTTAGGTAATCCTCAGCTTCAGAGTCTAAGTAGTCGTCAAATGAGTCAAATGATGTTCGAAGACAGTGCTCATGCTTGTCAACCTGGGGAAACATGATGTGTACACAGGTAATCTGTGGTCAACTGATTGAGGTTAATGAGGAGAAAGGATGATGAGAAAACTTAATTGCAGAGTGTTTGTTTAGAGAAGGGGTTGGATGAAAGCAAATGACAGATTTATGTTGTTATGAAGGAAGAAGAATCATGGGGAGTGTTCCTTGGATCTATTGAAGTTATTGAAGTGGTAGGATTAAGAGACGTGCTCATCATGGTGTTTTGGAGAAAATGAGGTGTGGTGGGTTTGAGCTAGGGAAGTGGTAAATTGATTGACAGACGCACCAACAAGAATGCCAGCTGGTTCTCCGCGGACCTCCAAACAAACCTGCCGAAGACTAGAGAAGAAATGGCACCGCAAACAGACACCGGAGAACCACGCAGCCCACAAGAACGCCATGCGCCAACACCATCACCTCATCAGATCCGCCAAAAGGACCTCCTTCAAGGACCGCCTCGACAACAACGCACACAACAGCAAAGAGCTCTTCAACATCGTGAAGGAACTCTCCAACCCCAGCTCCAACACCAACGACATCCCACCATCGCAAGACCTGTGCAACTCCCTGGCCACCTTCTTCCATCGCAAGATCACAGACATCCATGACAGCTTCAACAACCAGACCACCATGACAGCCAACGACACCTCAGACCCCACGACCACCACCCACAACGACCCCCTTCTCACCTGGACTCACATCAACGACGACGACACCATCAAAATCATGAACACCATCCACTCCGGCTCTCCGTCAGACCCGTGCCCACACCACATCTTCAACAAAGCCAGCGCCACCATCGCACCCCATCTCCGCAAGGCCATCAACATCTCCTTCGAGACTGCGACCTTCCCGGAGAGCTGGAAGCACGCCGAGATCAACGCTTTGCTCAAGAAACCCAAGGCAGATCCGAGGGACCTCAAGAACTTCCGGCCCATCTCCCTGCTCCCGTTCCCGGCGAAGGTCATCGAGAAAACCGTCAACAAACAGCTGACCCGCTACCTCGAGGAGAACAACATCCTGGACCCGTCCCAGTCCGGGTTCCGCAGCAACCACAGCACCGAAACTGCCCTCATTGCCGCTACCGATGACATCAGGGCCCTGCTGGACAGCGGCGAAACCGCAGCCCTCATCCTCCTGGACCTATCAGCCGCCTTCGACACGATCTGCCACCGCACCCTACGCACACCCCTCCACAACGCAGGGATCCTAGACAAGGCTCTGGAATGGACCACCTCCTTCCTCTCCCGCAGAACCCAGAGTGTCCGCCTCCCCCCTTTCCGTTCCGAAGCCTCCAAGATCATCTGAGGCGTACCCCAAGGATCATCCTTCAGCCCGACATTGTTCAACATCTACATGGCCCCGCTCGCCCACGTCGCCAGACAGCACGACCTCAACATCATCTCCTACGCCGACGACACACAGCTGATCCTCTCCCTCACCAAGGACCCCCTCACCGCCAAAACCAACCTCCATGAAGGAATGAAAGCCGTCGCAGAATGGATGAAGAACAGCCGTCTGAAGCTGAACTCGGACAAGACGGAGGTCCTCATCCTCGGCTCCACCCCCTCAGCCTGGGACGACTCCTGGTGGCCGACCGCCCTGGGAGCAGCACCAACGCCCACGCACGCAACCTGGGGTTCGTCCTCGACTCAACGCTCTCCATGACCAAGCAAGTCAACGCCGTCTCATCCTCCTGCTTCAACACCCTCCGCAAGATCTACAGGTGGATCCCCACTGACACAAGAAGAATGGTAACCCAGGCCCTCGTCAGCAGCAGGTTGGACTACGGAAACGCCCTCTACGCGGGAGCCCCGGCCAAACTGCTGAAACGACTGCAACGCATACAGAACGCCTCTGCCCGCCTGATCCTCGACATCCCTCAACACAGCCACATCACACTCCACCTGAGAGACCTGCACTGGCTGCCCGTCAACAAGAGGATCACCTTCAAGCTCCTCACCCACGCACACAAGGCACTCCACGACACCGGACCAGCATACCTCAACAGACGACTCACCTTCTACACCCCGAACCGCCAGCTCCGCTCCGCTGACCGCGCCCTCACTACCATCCCCCGCATCCGAAGAGCGACCTCCGGCGGCAGATCGTTCTCCTACCTCGCCACCAAGACCTGGAACACCCTCCCCATCCTCCTACGGCAGACCCAAGACCTACTAACCTTCAGGAGGCTACTCAAGACCTAGCTATTCGAGCAGTAGCAGCACCCCCCCCCCTAGCGCCTTGAGACCCTCACGGGTGAGTAGTGCGCTCTACAAATTTCCTGATTGATTGTACTGGAATTGTGTATACCTGAATGTTAGACTAAATTGATTATATCATACTTTATCCAAATCCTGAAACCCTCCCCATGGTACATGGATGGGTGTGTAGCTCATTCTCATGTTCACTGTCACAGTCCGGTTCATTCTCATAGAGGAAAAGTACATGACATCTGGTGGCCAGGTTGTCGAATATGTAGGCCAATACCTCGATATGGCAGACTATTTCTGGTATTTACATTCGTACATTGGTGTAGAACTCTTCATTTCAGCCACAAACCATGCTCAGCGGTGCTTGGTCGGTATAAGTGCATCTTATTCTAATAAATGGTGCATTGTGGAGTTTCAGAGTGATGTATTAGTTAATAACGAAGAGTTCAATATCCATCTTCCTAAAATACCTAATATCCAATATTAGAGGGCAAAACATTTATTTTATTTAACGGACTCTTACCCACATATTTCTATGTGGGATGCTTCATCATTGAGACCTCTCCCAGCACAAGTGTCAGTACCAGGTAGGCTCAACCCCACTTTCGGAGGGAGCACTTTTAAGCTCCATATTGGGAACGGATTACAATTGCCTGTAAGTGATAACCTGGTTATTACATTTTATTATTAGGGCACCCTTGGCAGATTAAAACTAAGGCACACTACGGATTGTTAGTGGCTCCACCATCCACTGGTCAAAGTGTTTCAGCTGATTATGTTTGCCACTGAGGTCATCCAGCCTTCTTCAGAACCATTCAGATCCCTACCAATGTCAACGTAATAAAATAAATGTTGTCATCTCTATTAATGTGTCTCTTACTCATGATATACATGCGCTCTTGCCATGCACACATTGACACAATAAATTAATGCCACATTTTGGACATGGAATTTTGGTTTTTGAGACTGGGATTTTCCGGGCGCCTCAATTTTTAGGTCTAGCATTCGAGACCTGTTGTAACTTCTCTTGTGGGCTTAAAGCCCCCCCCCTGCATTTGATTTGTTTGTTTCATTGTCCTTTAAAAATCATTGCTTGCTAGTGGTCAGTCTGCCTCTTTGTCCCTCCTTTTCCCCTTATGTTCCTCCCAGGCAGCAGGGACTAAGTACTGTCTCATTCCGCTATGGGTCCTAATGTGTTCTTTGAGGGACTATTTATGTCTTGGTTTTCTGGTCTGTTACTGTTTGCCTGTGTTGAGCTTCAGCACCATAGCTGCTTACATATAATATAGCATTCCTCCCTCCCACCTCCTCTTAATGCAACAGTTGTGTTAGTGCTGTCTCTCATGCTGTGCCTCCCACTTGTTGATTGTATTTATTTAGCCTTTTTGCACTTTTCACGTCCACGTCAGTTGGGCTTCTTTTTTGGTAGGATATTTGTTTCGGGCTTTCTTTTAAAGGGGATTGGGCTTGTTGAAGTCCTGTGCAATGTCATCTGAGTATGCGGAAATATGCCACTTCCCGGTGCCTCCTTAGGTCCTCCCACCTGTCCCTTACAGGAGGCAATAATCAACACGTCCCCGGCGTTGTGTATTTGGCACCGTCCGGGACTGGCAGCACCGGAGCTCTTTTCAGAGCACACGGTAAAAGTAGCATCCCTTGGCTGCATGGTTCCAGCTAAGGAGACTATGAGCCGAGGCGAGCCCCGCCCACCGAGCTGTCTCTCCTCAGTCTCAACTCTGCTCTGCTCTCCGCTGTCACTGACAGCTCAGCCCTCCCAAGGAAGCTGTACACCCTCCTGTCCTGACTGCCGGCCTCCCTGTGCGCACCACAGACCGCCTCACTAAATTTGTTTAATTTCACTGACATTCGCCAACATAGCCTTTGTCAAACAACAACATTGCACCCATTTACCCTTGTACCAATCTGGACCGTGTTTGTACTAATCAGGACCGTGTTTACCTAATCAGAACCGTGCATTTCCAGATACCCAGATTTATTTATTTAATGCATTTTTATAAAGCGCTGACTTTACCCGAAGGTGTCAGAGCGCTGTACAATAGAACCAGTTACGTTACATGAGAGAAATGTTACAAAATAGAACGTTACAAAAATAAACAGGAGACTAGAGGAGGTAGGCTAGAACCATAGAAGACAAGAACACAACATCAAACACATCAAGCAAGGGTAAGGAATGTACAAGAAAATATTACAAATTTACAATGATGAACGAACTTCCTAGAAGGGTCAGAGAATGAAGGTATTAGTTCTGAAAGTGTCTTTGGAAGAGAAGAGATTTGAGGTCAGCTTTGAAGATCCGTATAGAGGTGGTGGCACGGAGCAATGGAGGAAGCGAGTTCCAGATTCTCACCGCATTACCTGAGAACGATTGAGCCATTGATCTTTCCCTTTTGAAGGAGGGGGGCTCAAGCAGAAACTTTTCCGCATTCCGAGAAGGTCTCGAGCCTCCAGACATTTTCAGATCCCAAGACAAATGCACATATACACACGTGTGTGCATCTTTTCACTGTACGGTGCCTAATTTGCACTTCCGTGAGAAGAGATGGGGTGGTGATGGTGGGTTGGAGATGTTAGCTTCAGCCTCACCCCCTTTTAATTAAGCAGCCAGCCGCTCCTCTTTGCACAGGGTGTGGTTGCTTGTGGGGGCTTCCAGCCCTCCTGTGCACCTTGGTGGTGTGGATGCGGCAGGGCCAGCCCGGACCGTCAGTAAGGAGACTGCGGCCATCATGGTTGCTAAGAGGCAGCCCGGGAAGAGTTTGCTGCTCACTCAGCCCAGCAGCGGTTTTCTCGCTCTCGGGAGTTTGCTCTCAGTTTTAGTATCATTGCTTTTTGGCCAGGTTGGCGCTCTGTAAGCAACTTACATAGTATGGCATTCATTAAACCTTGTTAAAGGACGCAGATCGTTTAAAAATGTGCCGGCAGAGTGTCTTCCATTTAGCATTTTATACTATTGCTGTATTTATGTTCATTTGATAGATAGAATGAAAGTGTCTGGCAGGAAGTTCATCATTTGTATAAACTAAAAAATAATGGACAAAGGATTTGCTTTAACGTGTAGCTGTATGGCTAGTTTTCCATATGTGAAAATGTGAGAAATTGTTCTTTGCAGTTTTTTTATCTCACATACATTAAATAAAAACTGTAAAGGTAGAACTAAGCAAAGTTCTCCTTAAGCCCCTCTTGGGGACAAATAGCTAATCTCCTGTGTGTACACGAGTTTGTTACTCACGCACTTTACAGTGTGACATGTAACATTATTTACTCTCTTAAAATGGACACAACTACCTAATGTCACATTTATAAGTAAAACTCAGTCCTTGCTGACAACAGTTCCTAACCTAGTCACTCAAGCACCGCGGAATCGAGGTTGCCTTTCTGACTGTCAGAGTCCGCCAGCACTCCATGTGCAGCTTCACATCACATGCACTTCGGGTTCCAGAATACTGCTCACTAAAGCCAGCTGTATACACCACAAAGCCCTTTTATGCCACTCCCGACTTAACAATTGAAAAAGCCCTGGCACAATGGCTGGCTTGTTGCATTTTGTTATTCTGAGTGGGGCTACCTCACAACAATGAGCATTAAAAAACGTACTTTAGGTCGGAGGCCTGGTCACTGACTTGAGCTTCACTCCGCTTTATTTAGTGAGAAAAACAACCATACATTGCCATCTATTGCGTCTCACCTCAGCAACTAATTTTCGGTCACCTTTCAAAACGCAAGGAAATGTCAAAGGCCTGACTAGTCTTTAAACTCTCCTTCAGAATGACAATTCAAATGTGTTTGTGCTGCTATTGTTTTATGTCGCCAAACTAATGGTGTTTCATTGACTGCAACATTTTCATTTGTTACAAATAAATAGGGGAACAGTCCTTTCCCTGTTTTCGCATTGCTTCATTGGGAGCTGCTTCCAGTAGAGAGATGTGAATTGCCACATTAATAGCCTCCACAAAAATGCCTTTAATCGCGACAACTTTAGGATCAATAAACGTGTGTCCATTCTTACAAATCCAACACTCCTGGCCTTTAGGAGTCATAAAAGGCTGTGAGTGGTACAGCGCTTAGTTAACAAGTAACATTTTTATATTTTTCCATTTTGACATGGCGGCCTCTCTGTCTCTGGCCACGTTATGGTATTAGCTCAGTTGGTTGCGGTTGGGGCTAAGAACACCAAACTCACGGGTTCTATCCCTGTAAGGCTTGATATTTATTCACTCTTTAACTTCGTAGATCATTGAAATAGAAACGCCATGAATCCAGCAACTATTTAAAATAACACAGATTGGGTTGCTTAGCCTGGTAAATAATTTGGTTCAGGTGGCTGATGTTTGAACCAGGAGCATAGTGGGTGTTGCTACTGCCATGTAGTGGACACTACGGGCTAACAGGACCCCTCTTGCCGTGACACCATCCTCTTCCATGTTTTCATGAGTGTCGTCTCCAAGTGCATTTCTGGAAGCGCTGTTTGAATCTGCACAGCACGACTATAGAGACTTTCTCTCAGAGAGGGGCAGCTTGTCGGTGAGGTGGCCAGAGGGCACCAGAGGTGTAGGAAAGAGCGCATGGGTTACATAAGCATTCATTAAGTTATCTTGTTTTTATTGGTTACCTTTATAATCATTGCACTCTCGTATTGTGTTGTTTAATGTATGTTTTGAGCACTTCGTCCATCGTTGTAAGGTGTTCGTACTTGTTTTAGACTCCACACACCACGTCAATGGATGGCTGTTAGGATCCAGGGTGCCAACTTTAAAATAGCATAACACGGTACCCACTTCCTATTTCAGTAGCTAACTACAGCTTCCAGAATCCCTTCTAGAGGAGAACGCAGGACAAGGCAATACCACTTTGCATCCTTGCTGGCATGTGGTTTTCTGCAGGCCTGTATTTGCACAAGACCCACAGAACCAGCACAGAGGGATTTTTTTTAAGCAAATACAATAAACTTCTAATGCCAGCAGCCCCAGGAGGCAGCAGCATGCTTCAGTGGCACAGGTGAAAGAGCAAGAGGAAGGACCTTCCCTGCCCCCTTCAGTCCATAGGATTTTCTCTTAGCTGCTGTGAGATCAAGGGTGGGAATGTTCCTTTGCCTCTGCTGTTCTCCATACAGCAGTAAGGAGAACTAGAATTCAACAGCACACCACATAATTTAACTTCACTACATATCACTCCACAACACAAGTACCATTCCACATAATTACACTCCAAAACATACAATCTAACTCCACATAATTGCAGTATACTCAATACCACATAATAACTAACTGCATGAATCGCACGCACACCATCCCAGATAATTCCACTACACGAATCCACTGCACACCACACAATTCCACAACTAACAATGCCAATCCAAACCACATAATTCCACTCAACACCACTTTCATACGCGCCATATCACATGGGTAGAAAACATTGGGGCATATTATCAAGGGCCTTATCTCCGCTTTTTTTGGCTTTAAAAGCCAAAAAAGCGGAGATAATGCTTTCGCCCTATTTACAAGGCAGTGCTAACATGCATTAGCGCATGTTAGCAGCCTTATTACCGACGCCTCACTTTGCATCTCTAATGAGATGCAAAGTGGGCGTTTCCTACTAACACAACACGGGAATAAAGGAGTTACAGCACTACTCCCTATCAACAAGCTGGCCCAGGACACCAATTCCGATGTTAGAATCCGCGCTAACCGCGGATAACGCCGAACGCTAACGCCTGCTAAAAAGCAGACTTAGCTATACATATGATGGGAGGTGGATTCTATGGCTGAATCCACATCTCCCTATTAGCAAGGATTACCTGATCGCTTCCGTTGTAGCGCTGGATTTCCTGCGATGTGCGCGGATTTCACCGCAATCGCCGGATTTAATATCGCTGTGGAGATATGCGTTGTTAATAACGCGATATCTCGGCGATTAAATCCGCGATAGCCGGCGTTAAGCTAATCCGCGCTAAGCCTGCTCAGCGATGTTTATCGCTATTCTTTGTTGATATGCCCCTTAGTCATTTACAGCGCCGATAGCTCTACCTCAAGCAAATGCGATACCTATTGCATTTCTAATGCTTGTTAGAAGAGGCTCCTATTTAGCCCCATAGGTCGTTTCAGGTAGGTGGCCCTTGAGTCACATTTTCATCTAATGTCCCGTAATGCCTGAATGTTGTTGCAGTATGATAAACAGCGAAAGGCAACATCCTATCCTATCTGTCTCTTATTCTCCCCAGAAATGCCCCGGGGAGGCCCTTTGTGTTTTTTAACAGGACTCTCTCCCACCATATACTCTTGTGACATGCTTCACCACAGAGTGCTCATCATGATACTATCTGTATCTGGACGGGCTCAACCTTGAAACAAGAGAGCTCTTTTTGCAAGGGGTGGGATCTAAAGGTTAATAATGCTTAGGGGCACTTCAATGTATTCCCTTTAATAGGAGGTCCCCTAGCACAATTAAAAGCGAAATGAGATGCATTAGTAACTCTATCATCAGATGGGCCCTTCATGTTTCCGCCACCTGTTTTTGCCCATGCAGATCATGCGGCTTTCTTCAGGACCAAATATGATCCTGCTAATAGTTTATTTTTACTGGTATCTATTTTATTATCGGTGTATTGTGTACACACACACACACACACACACACACACACATGCAGTACATACAAACCAGCCTGAGAGAACTCCTCTGTTAAGACTGGTTTTTCCATGTGGCAATAGAATCTGGCGGACCTTGTTGTCAAACATTCTTCAAAGGCCTGTCTGCCTTTGCACCCATTTAAAGACTCCAGCACCCTCATATCAGTTGTTGCAGTTCACCACAACTCATGCATTTGCAAAGTTTGCTGTGGACTAGAAACTCCTTCTATGCTTTTTCTTAAGCGAACATGAACTTGATAGACAGTGCAGTGAACTGTGCACACCTCTGTGGTTGATGGCTGCAGAGACCATTTGTACATTTATAGAATAAGCTGCTTTCTTACTGCTGCTGTTCTCTCTGGTAGTACCACCTGGGCACTAGTGCAGTTAACCACTCCCATGCAATTTGCTAAGTTTGCTGTGGAATACAAACTACTACTTTGCCTTTTGGTAGGGAACGTGTGGTCTCCCACCTGCCTCAACAGTGAATTCATTACCTGCTACAGTATATGGCTGAGGACGGGTTGGGTAATGCTATTTACCAATGCAGCAGTATTCTGACAGAAACCAGTGGAATCAGTGGCGTAACGAAACTTGAGGGGGCCCCCCTGCAAGGTACATGGAGGCCCCCCTCCAGACTCAAACAGGGGCTCTCAGGCCAGGGTAATCTGCTGAGGGGGCCCCTTGGAGCTTGGGTGCCCACCGCACCGCGGGGGCCTATGTTACGCCACCGAGTGGAAAACTAATACACAACTGCGAGCAGCCTCTGCAGTAGTGATGGATTTCCGGATGAGGATATTGTAGCACAGGCCATCCACAATGAGGGTAGGGGTGTGCGAAAGTTGAGTAATTTGCATTCGCATAATTACGCAAAATGTAATCCTATATTTAGAGTGAAATATGTCTGTGAGCCCATTTTGGATACGAGAATGCGTTCCACACTAAAGAAAAGAGTCAAAAACAGTACTGAGAACTAGAGCCGCTCGTCTTCTAGTTGTTTCCCTTGTTCCCGTGCTCTTGTGCTGTAATTGTGCCACAAATCCGTCGTAATTACCCAACATGGAGAATCAGCATCGTTTTTGCATTTTTTTTATAACAATGAAATTCCTGACATTAAGCCAGCTTAATTAAAATTTTGGACGAGCCTACTAAAGAGGGAAAGCAGGCTCGTATCAAGTGTATTCAGTTAGGAGGGCTTCTCCCTTTCGGTCCCATCCTCCTTCGGTGTTCACTCTTTTTTTCTTTTTACTTTGTTTATTGGCATTTCCACAGTTATGTAACATATCATACAGGATATATGTATTTCTAGTACATCCATTCGTATTTACAGCATACGTTTCCATTTTCAATCAAATATTAATATCTGGAATTCAATACTTTTCTACATATTATACCAGCTTCCTACGGATTACATCTTTATTGTCCTATAATATACAATCTCTGTGTCCACTGGAGTTGTTGCATCTATTTTTAACCAGCAGCGTGTTTCTCCCATTTCAGACTCATTATGTCTTTGTGTATACCGCACTCAAGTGTTATCGATGCCTGTTGTAACCTTAACTAAGAACTTTGGGGGATATTCTCAAGGACCGGCGATACCTATCGCAAACGCCAGTTAGCGGCAGTTTTTTTATCGCCGCCTAACCCTGAAAACTATCGCCATGTTAGCGGTGTATTAACAAGCCGTCGCTACATGGCGATAGTATCAGGGAACGGCGGTGAAAACTGCCGCTAACATCAGCGCGATGGCGATAGGAAATCCGGCGTTAGCGGGTGATAACTACCCATAGGCCCATTAGCAGCAAAAAAACTCACGTTAGTCAGCCCAACGTGAGTTTTTTTTGCCTCTAATGCAAAAAATAGCCTATCAGTCAACCTTCAATAGAAAATAGGCATAAAAACCAATAAAATGCAGAATCGAGCAGCCAGGGCCAAGTGCAGCACACATAAACAACCCCTGCAAGCCAGCCAACATCCAGGATGACCAGGATGAGAGCCTTGATGCCTCGCTGGACCTGCGCCTGGAGCCTGGATGCCTCGTTGGACCTGCGCCTGGAGGCCTCGCTGGACCTGCGTCTGGAGCCTGGATGCCTCGCTGGACCTGCGCCCAGAGCCTGGATGCCTCGCTGGACCTGCGCCCGGAGCCTGGATGCCTCGCGGGACCTGCGCCTGGAGCCTGGATGCCTTGCTGGACCAGCATCTGGAGCCTGGATGCCTTGCTGGGCCAGCGTTTGGAGCCTGGAGTGGGATGTGGAGGAGCTGTGGAGTTGGTGAGCCATGGCAGTAGACATTGAGGCGCGACGATCCCCCGTACCTGGTGGTGAAATCTGGCAGGTCGCATGGAGACAAGTTGCTGACTTGTGTGAGAAGACCGCCTTGCGACCCTTGGAGCTGTTAATGGTAGAGGCGCTCCTGCGCACCATCGTAGTGATATCCGCATCACATACTACGATCCACCACTACACCGGGGTGCACAAAGGGGATTACCAACGCTGTGTGCCGTCTCCCTGCATCACAGGCCCCATGATGTTGGACTGGCCGTATGCTGTGGAGGGTGAGGCTCTTGTGCTACGCCGAACTTGTGTGGCATGAGCGCTGCAACTTCACACCTAAGGGGGCCCTGCTGCATCAACTGCATCGGGAGGTCCACCAGCGGACTAGGCGGCAACTGCTGTACCGAGCCTAGTGAAATCACACCTGGCTGAGGCTCCTGCTGGCTGAGTCACAGATTTGGAGAGAGTGCAGTGGATTGCGCCACAGTGTCAATGTCCAGGTAAGGAGAAGGTGGGACGTGTAGCGCAGGAGGGCCGGGGGGCGAGTCGCTCAGGCCTATCACACGTAGATGGCGCACCCCCAGTGGCGGCACTTCCCCAATGGCGGAAGAGCGTTGCCCCACTGCCTCAAGCAGTACAGAAGAGGAACAATCATCACATGAAGATAACACAATCAATCAATCAATCAGGAGAATTGTAAGCGCGCTACTCACCTGTGAGGGTCTCAAGGCGCAGGGGGGGGGTCGCAGATCTGTTAGCCGAAGAGCCATGTCTTGAGGGTCTTCCTGAAGGTGTTCAGGGAGGGGGCGCGTCTGATGTCTGCTGGTAGCTCGTTCCAGGTCTTGGCTGCAATGTGGGAGAAGGATCTTCCGCCTGCTCTGGCTCTGTGGATGCGCGGGGTTTCGGCCAGTGTGAGGTTGGAAGATCGGAGGTTTCTTTTGGGTACGTGGAATTTGATTCTGTCGTTGAGGTATTTGGGTCCGTTGTTGTGTAGGCATTTGTCGGCATGAGTGAGGACTTAGAAGGTGACTCTTTTAACCACGGGAGCCAGTGGAGTCTTCGTAGGTGTTGGCTGATGTGTTCGTGCCGGGGGATGCCGAGGACGAGTCTGGTGGCGGTGTTCTGTAATGTCTGGAGTTTGCGGAGTAGGGACTTGTTAATGCCGGAGTAGGGCGCGTTTCCATAGTCCAGTCTGCTGGTGATGAGTGCATGGGTGACTGTCTTCCTTGACTCCGGGGGGATCCATTTGAAGGTCTTGCGGAGGATGCGGAGGGTGTTGAAGCAGCTGGAGGTGACAGCGTTGACCTGTCGGTTCATGGTGAGGGATGAGTCGAGTACGAAAGCCGAGGTTTTGGCATGGTCCGAGGGGATAGGTGGGCTTCCGAGGGTGGTCGGCCACCAGGTGTTGTCCCATGCTGAAGGGGTGGTTCCAAGGCCGAGGACTTCTGTCTTCTCGGCGTTGAGCTCCAGGCAGCTGTCGGTCATCCGGACTGCGACATCTTGCATACCCTTCTGGAAGTTGAGTCTGGCGGTGGTGGGGTCTTTGGTGAGGGAGAGGATGAGCTGGGTGTCATCAGCATAGGATACAATGTTGAGGCCGTATTGTCGGACGATTTAGTGGTTATCGGCCTCCACCACTGAGTGTAATTGTGGCTTAACCTTCCGCAAGCCCCTTGAGGCAATCTCTAATTATTCAGGCTTGTATTTTTAACTGTCCTGATGATGATCCTACTATTTCTTAAAGAGGATCGAAACGTCGTCGCGACCAATGTAAACAGTTTGCACATTAATCAAATCTGATAAAAAAAGTGTATTTACTGTTTCCTCAAGCTTGTTAGAAATTGTGTTCAATATTCCACAAGCTACCCTGTCTTGCCTGATATGTTCCTGTCCTAAGTGTACTTGTCATGTTTCTATGTAGGATGCAGGATTGTGTCCCACTGTATTGATGTGTTTATTTTTGGTTTTTGACATTTTGAATTATTAAATTGAATGTTCGGCTGGACACTCGTAATATAGCACTGATTGGAGTCTATATTTATCCTGATGACCACACTGTTCTGTTTAAGGACCACTGTTCTAATACTAAACTGTTACCCAAGGTCCTTATCTACCTTTTGGGTTCCCTTGTGTTTGTAAAAATATGTATTGTCGGACGATGGCAGGGAGAGGGGCCATGTAGATGTTGAAGAGGGTCGGGCTCAGAGAAGCCAAAAAAACAGATTCAAAAGGGAAAAACAAGGGATAACTGACTGATGTAATCATGCTATGTATCCTCAGGGGGTGGGAGGGTGGGTAGGACTGCTCCAAACACGGAGCAGGGCATGGGTGGATTGGCATGCCCACTCAGGTGCCAATGACTGTTTGGCCGGCCCACTCAGTCCGCCCAAAGCAGTCATGCGCACTTCCCTGTTCGCAATGCAGGCTGCATTACAGCCTGCATGGAGAACATGCCCACCCCTCTGGCACCTGGCTGCATGACTTGTCCCGTTGCCAATTACCAATCCCACCGCTGCATCGCAGCGTTGTGATTGACTTAGGGGAGGAAGCCTGGCTGCCTACTTCCTTTTCCTGGAAGCTGACGCAGGAAAGCAGGAGCTACGAAGACACGGGACCCGGCTTTGAGGTAAGACTTCCCTCATAGAAATTCTTACAACACCCGCTCACACACACATCCCCGCGTCCACGCCCCATCCAGTGTTCTTTCCAGCGTTTAACACCTCACAGCTGTCCAGCCCCCCCCCAAGCACTTCTCAATGGCGGTCGCTGTGGGCCCATGCACAGCGGGTGTACCACTCGTGTGCCAAAGGCACATACGTAGTTGCGACGCATGTCATAACATCGCATTCCATTCCAATGCATACTAATACTAGGCACCTTGCAACAGTAGAGTAGGTGTTGAATAGCGGAGACATTAATATCACTATTCCCACTTCAGTGAGTGCAACCCAAAACTAACCTTTGCACCCCAAATCCAACCATGAACCCTGGAATTCCTTTTTGAGCCCCCATAACACACCCAAAAATTAAATTTGACCCCAAATGCACACCCCAATTTCCATATTTTACCCCAAAACACACCCCAATTTCCATGTTTTACCCCAAAACACACCCCAATTTCCATATTTTACCCCAAAACACACCCCAATTTCCATTTTTTACATCCGAAACCCATACCTACCCGAAAAACTATAAATTACCCCATTACTGACCTCACAATGCGTTGTAATCAAATGCGATGTAAAGGCACCTGCGTTGTCGGAGTTGCGTTGTTAACGATGTACTGCCTGCGTTGTAATGGTCGTCTCCCGTGCCAAAGGCAACCCATAGGCTACGCCGTTTGCGTCCGTCTGCCCTGGACCCCGCTCTGCACCAAGGAGCCTTCCTCTTGGACACTCCACAGCTACGACGCCAGCACCCTCCTCGCCATCAACCCTGGACGCCACCTCGCCTGCCAGGACCAACCTGTGCTCCGGACCGGACATCGCCATCACTGACGGCTGTAGTATCACCCGCAAGGAGCACCCCGAGCATCAAGGAGGATGCATTGCCATCACCTACAGAAGCACACTCCGACTGACCACGCACTCTAATGACCCAAGGGTGCCCATGGACCACCTCAACTCCCAGATCCGGACCAAGCCCAAGCACATCCTCTGCGGCACCCTCATGTGCAGGCCCCCCCGGGCCATGGCCCCCCATTCTCCAATACCATTGTAGACCTCATTGCACCCCAGGGTCTCCCATTCACCGACGACATCCTACTCAGTGAACTCATGTTCCACTTGGACAACCCCAGTGACCAGGCACCACCCACTCCTGGGGAAGGTCCCCTACATCAGACGCAAGCAGCAAGTCACCTCAACAAGCCACATAGCAGGACACAGGTTCGAGCACGTCACCTCCACCAGCGGGAACTTCAACTACAGCCACAACACTGGACTCTCCTGGACCGACCATCATTGGTAACATCACGTCTTCACCTTGCCCGCCGGACGCCACCGCCATCATCGCACCCCCTCACAGCTGGATCAAGGCCACCGAAGAATGTCTCGTCAACTCCCTCCGCACCAACACTCCACCAATGCTTCCAAACGATGACACCGCAATGCGCAACCACCACCGATGGATCTCCAACAGCGCCGACATTCGGGCACCCCTCATGAACGGCACTGTGTCAGTACCTTCCGCCTGCCTGATGGCAGGCATGAGGGTGACGCAGTGCCACAGGGATAGGCTGGCCCCATGCATTGATGGAGTTGTGTCATGGTTGTGACATGACTGCAGCAATGCGTGACTTTAGCGCAGACAGATACGTTATGATTCCTGACGTATCTGTCATTACTTGCGTCATGGAGCTCTGTCCAGTGAATACAGCGCATCCATGCTGTCGCAAGAAGGGTGTAGTGAGTAGTGTTGCAACATTGTCTTGTCGCAGCGCTGCAACACTTTTCATGACTGGGGCCCAGAAATGCGCACTATCTTATTGAAGGTGCGCATTCCTTGCACTGTAGTTTTGTCGCAGGGCAGCGCTGCAACATTGCTTGCAGCGCTGTCCAGCACCAAAACCTGCTGAGAAGAGGCCCCAAGTGTTCTCCCCATTTTTAAGACCAGCTATTTTCTGGTCTTAAGTAACTGGCTCTAACTGCAGTTAGAGACAGTTTTTTGGGTCTTCAGAACTTCAAGGATCCCCTTGTGAACATGGAGTAGTGGGGTTTGTGGCCGTTTTTGCACGAGAACGCCTCTCCTGCATATAATTATCGCTAACAGAAGTTGCGATCTTAACAACGGACGTTTTCGCCTAAAAACTGTCGCTAACGGCTGTTAGCGACAGCTTAGTAATAGGGCGATAAAATTATCACCGCTTTAGCGGCAGAAAAGTGCCGCTAACGCGGCGATAACTCCTTGTGAATATGCCCCTTTGTGCCTTACAATTCGTACCTATCCCGTCCCCTCTTGTGATCTACTTATTACTGATCTATGCTGTGGAGGGTCTGAGCGTGTGCGTGAAGTCTGCGCTCTGGGTATCCTTATCCGCATTTCTTGTCTCCGCTGAGTCCCCTCTGGGTCTTTGGACTTGGCCCATCTGCTGGTGTGTTCCCCCGCCCTGCTTAAGTTTCCCTTGTCCAGTTCTGCTACCCTTCTACTCCCTGTGTCTGAACAGGTGATTTATCTTGGGGTGCTACAGTCTCTTCGTCCTCCATCCCATCATTTTCAAGGGCTAGGGTTTCCCAATCTCTCATCAATTCCTTCCACTGATCTGCTATTGGCTTCCTGTGCACTCCTCTCGCTTCTTCCCCAATTCGTGAGGTCTCTTTTCCAGCTTTCTTTCTTTGGTCCCATACTTGCCTTCCACTCCATTGCTATCAGTCTCTTCGCGAGGACCATGGCTAAATCAACAAATGTGTTTCCTACCTTCCGCTTCGGCGGGCGTGGGTAAAGGCCCAAGAGACACGCCTCCCCTGTAGTTCTGAGGTGCCTCCCTATTGTCGCTCCTGTTTGCCGGACTACTTCCGCCCAAAAGGAGGTTAAAGAGGGGCAGCTCCAGACCATATGGATAAAATCTGCATCATGTTGGGCGCATCTCGGGCACTGCCGTGGTTCCCCTCCATGTATCATTCTGATTCTGTGAGGGGTCAAATATGTCATATGGACATAGTTGAACTGAATATATTTTTATCTCATATTGCGCAATATGTTCTTGGGGGAGGCCAGGGCTTTGTTCCATTCTTTATCTGTAAATTGTTTTTCTAGAGCTAGTTCCCAACGTTCCCTAATTTTAGGCAGTGTCGTCAATGATGCTTCTACTAATGTCATGTAAAACCATTTCACCTGATGGCTGCCCCCCTCAGGGTAAACAACGCATGGAGCAGGGGATGTGTTTCTGGTTCCACTCCTCCCCTTCCCCATAGTTCTCTAATGGTGCACACTGGGGCCTCGTATTGTAGGAACTGCCCCACCGGCAATCCATATTGCTCTACTAGTTCCGCAAAGGGAATCAACGTCCCTCCCGGTAGAGGTCGCCCACTATCTCAAGACCCGCCCCTTCCCATTCTACCAATTGCTCTGGAGTGAAGGTACGACGAGGGATTCCATGGGGTAGGACTACCAAGGGGAGCTGAGGGGAGTACTTAGGGGCCTCTGGCAGCCTAGCTAGGCTTTTATTTCAGCATTGTAATGCTGTACTTTGCAGGGTCCGCTGGTAGGGGGTTATGACTCTATGGTCCAATATCTTGGCCAACGCCAGGGTGGGGCGAGCTCCCAGTTCTCCCATGAATATCCCCTCTGCATTAGCTCCTTCCAGCCACTGGGCCAGCCACTGCAGCTGGGAAGCCAGATAGTACAGCTCAAAATTGGGCACCCCCAGCCCCCCATTACGTATTGGACGCTTCAATGTCACCAGCGACACCCTCCTACGTCCCTCCCCCCATATTAAATCCCATACCAGCGAGTCCAGGGGAGCAAACCTGCCCCTGGGCAGCACCAGAGGGAGGTTCACAAAGTAATAGAGCAACCTGGGCAGCATAACCATCTTAGTCAGCGATACACGTGCCATTACCGGCAACTTCAGCGAGCTCCAGAATGCTACGCAGGACCTAATCGAGCGCAGTGCTCTGTCTAGATTGCCTTCACGTAAATCAGTCAAAGAATGGTAAACATGTGTGCCCAGGTATTTGACCGTAATTGGAGCCCAGTAAAGCTCTATTGGGAGCGTATGGGGTCTCGGGAGCTGTCCCGCCACCGGGAGAAGGTAAGTCTTTGCCCTATTTACTCTCAGTCCAGACAGGGTTGCGAATATGTCCAATATACGCAAAGCTGTATCTGATCTGGCCACTGCCTCTTCCAGGTATACCAACACGTCGTCTGCAGATAAGGAGACGATATGCTGTCTTCCATCTAGGGTCAGCCCCAGCCCTGTCCCGCTCCGGCGGAAGAGAGCCGCCAGCGGTTCCATCGCCAGTGCGAAAAGCACTGGCAACAAAGGGCAGCCCTGCCTTGTGTTGCGGGAAATCCCATATTGGGCAGAGAGTGTTCCCTCCGTTCGGACCCTAGCAGTTGGGCATCTGTATAATATTTTAACTCAATGCACCCACTTTTCCCCCAGTCCCATCTGCTCCATACATGCAAAGAGGTAGTTCCAGCTAACTGTATCGAAAGCCTTCTCGAGGTCTATCGATACAATTGCAGCTTGCTCAAGAGTACTGGCCTCTGGGTGGTACAGAATGGAATATAGTCTTCTGAGATTGTATGACGTGTTTCGTGAGGGGATAAATCCATTTTGGTCTGCATGTATCAGAGTGGGCATGTGTGGAAGTAGTCTCATCGCCAGTATCTTGCTCAAAATTTTAAAGTCTAGGTTGAGCATAGACAGTGGCCGATAGTCTCCTACCCGGGTCCCCGGGGGTGTAGTCTTGGGAAGTGGGATCACAACAGCACTTTGCGTGGAGTCAGGGAGATGCCCCAACTCTAGCGATGCGGCATACAGTTTTTCCAGGTGGGGTGCCAGCTTAGGACCAAATGTCGAGTAGAATTCTGCTGGCAGACCATCCGGGCTGGGTGTCTTTCCCGTTGCCATTGATGCTATAGTGAGCCTTATTTCTGCCAGCGTCACTGGGCTTCCCAATGACTCCCTGTGTTGTTCTTCCAGTCTAGGTAATTGCAATGGTGCCAGAAATTTTTCAATTTCATCTGGAGTGGGCGGTGGTGGGGCTGTATATAATATTTCATAATATGGTCGAAAGAGGTATTTATGTCATCTGGATCATGTAAGATGTTATTCTCGTTAGTGATTTGTGTTATTTGGGATCCACGTGACTCAGGTTTAATCAACCTTGCCAATAGCCTGCCTGATTTGCCTTCCTCGTCATGTGTTCTGGCCAGGTAGCCTCTATAGTCAAATTTCCGGAGTCTTTCTAGCGCCTCACTATATTGGGCTCTAGCATCTGCGAAGTCAGCCAAGGTTGTCACTTCTGTCCCTAGCCTATTATTGAGCATGTGTAAACGCCCTTCTAACTCCTCAAGTTCTCTGCACAGAAGTCTCCTCACTCCGACCGACTGGTTCAAGCAGTGGCCGCGTATTACCACCTTGAAGGCCTCCCACTGCACCAGTTCGGAAGAGGCCGACCGCGCGTTTGTGGCAAGGTAAGTGTCGATGCAAGAACTCAGAGATTCCCTAAAAGGGGCATCTTCTAGCATCTCCAATCTAAGCCGCCATATCGGGATCGGGGGTCTATGTCTCAGTGGGTGAAAATGAAGCAGGAGTGGGCTATGATCTGAGCAGGTGCGCCCTAAGTATTCAGTGTGCGTGACTGCCTCATTAATCTCTACTGTGCAAAGAAATATGTCTAATCGGGTGTGCAACTGGTGTGTAGAGGAAAAGAAAGAATATTCTCTGTAGGTCGCATGTTGCACCCTCCAAGTATCTATTAGGCCTCAGCGATCCCCCCAGTCTCGAAACCCTGCTGCCAAACGATATGGTTGTGTCCCCAGCAGAGGAGAGTGTGATCTGTCTAGCCCCACATCTTGCACACAAATAAAGTCTCCCCCTATTATTATAGTTTCCGGCGGCAAGTCCGCCAGTTGGGCTAAGAGCGTCTGTAGGAGAGTCAACTGCTCGCAATTTGGGGCGTATATGTTCCCAATCGTTATAGCCTTACCATTTAACTTTCCGTGCAGTAGCACATATCTCCCGTCTTTGTCTATCTTGGTACCGGAGACTTCAAAAGGAACACCAGCCCTTATCCACACCAAGACCCGTCTGGCAAACGCTGAGTAGCCTGTAGCATAGATCTGCCCCCTCCATCGTTTGTGGAGTTTCATAACCTCATTTTGTGTCAAGTGTGTTACTTGCAGCAGGGCAATCTGGACCCCCCTCCTCCTCAGATAGCCATGCACAGCCCATCGTTTGTTCATGGAGCCCAGCCCCCTCACATTCCAAGTGAGGAACTTAACAGTTCCTGAATCCGCTGCCACGTCTGCTGGTATCTGGGCAGTCTCCAGTTCCCCACGACCCTTCCAGAGGGCTGCTCGTACTTTTAGACCACAGTCGGTGAACGGGAAGGACATTGGCACATGAACAAAACAAGAAACATAAACTCTCCCCATAACTTGCAACTCCCTTCTCCCAGAGCAGGTCAACAAAGGTCAGCTGCCCAAACATTGTTTCAAATTCTAACCTCCATTGTGGGGTGGGAACCGCTGCGGTGCCCACCCGTCGGGGGGGATCCAACCAGTGATGAAAGTTAGCAAGTCGCCCTATTTCCGCACCAGCCCACTTCAGTTTTACCGGACCCCCTCGGCTCCCACAGAGTCCATCTGCGTATAATTCTCCTTCCCAACTGTTATTAGATAATGTCATCCGCCGTCCCTGGGGTAACCCTCAGCAATATCACATTGCTGTTATCAGAGATCTCTGATTCTGACCTCTCTGTTTCTTTAGTTGAGCCCGATCTGGCCCCAGGGGAAGCTTCTGTGCTATTCATGATGTCCACTACCGCCTGCAGCACTGCTGCTCTCTCCTTCTTGGTTTGTGAGGGGCTTGGCTTTTTCGATCTCTCTCTACGGGGCCTTCTCATGTGTCTTTTCTGTTGGTCTCCCTCCGAATGTCTCCGCATCTGGTAACCATTTCCCATCTGATCCCCAGCTTTGTGCGTTTCCAACCATGTCCAGGCTGTCCTAGGGTCTTCAAAAAATGGGATTGCCCATCTGATATTATGCGCAGGCGGGCAGGGAACATCAGTGCGTATTGGAGTCCCTCGTCCCTTAGGGCCTTCTTTACTTCCAGGTAGGCCGCTCTTCGCCGTTGCACTTCAAGCGTGTAGTCTGGAAAAATGGAGACTTCGCTATTTTGTACCATGAACAGGCCTTCAGATCTCGCTTTCCGCAGGAGCAGATCCCTGTCCTTATAGTGCAGCAGTCTGGCCACCACTGGCGCGGGGGTCGACCCGGTGTCGGCGGTCTCCCAGGGACCCGATGCGCCCTTTCCAGTGTATTAAAAGTGGACAGTCCTTTGGGCGCCACTACTGTCTGAAGCCAGGTCTCAAGGTAGCCAATCATGTCTTCACCTTCCACTTTTTATGGCAGGCCCACTACGCGGATATTATTGCGCCTATTGCGGCCTTCCGTGTCTTCCACTCTACGCTCAAGTATATCCACTCTGGATGCCAATTCTTGGATCTAGTGTGATGCCGCTGCCTGCGTCGGGGCCAGGTCTGCTATTGTTGCTTCCGCAAGCTGTACCCGCTCCGATAGTTTTTGATGTTCATTGCGAAGCAGCCCTAGTCCCACAGAGACCGTACTGATGTCCTGGTGGAGGGTGGCCTTGGTATCTGCAATGGCTTCTAGGATCTTGATCAATTGCAGCTGTACTGGATTCACTGGCCTCTGTGTTTGAACGTCTGGTTGTTGCAAAGCCTGGGGTCTTCTTCTTGCGCCGGGGGGGCACCCACTGTCTTGGTCCATGGCGGAGTCAGCCGGCAGTCACTTCAGGGGATGTTGTGCAGTATTTCCCCTCTGCAGGTAGTGCTTACCCCTATTTTCTGGGCTACATGCCGCCTCCAGACTCATGATGCACTTTGGTGCGGCGTTCTCGTCCGGCCCCTTTTCCCCAGTAGCCTTCCCCAGATGGTGGCACCAGGCAGGCCTCTGTCAACAGGCCCTCTGCGTTTGGGCGGCGCCCTCTTCTCTCTTTGCCCGATTTTCTTCGCCCCCAAGCCGCTTTCCCAGCTTCACCTGTGCAGCCCTGCTGCCGCCTTAGCTATCAATAGGCCAGATGGATGCCTCTGCTGTAGCCTCTCATCAAGGATCGTACCACCCCAGTTGCTCCCTCGTAGTATACCTTCGTGCCTGCTAGTGGATGGCCTCTAGCCAGGTGCCCCACATGTCTTCAGGTGGCCCCCTTCGTGTCCCTGCAATGCTCGGCGGGGCCTCCACTTACCACAGCCGGCGTCCCTGTCGCACGCCTGCCCGTGCTTTCCGCTGTCTGGGCTCCGCTGCATGCGCTGCTCATGCGCTCTTACCCTTTCAGCCAGCTCCTGTCTCTGCACCTTTGTCTGCGCAGGATCGCTTCTCCCGCAGGCTCGCTCAATGTAATGTAATGTAATGTAAGATATATTTGTACCGCGCAACTGTCACCCCAAGGGTATCCTGGCGCTGAGACTGACCAGAAGATGTATGGATGCAAAACAGACACAAGCACCAGTCGCGTGCTCTACGGTGCGCCAATGCTGCATTCCGCAGACCAGGAAACCAGCCGTCGCCCACTTCAGGCCTGTTTCACCAGGTATCGTCAGGCATTGATTCTCCAGCTCCGTTTAGGCATGTCCTCGCCGCTAATTGCTGCTAATTGCCCTCCGCAGCTTGCAGCGCTCAGCACCGGTCAGTCGCACACATTGGGGCCGGCCGCCAGAGTCCTCAGGCCGTCTCTTCTAGTTCTGTCTGGCGCAGCCCTGCGGCGCCGCCGCCTCTCCCGGCCTTCGCTTCGCAGGCCCTGGGAGCGCAGCCGCAGCCTCCGTCCGCAGCTTCCGTAGAGTGAGCCGCTGCACGATTTTCGCCCCTTGCGGCACTCAATTGCCTCTCTGCCTCCGGGGAGGGGGTGATGGGTAACTGTGGTTGCCCAGTGCGGCCCTGTCCCTAGTATTTACAGGATAAGGAACGGGCTGGCGGTGAGCTCGGGGCTCACATGTCCGCCATGTTACGTGGTTAGACCCCTTCGTGTTCACTCTTATTGGAAAGTTGAATTTGCAACTGTTCTTCATTTCTTGCAACATAGCATCTGTTAAAATTAGGGTATTTCTTGCATGGCCATGAAGTCCACTAATGTAGTACCCATGTTTGCCTGTGCTTTCATTACATTTTCCTACTCCTTAATGGTGATGCCAGCCAGTACCACCTGATCAATGAGGTGTAAATGAGGTTATCACGTACATTTGGTGGTGGTACATTTCAGTGCAAAAGTCAGTGCTACTTTCAAAGTTGTCAAGGTCGAAATAAATATTTTTCCGCTCCTGACAGTTTCATTATTTTTGCTTATGGAAATAGAATTTACACTCATCTGCTTTTCATTCCAATCCTCTGAATGATTGAAATACACATTTGCAGTAACTTGATAACCTCATGTGACCCCAACACTTTGAATGATAATGCATGTTGAGTTCAGCCCTCTATTTCTTTCTTCACCTCTAAAAACCAGAACATTAAGCAAAGACTCTCTTAGTATTTCTGCGATCTAAATCCAGACAACATTATTTGTTTGACAAATGAAGAAAACTCATAAAATAGACAGATACTGCCAAGAAGAAAGATCACGTCTCAATTATTCCATCTCACACTTTTACTATCAAGTAAACCAAAGGGAGGTCCCCTAAGATCCAATCAGGGACAAGGGGAATATATGTAGAACTCAAAAAATCCCTAAATGCAGCAAGAAGACATTCAATACACAAAGAATACCAATCTTAACTAATACTGGTGGTTATATAATTATCAAATTAGGGAAGACATCACTAAAATACCATATTGCAAAAGTACACACAAATATATCATAAAAACCAGCAAGTTTGCATATAATATTTATTCAATACATTTGTAAAAAGCAATATAATAAAAACATTTCATTATTAAAAACATGTTAAATACATAATATTGAGAGCACAAATCAAATACATAATCTAAAGGAAAACAGTTGTCGACGCAGCGTTTTCGGTGAATACGTGGAATAGACACCTTCTTCAGGACAGTTTTCTGCATAATCAAAAACATATATTTAGTATACCACATTGGCTCCACAATTCTATTTTAACAATCACACTAATAATTTAAAATTTTAAAATTTTTTTTATTGCAATATGCCACTTTATGTTTCCTATTATAACCACCACAGTAAAATCCAGTATCCAAAACTACAAACTTTCAAATTTTCGTGAATTAAAAACAAAGATTATAACCTACCTAACAATTCTGCAGACGGTGTTGGTATATGGTATTTTAGTGATGTCTTCCTAATTTGATAATTATATAACCACCAGTATTAGTTAAGATTGGTATTCTTTGTGTATTGAATGTTTTCTTGCTGCATTTAGGGATTTTTTGAGTTTACACTTTTACTATCACCAGATATCGCACTGACTCCTGCACGAGCCACTCCGCCTCACTCTAGTGGCCTGGTTTAGAATTCGGCAGATGGGTTTAATCCGTCAGACACGTGACGGATACCCCGTCCGCCTTGTTGCAAGTGTCAATGGATACAATACACTTGTAACACAGCAGACGGCTATCCGGACCGTTTGTCACCCATCCTTCAAAGTAATTATCTGAAAAAATTGGGATAGATGCAGATATGAATCTCTCATTGTAATCTATTTCTTCTTGCCCTTTTGTTACTTCTTGTTCAATCCTCTCTCTGTCGAGCCTCCAAACACCTGACACCAAATGTCCAATTAAAGCCACTTCACTCCTTAGACCATCCTTCTTTGCTCATTGCTCAAACTATCAAAGCCCTGCCTCTTTCTGGGATTGCTCTCATCATCCAAATTGACAAGTGGTCTCTTTCCCAAATTTGTTTTTGCTCTGAATTTACAAAACGACAGAGTGGGCTACAAGTTGGCTAGTACAATATGTGGTCAGACATTTACCCAGCTTGTCAGCACACAATAGGACTTCCTGTGATTCAAGGCTGTTCCATTTTCCCGACAGCCTGCTCCTGGCTCTCATCCCTCATTCTAGATATGGGTGATGTGTTTGCACCTACAGTCTAGAAGGCCCGCACTCTCCCTGCGTGGTATAAAATGGCGTGTGCTGCTAGGGCATTCATTTCATACACCATTCACAGCAGTCCATTAGCTATGTCCTGGAAGTCACGGAAGTCACTGATACTAACAATACCTGCTGTAATTCCAATTATTAGTAGGGATGTTGGTGACTGAGGCCTGAGAGTGCTGCAAGCGTTCACTGTGGACTATCAGATGATAAGTAATGTAGTGAGAGGCAAACACTTCCATCCCGCCTGCAGTTTTGAACTCAGAGGGCCAAAGAGACCAACCTGTACCCATGTGTGGTTCCATATTCCTTAATGTTTCCACCGTGATATTGATCAGTATGGCCCAGAAGGCATATTGGCACAGTTGGTCAGATCCTTCCTTTCCTTTTTTTCGTTTGGGTTCATAGCATTCCTGTAACTACCTATCCTAGAAGGCTGGTTCATCTTCCTATCGCCCTGACACGTGACTGCAGCCCCTGCTTCCATCTAGGTGTGAGGCTGTTGATGACCAAAGACCAGGAATCATGTGCACTTCATGTGTGCTATAAGTAGGAAAGTGCTTTTAGGGGCTCAGAAATGTCTTCTGTGCCAGCTGTTTTGTTCTCCCGTGTCCCTATTTTACTGCGAGTCCCAAGTTTCTGAAGCATCTGCATTGCAACCATCATCATGGTTCCCCCGCTGACTCTGTAGGAAAGTGCCCTTTTTGTATGCCCCCACCCCACGTTTTGCTTTAAGGCTGATGGTTAATACTCTGAAAGTTCACTGGAGCCTGCTTTCCAGGCCCCAGTGCCAGTGCTCTCACCCTAAAATGGATACCTGTGAATTAGAAACCCCAATTGGCAAGGAATTTAAACCCCTTATGAGTCCCTATTATGAGGTACCAGGGGTACTCAGGGCATTGGTGTTAAAGGGGTCTCCAAGGCCTGAAGCACTGTTTGTGCTACCCTGAGTGACCCAGGTAAAGTGATGACAGCAGTCCTGCCATTGAAGGCTGCAGGAGCAGTGCAAGCTGCTCAAATCTGACTTTGCCCTCACCATGTGTAATAAAGCCAATGCACTATTTTTAATATATACCAGTCACCCCTAAGGAAGGCCTCCTGATCCCAGGAGGCAGGGTGCATTATATTAAAGGTGAGGATATATTAGTGCAAGTTTTTATGTCCTTTTAGTGGCCTTTACCATTAAAGGATACTATAAGCGATACTATAAGAGATAAGAGGTCCATAGAATAACAAGGGCTGGCACCCGGGCAAACTTGAGGTCGCCAGCTCCATTATGGTTCCATTGAAATATGTCATGTTTGGCATCAAACAACGTGCCTCATCACCCCTGACATGAATCTCATGTGGAAGACCATGTGGCATGCACCCAGATGACTACCTTAGAGGTTACTTCCTCCAATCACGATGAGAGAGCGAGAGAATAAGAAGAAAACCTAGTTGTGTTGTCCCAACTATAATCACAAACACAAAAGGGCAGCTAGTTAGGATAGAGTTGCTAGAAAGTACAGTCAGAGGGAAACCAAAGATTTTGGAGTAGACACCTCACCCACTTAATAGTGGCATGCTTCATCATCGGTGCCTTTCCACACGCTGGTATGATAGTACAACCAGGGTGGACTCAATCAAAAAAGGATGGGAGTTCTTATATAAACCACAGTTGGATATGTGGTAGGGTTCCAAAAGATAAAAGATAAAAAGGTCTCAGGATAAACCCAGGGAAATTTTCCTTTAATGAGCGGGTATCTTAGACATGGCTAAAAACACAGTTTGGGTCTTGTGGTTGAGTTGCAATGTCTCAAAAAGACCCTAGTTAAGCCACCATGTTTCAGCTCACATTAAAAACCCACATGGGTCTAGGGCCTTAATCATGGCTGGGGTTTCCCCTACCTTTATAAGGAGTCATGTAATGCAGCAATGAGTCCTAAGGCTCTAACCTTATCAAGGAAACTTTCCTTCAGAAATGCTGTATATTCAGGTGGATCGGATATCATGCGCATCTGGTGGGAGGCTCCCTCATGTAGTCACGCATTCATCAAGGTAGGGAACCTGAAGATAGACCTGCTTCTTCCTGCAAGGAATGTCTCCTTGATAAGGCGAGAGACTTAGGCCTCATCGCTGCATGGCGTGACTCCTCAGATAGGCAGGGACATCCCCAGCTCTGACGAAGGCCCGAGACCCATGTGGGCTTTTAAGGTGGGCTGAAACATGTTGGCTTAATTAGGGTCTTTTTGAGACATTGAAACTCAACTACAAGACCTGAACTGTGTTTTTAGTTATGTCTAGAGTACCCACTCGTTAAATAAAATTTCCCTGGGTTTACACTGAGACATTTTTATCTTTAGGATTCCTGCCACATATCCAACTATGATTTATATAAGAACTTCCATCCTTTTTTGGTTGAGTCCACCTTGATTGTACTATCATACCAGGGTGTGGATAGGCACTGATGATGAAGCATCACACTATTAAGTGGGTGAGGTGTCTACAACAAAATATTTGGATTTCCCCCTGACTGTCCTTTCTGGCAACTCTATCTTAGCTGCCCTTTCGTGTTTGTGGTTACCTGAAAGGTTGCACACCTGGTTGCCTCAGCCTTTCCTGTGCTCTGGCAGCCAGCCCGCAGCTGCTGCCATCAAGACAGGAATGTGAGCCCCGGCCAGGAGGTGTGAACTCTCACAGGAGTCAGAAACAATGGCCTAGATAGGAAGGAGATCACACCTACTTCCCTGACAAGATGGCTAGTGAAGTGGCACATAAAGGGGGTGAGCTTCAAAGCCTTCAGTGCCTGTGATATGCAATCAGGCTGCATCCCAAAGAAGGAACCAGCCTTCCCCCTGCCCCAGGCACATTAAGACCCAGGCAGGCAGGAAAATTGGGTATTCAGGAGATGTACACCCCCAGAAGGCTAGCCACATCTCTAGGGTGAGCTATCTGGTCTGTAACAGCTAAGGAATGTTTCTGCCATTTTTAAAAGTGGGAAAAAAGAGGGTTCTAGGAAGAAAAGGTGACACATATCCCTAGATGTGGTCACCTCAGGGGTGGATTAGCCGCTGGGGCTAGTTGCCCATTGGACACTTGCACCCACACCCCCAATGCCCCCGAATCTAGTATTTAAGGCCTATATCTGACACCAAAACCTCAGTTTTGATCTGACTTCCAACAAAGGCCGCACGAAGAGACCTGAAACTGCGGCAACAGAAGCTGCACAAATCAAAGGCGTAATACTTTATACCTGTAGCAAACTTCCTGGAACTACATGACTGCGACTCGTCCCGGACCAAAGACTGGTTACCCCAGACAGTGGGGCCCCTTTGAGAGCCAAAGGCAACTCCAGACTCCCCTGGACTAGTGGCGCTAGCCTCTTGCACACCACAGGTAAAAACAATGTAATGAAACTAATGAATCGCTGGCCATTGGGCCCTTCCAGGGATTTTCCAAAAGTAGATAGTCCAGGGCACGGTCGGAAACGTAGTCTTGACCTCCAGCAAGTTTCAGGCAGCACCTGCCTTGCTGACTTTTTGCACCTATTTCCTCACTAGCACTGTGTAAGCAGTAAAACCAGCTTCCCTGTGGCTCCTGCAGGCCAGACAGGACAACTCTGCACCCAGGTTTCTTGAGCCAGGTAAAATTGAACTGACTGTCGTGGCTTGGTCCCGAGACCTGGATCACCTTTACCCTCCTTGGGTTTCATGTAACTGAACTTGCAAGTGACCGATTGTCACTAGTGCTCTTTCTGATTGACTGCAATGATAACGTTTTACAGTATTGTTTTGCACTGATTGAATTTTGCTTCTAAAATCCATAAATCCGGTAATACTTATCCATTCGACTTCATTTTGGTGTCTACATTTAAATAAAACTCTGCTTTAGTTTTTTAAATTGGTGATGGATTTCTTTCAAGTTGTGTCAATTGCTTATCGTCCATGTTGGTACTTTGAAATGCTTAACATGTTCCTTTAGTAAAGCCTGACTGCTCTTTGCCACTCTACCAGGACTGAGCTAAAGATTTATTATTGTCAATCCAAGGGCCGGCTTTGGGGTATTGTGAGAGTATTGCATGGTGAAACCTAACCAGCATCACCACATAATACTCTACCTTCCTACAGACTTCAGGTAGGAATCGTTGCCTTATGCAATGGGAGAACTTGACTCACTCCATATGAGCTGTAAGCTGAAGAGTGCTGCAAGCTGGTTGGACACTGCAGGACAGGTTAGTCACATAGGATTCTACTGCACTTCCTGCCCCTGAAGTTTTTCAACTATCTCACAGTCTGTGTCCTGGCTCCCACTCCCTATTCCAGCTAGGAGACAGGTTATTGGTACTATCTCCCCGGAGAGCTGCAAATAGTTCAAACATGCACACAGGGCTTTCCTTCAGGATGCAGTCACAGTCCTGATGAAGCTGGACAAATAGCTGTACCATCCATGCCTGTCCGTAGCTGCAGTGGATGAGACAGGTCATTATGTTTTCTGCATGTATTTGCAGTACACCTCAGTGGAAAGGCTAGGATAACTGAGCAAGCTTAGAATTAAATTCCGTCAACACCCCATTTTGTTACTTCTCCCACAGGCAGTTACAGCTTAGAAATTGAAAAAAGAAAAGTCGCCATGTCTTTGTATCTGGAATCACCTTTTAAAAGCCTGCTCTCCAGCGTCTCATTTCTCATGGCAGGAGGCATATTATACTGGTTAAGAGGGTTGAAGTGCTATCGTAACAAAGTATGTGGGTGTAGTGCATAATGTGGAATGCTTACAAAAGCATTCAAAACCCACCTGTGAAATGGTGATGTAAAGTCTATATAGCACCATTTGAAAAGCTTGTTTATATGAAGCAGAAAGTTAGGCCCAGACCTAAGGTAGCCTAGATTGAGTTTTAGTCCATATTTTACATCTAAAGTGTCACACCTGGGTTCTGTGTACATTCACTTCCTACAAGCATTTACTCACAGGCCTTTAGATATCACAACAATTCAATCAGTTAGTTGTAAGGCCACCTCACCGTATGCAAAGATCTGTGCCACTGACATAGGTTAATGTTTTTGCATCAGCAGAAATGAACGATTAAGTGCAGTTCAGAATGGTATCACCTCAATCAGTCCAATTGGCCGAGTAGAGGGTTCTTGTGGTGTCAACTCTGATTTATTAAGAGCTTTTGAGGTCGCAACCTAGTTGTGGGTCCAGCTCATTTTAAATCTTATGAATTATCCAGAGCTCGGCATAAACAAGAAATTACTTTTTTTAAAGCTGAGATGTAAGATTGAATGGTCTCACTGATTGGATGACAAGGATATTTATTGAATCTAAACAGTTGGTAAAAGTAAATATTTGCCATAAAGAACTGAAAACATTTGAACCGACTTTAGGTAAGACTCAAGGAGATTTATTGCACATGTAAGGAACAGGGTACTTTCGTGAAGATCAATGCAAAGCATGTAGCTGTATGTAGCTGATATATTATAAGATTTTTAATATTGTAAAGAAAATATATAGACTACCAATATATTTTGAAGGTAAGTATATATAATTAAGTACACATTTACTTCCTAACCCCACATCTACATACTAGAAGATAACATCCGTAGATGTGGTGTTAGGAATAGTTTTCCAACTGTACGTTTGTCTTTCTGGAACAATTGGTTTTTCCTCTTGCAGGAAAGATCCTGGCCACTGTGTCTGAACTGATGTTGTAATGGTCTGAAAATAGAATTCGGCCTGTCAGTACAGAAGTTTATGGTTGGTAAGAAGTTGGCCTATTTCTGAAAGGACTTTCAGAATCGCTAAGCAAAGTCCCAATCAAAGCAACTGAGAATATACTGCATTGTTCCTAAACTCTCCTAAAAATAAAACCATCTCATTTCAGAACACCCATGGAGTACAGCTGAGGTAGCTCTACATTTGCATACCTTGAATAGGTATGTATCATTGAGGTACATATATGTGGAGTTAGGTATAGTTTACTCTATATATACATAACTTTTCAATATTTTGATGTTGATATCTTGGTCATCAATATTTTTGAAGCACTATTTTTAGTACATGTTATTCTGTCACCATACGCATCTTACATCTACCCATGAAGGAAATATGAGTGACCAAATGTAGGAATTCTTGCAATACATTTCTATGATGTTTTATTATGCGCTTCAATCTTCTGAAGAACAATGTTTCATTCTGGTCTTAAGAAAGGTAAACAGCAAGTGTCAAAGATTCTTTGTCATTTCATACATTGTCTCAGATGGATCAGTAAACACATTCCATATAGTGTTGTGACTTCAAGAGCAATTATGGTATTCAAGTATAAATGTGTGGATTATTTTACCTGACATGGAGGTTTTGAACTTCAAATGCTACTTACAGTGTCCACTACCCCACTTTAGGATAACAAACCTTTCATAGTAAAAGAGAAACACAGAGACAGAAAATTAGTTTAAATTATACTTTATTTAAATCAAAACCTACTTATTTTACATTTTAACTTTAAATTACACCTTATTTAAATTAAAAACCTACTTATTATACATTTTAAATAGACACAAGCAAAACATGTGATCTGCATTTACAATTTTTAAATGTATTTGATAGCTCTTTTCCTTTAAAATGATCATAAATATTGAAGAATCAATTTTCTATTTTTTCCTGTTTGGCACTTTACTTTTACCCTTTTCCCAATTACTAGCTTTTATTATTCATGAGTTTAAATGTTTGAAAATTTTATTTAAAAGATTTATATATTTTTATTTAGTTGTTTTTATAAAGTACTCATATTGTGCTTCACAAAATTTAGTTTGAATTATTATTAAGCACATAGGGGCCGATTCCGATCTCGGCCGGTAGGGCACCGAATCGGATTCGGCTTCACCGGATCCGATTCGGAGCCCTGTTTCCCGACCGATTCGAACATGCGTCCGGACGAGCGAGTACGATGCGAGCGCTCGTGAAATTGCCGACCGACTCGTTCGCGGGACCCAACAGCTCCGACCGACTTGCACGGACACGACTCGCACCGCGCAATGGAGACGTTCCCCGGCCGGGTAAGTACGATGCGTGCCTCGAGCAGTCCGACCGACTCGCACAGTCCGGCTCCAAAGAGCAGTCGGAGCCGTACTTCGGGGGTCCGTGTCGGACCCCCCTGTACGCGTAGCCGCGCGAGTCGCACACAGGGGGGGACCGATGGGTCCCCCCTACCTGTGCATGTACGGCGCAAGTCGCATCAACGCGTACCCGCTGTAGGGGGCGCCCTTGTTCGCCTCGCCCCTATTGAGCCAATGGGAGCCCGCGTACGCGTTGTACGACCGGCTCCCATTGACTTCAATGGGAGTCCGACCGAATCGAGTCCGATTGCATGCGAACGCATCGTACTCGTTCGGTCGGACTGCTAGAGTCCGATTCGGTCGGAAATCTCTCCGGGTCCGGCTCGGTCGGGGAGATTTCCGGCCTGAATCGGAATCGGCCCCATAGTGTATCAACCATTTAAAGAATGTTTTTGTTAATTTCAAAATATTTTGGTTAACCAGATTTTGAATTTAAAATGGCCAGCAAATTAATTAAAAGGACAGCGTAGAAAAAAAAATAACAAGGCAGGTGCCTTAGGAGAAATATACCCAGTATGACCCCGAAATAAATTTTTTATAACCAAAAGTATCTAGTGTCTATAGATCACCATCAGTATGATCACCATTCATGAACCAACTAGGGTAAATGACTCAAAACAATAGTTATTTTTTTTTCACAACAAATGTTATTCGTTTTGGAAGGTACAGGGTGGGCGGAGCCCTGCAAAAACATTACATATAGTGCAAAAGACATACAGTACCTGGTTTTAACATTCAAGAACAGCTTGGCCCGCAGAACACCAGGCCAAAACGGTAACAAACTACACCGAACCCACCTAGAGAGTCTAAATTGCGTGTTGTTAAAAACGTGTCTGTTAGGAGTCAGTTTTGTCAGACTATGATAGTGGAAAATGACCCATGTATCACCCAGCGGGATCATGAGAGTCTGAATGTGGTAATGGGGGTAAGTCTATGCCCCTATATGTCGCCCAGCGGGACCAGATTTTTCTGTGCTTCTGTGGGCATCCCCTCGCCTGGAAGACCACAATTTCGGCCCCCATTCACCTATCCATTGCCTTCTTCCATCCCGCTATGCTAGGTGGGGATGTTGCCTTCCATTTCTGTGCTATATCTCTTTTAGCAAGGGTTAGGCCCAAGAACAGAAGGTGCTGCTTGTAGCGGTTCTCCCCGATCTCGTCAGTGCTATCTGGGGTCGAGTGGGATGGGGTCGAGTGGGATGGTCCAGGCCAGAACCTGGCCCAGACAGGACGTCACCCGAGTCCAGAATGGTTGCATCCCCGTACAGCTCCATACCGTATGGAGGAAAGAGCCCTCCTCGCTAGTGCAGCGAAGGCAATGAGGGGACTGGATAGCTCCCATCTTCCATAACCTGGAACGGGTGTAATATATCCGGTGGAGGTACTTAAACTGAATGAGGAGGTAGCGTGAGGAGACCTCTGCATACTGAGGCCTGGCTAAGGCCTTGGTCCAGTCATCGTCTGTCAGGGTCGGCAAATCAACCTCCCATGCCGCCCTAGTCTTATGTATTGTATTATGTGTGTGAGTAGTTAGCGTCTGATAAATTTGTTTGATCTTATGTGCCCTAATGTCCCCCATTAGTAAACGGCCTGCTAATGGGTGAAACTCTGGAAGTGCCTCCAGATGGCGGATGTGGGTGTCTAGAGCATGTCTCAGTTACAAATAACGGTGGAACTGGGATTTATGTAAGTGAAACTCGGTTTGCACCTGTTGAAAGGACTTGAGTGTGGTGCCGTGCATGATGTCAACCAATGTGGAGATTCCGATGAGATCTCACTTGTGGAATCCGACCAGGGCAGATACGGAGCGTAAATACGTGCCCTGCCAGAGGGGAGTGGAGCGTGTCAGTTTTCCCCACCAGCCCATAGATTTTACTGTGCGTCTCCAGAGTTGTATAACAGTCCTGCATGCTGGGGGGGGAGGGTGTCGAGGGTCGCCCAACTATAAAGAAGTTGCAGTAAGGGTGTGCCTGTCATAGCCAGCCGCTCCACTGCATATGCTGGATTGGACTGAGACCCGTACCATCACTCATTGATTACCAGGAGATGAGAGGCAGAGTAATATGCGTATATATGTGCTGCCGCAATGCTGCCACAGTATGTTGATTGTGTGCACGTGTGGAGTGCAACCCGGATCGCCCCCCCTTGCCATAGGAACCTATTCAGGGTCGCATTTAGTTGTGTGACCCATGAAGGGGGAATATTGTATGGGAAATTCTGCAGCCGATATAGCAAACGTGGTAAAGATACCATCTTAAAAATAGCGGAACGCCCGTACAGCTATAGGGGCAGCTGAGACCAAACAGTAGTCTCGTTACGGACCGCGTGGAGTAACGGAATGATGTTGTGCATCCACGAGATCGAGGGACATGGCGATATAAAGACACCCAGGTATTTAAAACCGTCTGTAGCATGGGATAATTGTGAAGCCCAGGCCTGACGTCTCTGATCGCCGCATACGGGAAATAATGTGGATTTGGAGGGGTTGGTTCCTAGCCCGGTAGTTTCCCCGAAAATCCAAAGTATTTGAAGGACGCGGGGTCCCGAGGACCACGGGTCAGTCATAAAAAATAGGGCATCATCAGCGTAAAGCGCAATTCTGTCTGAGTATTCCTGAGTCCATTCAAACCCCCGGATCAGAGGGTCTTGTCGTACCCACATCGCAAGGGGCTCTATGGCCAAAGCGAAGAGCAGCAGAGATAAGGGGTTTGAAAAGGTATGTCCAACTTAAGGAGTCGAGCGCCTTGTCAATGTCCGCCAGCAGAATCGCCGCTGGACGGCCAAGCCTGTGAGCCCCTGCAATTGCATTATGGACTCGCCTAATATTATGCCTGGTGGAGCGTTGTGGCATAAAGCCAGATTGATCGGGGTGAATGAGGTCTTGGATGCATGACCGAAGGCGGTCCGTGAGGACCTACCCAGGAGTTTGGGCTCGAAATTGAGCAATGAGATAGGACGATATGAGGCCGGGTCCTCAGAAGGACGACCTGGCTTAAGAAATACCACAATTTTGGCATGGCGCCAATCAGTGGGTAGGATGCGCTGCTCAAGGGCTTCGTGCAATGCCGCTAGGAAATGTGGGCCCAACGTCGTCATATGTGGCCGCAGAAAGTCACTGGGGAATCCATTTGGACCCAGCGCTTTACGAGGGTGAGTGCTAGTCAGCGCTGCTCTTAATTCGTCTAAGGTTATGGGAGCATCTAGTATGTCTCTAACTTGATCGGAAAGTTTACGGGGGGAATGTCTGACAGAAACTCATCAATAAGGGCCTCCGAAATGAGCTCCCGCTGTTGGTAAAGCGCAGCATAAAAAGACGCAAAAGCCTGGACTACCGACTCTGGGGAGGTACATAGCGCTCCATCCGCAGATCTGCTGCTGGATAAGCAGTAGGTTACGCCGTGATCCCGGGGCTTACCCGGATAGTACTTGCGCTTCTAACAGGCGCTGGCGGTCTTCCAATTCCAGAATCTGGGCCAGGCACCCGCGTTTCTCGCCAGTACGGAAGCTTATATCCACTCCCATGATTGATGGCTTATAAGCTTTCCACAGGGTGATACTCGACGGGGATGTGTCTAAGTTGAACAGAAGGTAATCAGCGATGGCCTGCCGCAGAACCTCCTGACAGCGAAAATCTTGGAGAAGCCAGGGGGACATGTGCCACCGGTATGGAGCCTGTTGAACTTTCAGGCGCAGTTTAAGCTGAACCGGCGAATGGTCCAAAAGACCCCGGGATAGGATGGACGTGTGTGACACCTTGTGTATATAACTATGGGGGAGGAATATGTAATCCAGTCGTGAAAGCGTGCCGTGCACCGCCGATGTATATGAGAACCCACTAGTCGAGGGATTAAAGGCCCGCCACGAGTCCGACCACCCCAATGTATGAGCCAGGATGTTCAATATGGATTTGGTGGGGAGGGGGTTTTGTCTTACGGCACACCACCGGTCCTGGGGTGTCATTACATCGTTCCAGTCCCCACCTAGGATTGTCAAACCCTCAGGAAGGTCACCCCATAGCTGTGTAATTTTGTCTACAAACACTTGCCCCAGGGGGGGGCGGGGCATATAGGCTACCAATGGTTACCTGTTCCCCAGCTACTGTGCCGGTGACCACGGAGTATCGTCCTGTCGGGATCTATCCCATGTTTAGAGATGAGGAATGGCACATGGCGATGTATAAGGACTGCCGTACCCCGAGAGCTGCGTGTGAACCCCGAATGGTACACTGTGGCGAATCCGAACCTGCTGAGGCATGGAGTTTTATTGCCCATAAGGTGGGTCTCTTGGAGCAAGAGTATATCCGCTTCATACCGTTTTGCTAAACGAAGTACAGCTCCCCGCTTAATTTTATTCAGGAGCCCCGAACATTCCAAGATATGATGTTCAGTTCTCCCAACGGAACTATGAGTTTGATGTGTCATTTGGCCACTATACAGTCATTGTCCACAATTACTATGGTGTCGATGTATGATCTAGTTGCGTGTTCGGTGTCAACAACTTTACAAACTGGGTAAAACCAACAAACCCCCTCCCACCCCCCCTCCCCAATACTTCCAGAAACAAGGAGTACCTGTCGCGGCGGAAACCTCGCTGGGGCCTGAACCAGGGAGACCCAGGGAGCTCCAACAAAAGAGCCCAACTGTCCCAACATTATACAACATAACACCAAATGTCCAGGGGCATCCATTCGTGGCCAAGAGCCATTGTAGTGGACCCCAATGTCGCATAGCAAACGATTTGTACGTATGCTTCGGGCCGAGCTTCATGCCTCAAAGTCCTCCTTATCTAGGATCCCTCAGCCACCTCGTCCTGATTTGGAACCCTCCAGTTAGAACGGGATCTGTGGCGCCGCTTCGGGTTGCCTCTGTTCTGTCTGCCTCTGGGTGAGCCCTGGGAAGAGTCTGAGTCCAGAGGCGGTGGTGAGTGTGGCTTAAGGTGTGTCGTTTCATCGGCCCAAGAGAATACTGCCTCTGGAGAATCAAAAAAGAAGGACTTGGAGTTGAAAATTACTTTCATCCTGGCTGGGTACAGCAGCATGTAAGACACATTCAGCTCCCGGAGTCTACGCTTCGCAGCAACGAAGGATTGGCGCAGCTGCTGCACTAGCCGAGTATAGTCGGAGAATACCATGATCTGGTGTGAATTAAAAAGCATTTGGTCTTTATGGGTTCTTGCAAACTGTAGTATGGCGTCTCGGTCCACATAATTCAGGAGTTTGGCATCACTGGTCGCGGGCGTTCACCGGGCGGGGGCTTTTTTGTCAGGGCCCGGTGGGCTCTTTCGACCACGAAGCAGGTGGACATAGATTCTGCAGGCTGCAGGGATTTGAGCCATCTTGTGAGGAAACTGTCCATCGATGAGCCCGCGCACCCCTCCGGGAAGCCAACCAGACGTATGTTATTGCGTCGGGCCCTGCCTTCGGCATCCTCAACGCGCGATGCCAATTCTTGCGTCACGACTGTAAGCTTGTTTACCTTCTTCTGAAGGGACGACACTGTGTCCTCCACCGTTGAGACCCGGGTTTCAGCCTCAGTGATCCTTACCACTGCCATGCAAAGATCTTGACGCAGGAAGGAAACTTCAGACCCCACAGCGCCTATCTGCGCCTCGAGTGCAACTCGCGACTGGGTAATTGCTGCCAGTAGAGCTGCATTGTCTGGGGACGGGCCTCCCGATCCCTCTCCTGCCGGACCGTAGTAGTGTACTGATCAAGAGTACTCTGTTTTGAGGCAGCCGCTCCGGACTTGTCCTTGCCCATGATGGAGGGGAGGTATGGGTATAACGGGAGGCAACGTGCAGGCGTGTGGCGATCACACCCCCTCCTCCACAGCGCCACTGGGTCGGGCCGCAGGATACCAGTCTCTAGCACAGGAGCCCGGTGCTCCCCCGCAGGTCGCCACAATCCCCACCAGGGCAGGGTCCCGGGCTGGGCTTCATGGAATCCGGCCTCCCTGACTGCAAGCCGCACCAGGCCTAGCCTGGACACTTCTGCAGCCTGGGGAGGTCAGCCAAGTGGGCCCCCTAAAGGAACTGGACTCGCCACCCCCCGGCCCGGTAGCCGCCCCGGAAGTTGCACGCGGAGGCTCCGTGGCCAAGGACACTGTCTCTCCAGTCCCTGTGCCAATGCAGGAATCCTCATTGCGTAGCCCAGCATAGGCCAAGGGGGCTCCCCAGGTATGGCAGCTATTATGGAGACCGAGACCGACCGGGCACGCAACCGGAACCACCTGGTGTCCAGCCCGAAGTCGCTAGGGTTCGTATGTCTGGGTCCCGGCAGGCCCTTGTGACCCTCCTCTGGACGGCCTCCACCAGGGTGCTGCGAGTATTCGTACCGCCCAGATAATCGAGGGGGAAGTCCTTTTAAGATTCAATGCCCAGGTGGGAGGCCCACTGCCGGCCGACCCGGTTGCGTGGCCGCGGACCATGCACCACGTCTGGACCTTCAGGAGGAGCACCCAGGCCCGGCTTGCCGTCAAGAGCAGGCGCGAAACGGCCGCGCGCCGCTCCATCTCAGCCCCACGAGGCAGCCCAGGCACAGCCGACAGAGGAGGAGGGGGGGAGAACCCACGCCACCGGAGAGCACTCCTAGTAGGCCCAGGGGAGATCGTCGGATCCTTACCCGAGCAAGGACTCCGCACGCCGACGGCCTCTTTGTCCTTGGGGCCCCCGGGCGGCCCGACGGGGCGATTCCACGGCTGACACTTCTTAAATGCCGGGGGCCCTGCCGCAGAAAGGTGTGCAAATAGCGTGGCCGCGGGCAGGTGCTTTTCTCGTCGGCTCCGCGGGCCACCTCCCCGTCGGCTTCTCGGGAGCGAGCGCTGAACCACATCCGGGGGAGGTAAGGCAGCGAAATCAGCTCCCACGACGCCTGATGACCTCTCCTCCAGCCTCAATGTGATATTGGAGAACTGGGGTCAGGATAAATGGTGGATAACGGCGGATCTTGGCTCAGGCAGACGGAGCTCCTCTAGGGCACGTCCGCCATGTTAGGCTGCCAAGCCACGCCCCAACAATAGTTATTTTTAATAGTTTCTAAAACTTTACATAAACATATTTTATTTTTTTGGGGTTGTATAGCTTCTCTTCAAATAAACCGAAAATGCTATCAATGCAGGGTATATAAGCTTTATCAGGAACAATAAGACTTTGACCACTGAGCACTTACTTAAATGAGTGAAATATTTTTGTTTAGGAAGAACCTCAAACTGAACATTTAATATTAGGAATATAGATACGGCCACAATGCTGTAGAGTGTTTATATGGGTATATATTTCCACACTGTACACATTTTACCTCTTCTAGCTGGAAGGTAATAGATAGATTTTAGGAACTGTGGCAAAATAACTGAAAGTGAAGCAGATTCTCGATGGAAGACAGCTCTCTCCTTTTGAGCCAATTTTCAGTGGCATCCAGATGTGATGTTGATAGTGGGACTTCTATTATTTAATTCAAGAAAGTAAAAGTGACATGGCCAAATTCACTCAACTTGGTGCAGTGTTCAAACGTGTTACTTTTATTGCAACTCCAACAACTCAACTGGAACAGCAGTTAAATAAATGTCAGTCAACGTCTCAGTGTGGTCTAGCCCTGAAAAGGGAAAAGACGTTTGGATCCAGGAATGAAGAAAAGTTAAAACATAAGAAAGGCAACAGAAACAGAATGTTTGAAAACCAAACCAAAATGTACTCAGTTTAATAAAAAAACACAATGAATTCTGTTGTTGAAGAAAAAAACGGAAGAAATATATATATACGTTACTTATAGCAATGACAAATCAAACTAAAAATAGTTATATATAAACATTGATTTCGATTCTACTTGACTTTACAATAAAAAGTTATTTTCTATTGTGGCAGATCAGAAACAAATGAATGAAGATAGCACCAACCTGGCGGAAGGGGTTAGGAAATGGATGAAAAAGAAAAGCATATAGAAGAAATAAAGGGTCCAACTCATAAAGGTCGTTTCAAGAGGATGTGTGACTTATAAATGCAAAACGATGTAATTGAAGCTCAGTGACTTAGTGCAGGTTCACAAAGGCAGGCGCATGTCTCAGGGGGCAATTTAGACTGGTTATGCTTATGCCAGATTTTCACTTAGAGTATTTCTTCCGATACTTGTGGCCATTAAATGCGAAGCATGTAGAGGATAGATTGCACGTAGACAAATGTTGTGGGGTTGTGGGACGTCTGGTTTGGTCCATTTAATTATAGTGATCAGGACGGGTCCCATACTACCGAAGTTGCTAGAGGGAAAGGTCACTGTATGGCTTCTACTATATGAGAAGACCATACATTTGCTTGAAGTTTCATTACTGGGCAAGAGGATGGAGATGGGATTGAAAACAGTGCAACAAAACATATTGGGGTGGGGAAGCAATAATAAGGAGCGATGATCAAGAGCTTAGAGGGTGGCCTGTGTAACCTCGGATGTAAGAGCACCGGATTCCACCAACTACAGTTCAAAATGTTCGAGACAGGGGATAATTCCCCAATATTCTGCCCACATTTGCCTCCCTTTGAATGCTCATCCTCATAGGGTACAGCTACAGAACTATGCATATAGACCAGTTAGACCCCTTCTACCTTAGTCAAAGGTTGGAAATAGACAGAAAACACACAACTCAGATTGGCACTGGAAATTCAATCTGGGCATTTGGAACTTCCTCCTTATAGATATACACAACGTTTTATTGGCACATATAAATCAAGAGGACATAACTTGGAGAAAACCCGAAACTCTTTTATAAAGCCTTATGCAGGGTTTCAACAAATATATATTAACCTACATCCCCAATTGTACTTCCTTAGATTTATCAGTGACGTTAAGTCTACATCGATCCGTACACCACACTCACTTTGAAACTACTTTTCGTTTCTACAGTCTAGTGAGATAATGACACCTAAACCCCTAAAGATAGTGCCTCAATGTCAATGGAATGACAAGTTATACTAAGGGAAAGAATGAACTCTCTTTTCTGAAATTTCACCACCCCAACATAGCTGTCTTTCAGGAAATCCACCTTGCCATGACAAATGTAACAAATTGAAAAGGGAGTGGGTGGAGAAGGTGATTTATGCTTGTTCGAATAGGGTGAAGTGGGAAAACCCTTCAAGCCCCCAGAGCATATGAAAAAGAGGGTAGCGATTCTGATCCACAAAGCTCTCCCAATAAAAATATCAAGCTCCTGTATTGATGCAGATGGGCTTTATGTATTTGCTAAACTGAAATTTCAGACATCTATAGTGATAATTGCCTCTGTTTATGCCACAGTCGAAGACAAAAAAGATTTTTTGACCCCACTGTCCAGACTTCTGTTTACATTTGGGAAATCAAAGGTTCTGATAGGTGAAGAGTGGAGCATCACATCAGATGCAGTCCTAGACTGCTTGGGTATGTATGATACTAGGTGTAATCGAGATAGGCCAATATATCAGCCTATGGTATCAGATCAGGCCTTGGCTGACCCTTGGTGACTGATGAATCCCACAGAAAGGGGCTATACCTGTACATTGTGCACCTATGGAATATGAAGAGCATGAATATATTTCTTTCTAATGAAGGCAGATTTGATTTGATGACTCTTTATAGTCCCTAGCTCACTGTGTGATCATGACTTGATGCAAGTTACCATAGATTTGAATTTATTGCTCACATCACCGGGATATGAGCGTAATGAATGTGGTAAGGTATAGGGACCCACATGATCAGGATTTTTTTTTTAAACTACATGGAGATGAACAAGAGTATGGTGCTATCAACATATATACTCTGGGAGTCGGTAAGGCGAGTATTAAAAGAGACTTGATGAGAGATGCTGCACTACAAAGGAGAAAGACTCATAGGGAAAGAGTAACATTAGAAAAAACAAGTGCAGCACCTTCACAAGGAATACAATAAAATACGTTATCAATCCACATTAAGAACACTCATGCAGGTGAGGTATGGCCTACATATGATGTACACTTCTGAAACTGATACCGTCTTATTCACGCTTTAGCAGCAGCTTTATGAAAACAGGCGAAACAGCTGGGGAGCTTCAAGCAGCACAACTGAAATAGACAGAGGCAGCCAGGCAGTGGCGGCTGGTGGAATTTGAAACTGGTGTGGCGTATGCAGATCGAATCAACGTATGCGAGCGAGCGCAGCGAGCGAGCCCGACGGCAATAAGGGGGTTCGGGGGTTCTCCCCTGTGAAGAAATTAAAAAAAATTGGCATCTTTTTGGTGCTTTTTTCAGCACTATTTCTGTGATAAATGGACTAAAAATTCAGTTTTTCTAGGCATTCATAAAAGAAAACTCATACATTATTTCAGAGAATTTTTGGGTTGCCAAGCAAATCTGACTTCTGAAGAGGGCTAGGGTACTAAGCAAGACTGCTTTGGCTCTACCCTTTCCAATAGAAAACACTAGTTAGCGATGTGAACAAGTTCAATGGACAAACCTGGGGTTTAGGGAGAGTCCCTCTCCTGAGAAAGAAATTTAAAAAGATTGGCAAATGGTGCATTTGAAAGCAAATGAATGCAGCGATAAAGCAAGGCTTATTAAGCAGTGGGAACGTATAGTCTTGAAATATTAAACACATTAAAAACTGTCCCGTATCTTCTTGCATTAATTTGTTCAACAGTACCCCCATAAAACGACTAGCTCTGCTGGATTCTACGTCACACTCCATGGTTGCGCCACACAGGTGAGTTGACTGCAGTCCACTCTTTGCTTTGTGTTCGAAATTATTTCAAAAATATTAGCTCAAAAGCGCAAAGGTAATTGCGCTCAAAGTGAAAGCCTTTTTACTTTGAAGGGTATTTGATCTAAACACATCAACCACATAGAATGAACGTAAACAAATGGTTCGAATGTGAGACCATGTCAGCGTCCTCCACAGATTAATGGCAGCACCCCCACTCACAATTTGCCATACATTCGTTGAGTCCTTTTATAAACAGTGCATTATCAATAAACATTCTAATTCCGATTTCGTGCGAAAAGTTGTTTGAATAGTGCACCTCACAAGTTTATCAAAGATTTTGCGGGTGTTTATGTGTACTTTTAATTATGAATGTGTACGAGCGCCTTCATTTATTTTCAAATTAAATTTCTGATTCATATTTTATCAGAACACTTAGAACATCTATATTCTATCAGACCAAGAGCACACACCTGGACTGCAATTGACACCGTTCTACACCATCAGTGGGCCCTCTCTGTCCTACAATATCATGGACTCGACTGCGCCCACCTTCCCTCCCCATCACTGGGACCGCACTGTCCTACAATATCCCGGACTTTGTTGCACCCCCCATCGATGAAAGGTTCTTCACTGTCCAAAAATATCCAGGACTCGACCGCACCCTTTATTACTGGGTCACTCATTGTCCTACAATGTCCAGCGCTCTACAGCTACCTCCATCACTGGGTCTCTCATTGTCTTAAAATATCCTGGACTCGCGTGCACTCTTCATCACTGGCCACTCACTGTCCTACAACAGCCGTTACTGTACCCCCATCACTGGCCCCCTCACTGTCCTACAACAGCCTTTACTGTACACCCATCACGGGGCCCCTCACTGACAACATTATCTGGACTCTACTTCACCCTCCATCATTAAAACCCGCACTATCCTACAATATCCCGGTCCCTGCTGCACCCTCACTCACTGTCCTACAGTATCCTGGACTAGGTTGCACCCTTCGCCACTTGGTCCCTCACTGTCGTCCTGTGTCGTGGATTCTATTGCCCCCTCCCTCACTGGGCCCCTTAAAGTCCTACAGTATTCCCGACTCCAGTGCATCCTCCATCTCTGGCCCCCTCGAGACCCCGTTAACTGTATGTTCCATCACTGACTCCTAGTGTCCGTCACTACCGTGTACTCAGCGGAAGCCTCCAATCCTAAGTACCCTCACTGCCCTGGTGCAGCTGCACTCGCTGTCACTGGTGGAATCTGCTCTGCACATTGTATCAGCGGGCCCCTCACTGTCCGACGCTATTACTGCTAGACCCCACAGTTCACCACGCCGCTGCTCATGCTCTACTCTCTGCTGTCGCATTATCAGTGCCACGCCCCTACCAACCAGCAACCACCAAGTTGCTCCACTCCAACAGCCCAACCTTTGAGACTGATTTTCAGTGCTTTAAAGCAGCATCACAAGCGCTATGCAGGGTTGTGCAAAGTCTTGCGCTCAAGGTTCAGTTCTTGTCGTTTTGGACCTCACCGCTCCAGACCGACTGAAGTGCCTTCTTCAGTGTTTGCCAGGGCACTTCACACTTCGACATAAGAGCGGCGCTGAAACAACATCCAGGACGATTTCTCTCATGGGAACCGCTTTGGGTCCAGCCACGACTGTGCGGCTGTAGTTGCCAGCTGCTAGGGTCAGCCACGAGTCAGTATTTAAACAGATATTTTTAAATGTCTTCGCGTGTTTCTTTTGGTCGGATATAACTGGGCGCTGAGTAGTAACTTTGAGCCAGAAACCTAAGCCAAATTATGCTCTACATCAACAATTCGATTTCTTATTAGCGGCCAATACACGAACAAGTATTTTTTTCGTGGAATGTTAAAGTTAAGACGCATTTGTTCTCTATTACAGAATTAACTTGCACGAATCAATTATTTTATATTTGTGGTTTTAAAAGAAGTAGCACCAGTGTAAGAAGCAATATATAGCTCCGTGACAATTAACATTTTATAATGTAAATAAGGCAGTGGGCTCCACCTATCCTTTCTTTTTGGATTACAGCAAGTTGCTCTTGCGCTCATACAAGCAGTAAAAGCAAAAACATATTTTAAAGTCCTACAGAAAATTCGTAAATCGAGTATCACTTGTAGCGCCTGACTAAACAAAAGCGAGGCTACATGTATGTGGGTACTAGACAGGATTTCCAGTAAATAAATAATTACGTATAAATAGTTACAGGAAACGGACAATCTGTAGACGGGCTCACTGACCACACACACGCAGCCCCTCTTCGCCTCATACATAAGCTGTGACGTGGACGGTACGAATCACAATAAAAGGACTTCCTGGCCCTGGCCCTGGGGACGGGGTTTGTGTTCTCTTTCTATTTTACACCCACCACTTTCATTAACCTGCGTCACTTGTCAGTCCACTTACTAGCACTTCTCGGTGCTGCCGGGTGACGTGAAGAGAGATTTCCCCACAAGAAAAAGCACTGGTGGGAACCCTTGTAGCGCATTGAGCACCAAAACTAAGCGCTTCTAAAGGATAAACAGCCATGTCTCCCGACAGATGCAGACATTTAGGCCAATACAGTTCACGATCAAATGAATAAAACTTACCAGGCATCTCCCTCCGGTCCCGCGTCGCATCACGTCTCCTCTGCATTAATAGTCTGCAACGTGGTGGAACTAACTTCTTCCCGCTCTTTTCTTTTGCCGCTCAACAGCAAATCAGGAGACTGGATGCAACGGGGGGCCGGGCGGCTGACCCTTGTTTACACTGTATCCTGGCATTTGATAGGGCATGGGGCGACTTTGCGAAAAACACGTCACCGCCCGAGCAGGAGCCTATCTTCAGACGCCTGCACTACACTAGGCATGCGCAGCATACCTAATGGTTTGTGAATGTGAGTGAGGAGCAACGCTCCTCTCTTACATGTGCAGACCATCTTCTGGACTCCTGCTCTCGCCTGCGTGCGTGCGCTGTGTCTTGACATGCGCACTTTCACCCGTGAAGCACAGGCCGGCCCGGAAATGTAAACAGACGAATTGTGAAAGCTGTCAATTCGTCTGCTTACATTCCTGTTGCCCGAACTGCAGTGAGCAGTTTCTTTTGTGGGGCGCTGCCCCGGCGCCCCTATGGACCATCCGCCCCTGCAGCCAGGACAATCCCAGAGATTAGGGATACGCAAAATAGACTACTGACTACTGGCTAATCTGATGAAAATGACAGAATTTACAATATAATAAAAAATATTACATACCTCTGAGGCTCTCAGCTTTGGAGTAGAGGAGGATCTTTTTATGAATGGCCTTGAAGAAAAAGTTACTTACCGTCAGTAACAATCTTTTTGGTGGATACTCTAGCTTCCTGCAGATTCCTCCCCAGTTGCAGACTGAATCAGGAAAAAGTCTGTAATAGCTCTCTGATGTCATTACATGGCATTGACTCAGGTGTGACATCAGACGTGGAGTACTAATAATGCCACTGCAGTCGTATAATGTCAAGACGAGTGCCATGATGGTAGTTCTGCTCTGTTTTTGCAGAGACTTTGAAGACATTTTGAAAGAACTAAAACTTGTATATCGGTGCATAGTATAACTAATCTAGTAACATGTCATAAAAGTATATATATGTATAAGTTGTCAATTTTTTATATCCATTAGAGAGGAAGGTAGGGAGGGGCAATGAGGAATCTGCAGGTAGAGTATCCACCAGAAAAATAATTGCAGAAGTTAAGTAACTTTTTCTTCTGATGAATTATTCTACCTTCAGATTCCACACCTTTCAATATATTCCCAAGCAATAAACTGGCAAAGGAGTGAGTCGAGAAAAAAACATTTCAATATATGAAACCTTGAAGTCCACAGCGGCCAAAGTGTCCGCTTTTTTATACTTTAGAATACAAACAGTAATGTATGGAAAATATATACCACATAGACACTTTGCATATGCCTGCTATGGGCACTCCTCCAGCCAGTCCTGTTGTGAAAGACTTGGCTCTGGTGGAATGCGCTCTCATTCCGTCAGGTGAATCTGTTTTAGGCAAAGCATAACAGATCTTAATGCACAAAATAATCCATTTGCAAATCATGGGTTTTTGGCTTGCTTTTTTAGCACCCCTGTAACCAATGAGCAATTGGGCTCCGACTTTAAGTCTTTAGTACAACTGATGTAATAATTTATAGCCCTTTTACGATCTAATCTGTTCAAGCTTTCTTCTTCCTTAGAAGGATGGAGACCAGGATAAAAGGATAGTAATGTGATGGGTTGTCCCAGATGGAATGAGGACAAAGCCTTAGGCAGGAAAGCAGCCTTAGTCCACAGCACTAACTTGTCTGGGAAGAAGCAAGTTAATGTGGTCAAACAGAAAGAACTTGGAGCTTGCTAACATGACGAGTGGAAGAAACGTTTTAAGGGTCAATAGTCTAAATTAAGAATTGTGCAGAAGCTAAAGTGGAGTCATCATGAGAAGTGTCTGAACTAAGTTAAGGTCCCATTGTGGCATACCGAATGATATCATTGGATACACATTAGTCAGTCCTGTCAGAAATCTTAAAACCTCTGGAATTTGAACAGGGAGGGCTGATTTGGCAGACAAAGCAAGGATGATGGGGCTGAACGATTACCCTTTACAGCAGCTTCTGTGCAGCTTGTTGAACTAAGAATAGCTCAAATTGTAGTAAATTGGAGAGGGAGTCTTTAAGAGGATCTATTCCCAAATCAGTTATACCAGGAAACAAATTCAGCCCATCTCCCTGAGTAGATAGATTTGGTAGAATGTTGATGGGCAGAAAGGATCACACCTACCACTTCTGGTGAGAGCTGAAAGGTGCTCAGATTGCAATGCTCAACTGCCATGCAAGAAGGTGTAGACTCTTAAGACTGGGGTGCAGAATCTGCCCTTCAGATTGAGACAACAGGCTCTCTATGAGCAATAGACGCAAACCCTTCTTTGCCAATCTAGGGCAATGAGAATTACTTGAGCCCAGTCTTGGCGAGTGTAACTCAGCATTCGAGGAATTAAGGGTATGGGAGGAAACGTGTAGTGCAGTGGAAATTTCCAAGTCAGCAGAAACGCATCCACAAAAGATACCTGCACCAGATACTGCAGAGCGCAGAACTTCGGGCAATGAGCATTGCTCTGAGTTGCATATAGATCCACCTGTGGTGTATCCCGAAGAGTGAAGAGATCCTGGACAACCTTTGGGATAAAGTGCTATTCATTGTCAGCAATTTCATGCTGACAGAGGCTGTCAGCTCTGGTATTCAAGGAGCTTGCCAAGTGATTGGCTATCAGCCATATACCGTGTTGATGTGCCCAGTTCCAGAATCTCAGGGCTTTTCAAGACAGAGTCTTAGACCTCAGTTCCCCTTATTTATTTAGATACCACATTACCGTCATTTTGTCAGTCAAGATTTGGATTGACTGACCTCGAATGGAAGGGAAAAAGGTTTTGAGCACCAACCGGATAGCCCTCAAATTTAGCAGATTGATATGTACTCTCTGCTCTCCTGCAGACCAAGGGCCTTTCCTCTCCAGATCTACCAAATGTGCGTTCCACCTGAAAGTGTTAGCATCTGTCAATACCATGGTCACTGCCGATGGAGGGCTGAAGAGTTGAGAGAGACTGTCCTCTTTTCTGCACCTGCTTAACTTCACTGCAATGTCCCTGGAAACGTAATAGATTCCATTAATTCTCCCTGATGTTGGAACCACTGTCTGCAGAGGCACCACTGAAGAGCCCTCATGTACTAGTATGCATGAGTGACCAGGAGAATGTGAGAAGTCAACAAACCGAGAAAATGTAAGACCTTCCGAACCAGTACTTGAGCTCCCAGCTGAAACATTTGGAAACGTGCTGAATGTCCTCGTTCCTCTGTGGAAGAGGGAAAACTTGCATAATGGTTTGGACCATGTGCTTTAGGGAAATGGACCAAACCATTATACATATAGTTGGTGTATGTGTTGGGAGGGCTCTAAGTGAGATTTGTGCTACCTGAAATTGCAATGTCATACAACAGCAAAGCTGCTGAAAGTAGATGATGAGACGCCAACTCAAGCGAACATGCTTTGATGAGGCATTTGTCTAAATACAGGTATATTGCTGAGATTTGCTACTACCATCGCCATCACCTTTGTGAACACTCAAGGTGCAGAGGTCAACCCAAACGGGAGTTCTATAAATTGGTAATGGGTACAACCCACTATAAAGCTGACACTACTGTCCCATCTTCTAAGTTCAACACCAATAAAACCTTAACAATGGACCGCATTATGAATTTGTCCTTTCTTAGGAACCAATTCAGGAACCTGAGGTTTGTTATAAGCTGTATTTCTTGGAAATCAGGAAGTACCAAGAATGGTACCCCTGCACATCTCCTGCTCTGAAAGCATCTCCACTGCCCCCTTATGCAGCAGACCTGCCACCTCCTGCTGCATGATCCATAGATGTTCTGCAGAATAGTGGGAAGGGAGAGGTGGACAACAAGGTGGGTGTAAGCAGATGGGTAGGATATACCCCTTTTCTACTATCTGAAGGACCAAACAGTCTGAAGCAATGGCATCTCAGGCATGTTGAAAAAAAGGATTTCCTTCCTCCCACCGGCACAATGTGTCTCTTCATAGCCAGACTAAAGTTGCTTCCCTGGTGGTGCAGGGGAAGATGAAGAGAAAGAAGATGGCTGCAGTTACCTGGCCGATTCTTTTCCTCATCCTCTGTACTAGTGAATGAAAGCATTTTGCTGCTGTTGTTGGCCTTGTGATTGCTGCATTTATTTGGAAAATCCTCTTGTAAATGATTGGGGCTTTCTGAAAAGGACAAAATTACCAAGAAGACTCCAATCCGAAAGACCTAGCCATTGCACTGCCCTCTTTTAATCTTCAAAATGCAGCTCTGCTTTCCGACCAAAAAGCCATTTCCCATCAAATGGCATATCCATTGGATTATTTTGAGCATCTGAGGAGAATCTTGCAGATCTGAGTCATGCATTCCTCCTCAGAGTTACAGATTAGCCCACAGCTCTCGCTATAGGGCAAGCAGTATCTAACTGGACTTTTATAATGTGTTTAGATTCATCCCGCCCTTTCTTAACCGCCTCAAAAAAATGGCCTTTTAGATGGTTTGATAAATTGAATGGCACCAAGGCTGCCAAGCAACCGAGTACATGCATGTAATGACCAAGAAGACATGCCAGGTTAATACATCTGAGGGCAAGGTTGCCTGTAGAAAATGACATTTTGCTATTGTTTCTAACTTTTTTGATCCTCTATCCAGACTATTGTTGGAAACACACCCGGGTTGAGCCTTGAGGTGGATGAAATTTAGACCACATAGCTTTCTGTTGATGAGTGAGTTGATAAGATAACTAGATCGCCTGGAAATGGTCTACACCTGCAGGCAATATATATGTGAACAGTTGGAGTTGTTGAAGGTTTCAACCAAGGCTCCTTTAATGTTTCCAATGGAAGCAATGGTTCACTAGTGGAAGGAGTAATCTACAGAATATCTTGTAGGATGTTAAGCTGGTAGTCCATCATTGGTAGAAGTTGTTCCAAAAACCTCTGGCTGCTTTTCTCAGTACTGAGTGAAACAAAGCCCCTCCAGGAGGACCAGATGTAGAATCTAAACTGCCTGCCTCCTGAAGTGTCAGTGTGCTGGATGATGGATTGTCAGCATCACCTGGATCTATGTCCTAAAAAGAACACTTCTCAGCCTTAATAACAGATGTGTCTCAACTAACATTTTTGCTCTTAGCCTACATAATCATCCACAATAACCAGGGATTAGAAAAGTAGTAGAAAACCCAGATTTACATCCATCCAAATTTCCTTATGAAACAAATGAGTGATCTAACAAATGAATAAATAAATTAGTGAATGGTTGAATGGATGCACAAATGTGTAAGTAGAAGATTGAAGAACGTAGACTGCATTGTATGAAATTGCTTCACCAAAGCTGAAGGTGTTATGAGGAAAGAAAGTAATACATTCCTGAATCAAGATATGCAGAGACTAAAAAGACTGCTCTAGCAAGCTTGTCAAGTGAAAAGTAATTTTGATGGTTGAGTCCACTGGGTAACTATTTTGATAAGATGAACAAGAAACATAAAGGTCTATATGATAAATCTGTTGAAGCACCCAATGATATTGAGGAACATTACATGAATGGGCCCACAAAACACAGCACATGTAAAATCTATCTCCCTTAACTCCCAGGCAGATGCATGCTAGAAATGACAAACTACAAGCAGAAGGAACGAGATATAAGTGGACCTCTTATTTTGGTCTAGCTTTTTGGGAAAGCAGGAATATCAGACTGTTGCCACCCTGAAGATTATGACAATATCATGGCACAATGGTTATATGTTTAGCCTTTAGCATAATATAATCAATTAAATGAGTATAAAGCATATCCCTGAGAGAAGATACAAACAAGTGAATTGCGGAATTTCTAACCAATGGGTTATGAATTTAACAATGTCATGGAAATTAATGCAGAGACCAGGTCCTTAAAGTTTGGCTTCTCAAGAGGTGCTTTGTTGGGACCCCTTTCAGAGGGCCATGGGGCAAGCAGGAGCTAATGGTCCAAATGTGTGTGGTAAGGCCTTTTACTCCTAATGTCCCTGGGCCTGATTTAATATGGGCTCTGAGTAACTGGCCATCGTCCAGTGCTTAGCTCTCAGTGATAGCAAGGGTCAAGCAGTCAATAGCTCTTCAGGGGCGGTAGGTGCAAGGCCCATGTCTCAAATACTGGCTTTTTAAAAAAAAAGTAGCATTTAATGTAAACACCCAAGGTATGTACAACACACTAAATAATTCACACAGCACTCTTAAGGTCTGCGTGCTACCGCTATCCGGGGTGGGATCCCCAAGTCCTTCTGTCCTGTCTATTGGGAATGGTTATTCCCCATTTGAATAATCAAGGTGAATCCCAGATGTTGCCCAAGGTAGTTTGATGCACCAAAGCCTATGCTTTGCCATCACAGCTATCATTAGCAGCTGCAAGTGCTACATTTCTACAAGTGCCATGTAGACCCACCAGACCCAACAGTCTTACCAGACCCAATGGCAGCCAGCAATCCTTGGAGGTCTGGGGCACACCTTTGCAAGCTCCGGCCTCCCAACTTCAAGGGCTGGTGTTCTCTTGCGTTTTCTTTCCTGTTGACTTACCAGCCACCTCAGTCTTTGGACCACCTTGCCCAGCTCCAGAGACCATCGTTAAGTATTCTTCCTGACTGGATGGAAGTTTGCCCACTATTGGTCACACAGGAGGTTGCACAGCGATGACCTTGCTCCTTCATCTGGCAACACAAAGGAGTCCCCGACTCGTACTCCACCACAGGCAATAGCCTGCACTTCATGGTGCCCCCCCTCCTTTGCAACTCAGGGGATGCCGGCCTGCTGGCAGCCACAGGCAATGGACTGCACTTCATGGTGACTCCCTCCTCTGCAAGCAAGGAGTCCCTGACATGCTTGGAGCCATGAGCGACGGACCGCACTTTATGGTGGCCCACTCCTCTGTAAAATAAAGGTCATCAACTTGGTCACAGAAACAGGCAACAGCATACACTCTGCAGCAAACCCGACAGGACTGGTCATCTCACACTTTGCTTACCAGGATCCACTTGTCAGGGATCGCGCTGAGCCTCGTTCAAGGCAGTTTCCTCCTTCTCACAGGGCCCACTGGTCTTGGCAGGCAGGCACCTCTAGATGCTTTCGTCCTCACAGGGTTCTCTGGTCCTGGCAGGCAGGCAGAGGGCTAGTGCTCCAGGCTCAGGGCAAGTGGTCTTGGCTTTCTGGTGGATGGCACTTCACCTGACAAGAACACCTTGGTCCCCAGTCCTGGTTCTAGCAACTAGAAGCCTTGGCGATCACCCATATCCTGATAAGAGAGCACTGTACAACAAGTAAGGTACTCATGTTCTCACCTTTATAATTCAAATCCAGACATGGGCAACAACCCACACTCTGAACCGATTCTGGCAAGACTGGTCATCTTAAACTTCTCTCACTTGGATCCAGTCACCTGGATCGCTACTGGGCCTTGCTCCTTCCAAGAGCTTTCCTCCTTCAGCACAGGGCCCACTGGTCTTGGCAGGCAGACTCTATATGGACTCCACCACAGGGTTATCTGCTTCTGGCAGGCAGGCATAAGACTGATGCTCCAGGATCAGGGCAAGTGGTCCTGACTTCCTGGGTGATGGACCTCACCCAGCAGTAACACTGGCAAACCTTGGTCCACAGTCCTGCTTTCAGCAGGTAAACGTTTTGGCAATCTTCCTACTACTATGAAACAGAAAGAATCCGTGTCAATTATTCGATGTCCCACACAGTGAAAATACTGGAAGAAATCTGAATTGGTTACCTTAATTATGCAATCATGTTAGCAGGCAACTTCAATTAAGATCCTGGTTACACATGCTACTGACCCACGGTTTAACATGTATAACTAAAGCATGGGTGTACCAGAGTGGATTCAGAATTAAGTTAAGTCTAACAAAAGAAGTAAAAATCTGGATTCTATAATCTATGGATATTCCTTAACAGCTATAAATGTTAGCTGTCCAAGTGGCCAAGCAGCTCATAACACATCCTACAATGGTTCCTCTAGCTCCCTACAGACTAGGGGCCAGATGTACATACCTCAGTGTTCGCGATTACCTAATAGCGAATTTTTGCGATTCACTATTAGGTAATCACAAACAGTGATGTACTAAAGTGTGTTTTACACTGTTTGCGATTCCCAGTGGGTCGCAAATAGACCTACCTCATTAATATTCATGAGGTAGGTTGCACTTTGTCACCCATCGGGAATCGCTAAAATCACTGGGGTGGTGGCCTGCTGGGGTTAGCAGACCACCATGTCTGTGATTGCTTTTAAATAAAGTAATGTTGTTTTTTTTTAATTCAGCCCTTTTTCCTTAAAGGAAAATGAGATGTGTTTCAAAAAGAAAAATGAAAAGTTTTCTTTACATTTTTTAAGAGTAGGCTGTGGTTCATGGGACCACTGCCTGCTCTTAAAAAATGTTTTTACAATTGTTCACAAAGGGGAAGGGGGCCCTCGGGGACCCCTTCCCATTTGCAAACAGGTTACCACCTACTTGAAGTAGGCTATAAAATGTGAATGTTTTGTGACAGCATTTCAGCCACAAAACATTTATACATATCACTGCGAGATGCTATTAGGAAGGGACACCCTTAACATGCCTCTTCCTAATACTGAATTGCTAATCCATTTTGTGATTCTGAAATAGTTTACGAATTGCAAAATAGGGTTTTGTACATTCAAAAAGGCTTTTTTGTGCTCGCAAACAGCCCGATTCTGTGAATTGGGCCATTTGAGACCCATTTGCGACCTCAAAAAAGCTATGCACATCTGGCCCTTAGACATGAAGACAGGAGAGAAGCTGAAAGGTGAAATCAATTTAAAATACACAGCTAAGATACTGGTTAATAAATACATCTGGGAGACCTTCAAAAGTCTAAAGGAATTTACACTCCAATACAGATAAAAAAATCAGACAAGGATAAATTATGAAGAAGGAGACACTCTGGCCAGAACTCAGGGGCATACTAGCAAGGGCGTTATCGCCGCTTTAGCTGCACTTTTTGCCGCTAAAGCGGCGATATTTCGCCCTATTAGCAAGCTGTCGCTAACAGCTGTTAGCGACAGCTTTATGGCAAAGCGACCGATTTGGTGCCGCTTTGCATGTCAGCGATATATATCGCTAATGACATGCAAAGTAGGCGTTCCCAACTAAAAGCAACTGAAAACAGTCGCAAACACAACTTTCCCCTATTAGCAATGCCCGCGAAGCGATAAAAAAAGTTGCGCTAACTGCGATTAGCACTGGAATTTAACACCTGCTAAAAACTTGACTTAACCATTCTTGTCAATGGGAGGTGGATTGTAAGGTTAAGTCCTCACCTGCCTATTAGCAAGCTTTTCATTAGCGCAGTGAATTTATCGCTGGATTTCTCGCGCTATTGCTGGGTTTCGCCACTATCGCTGGATTTTTTATCGCCTTGGAGATAAGCGTTGATAATAACGTGTTATCTCCGCGATGAAATCCAGCGATAAAAAAAACAGCGCTAAGCGCGCTTTGTGATAATTATCGCAGATCCTTGGTAATATGCCCCACAGTTTGGCCCTTAACACATAAGAGAGTGGCACAATTCTGAGAATTGATTGTGAACTATGTAGGCATTAGAAGAAATATTGTGGCTATGTCAGTAAAAGAGCAACATTAGTTTTTTCTATATAACAAAGTTATAGGTATAAATGCAATGAAAATATACAGCCAGAAATCCAAATATTAAATAGCTCTTTCATAAGCAGCACATTAAAAAAGGGAGTGTGTAAGATGCTAACTGTATGTACAATAATGTTATCGTACTTTCAGAAAAGGAGTGGGAGAACCTAATAAGATCTATTAGGTCCTGTCTTGGTCAAAGCCAAGATGGCATGGCAGGGAATATTATGAAAATGCATGCTAAAGTATGGTTTCTTATTAACACCACCTAATAAGGCTGTCTTAAATAAGAAAATCCCGCATCCATAAGAAGGAAGAACAAGAACACCATTTACTAAAAAAGTGATTGGTTTCTTCCTAAGAATTACAGTAAAAGCAATAAGACAATACAATGCTTGTTCCATCCAGCTGATGAAGTTCTATTTGGCTTGATACGAACTGGCCTGCAAAATACACTAAATTACTTTTATAGTTTGATTATTATTATTACCAGGATTACCTAAAAACTAGCTGTGTAAAAATTTAAGTCACAGAGTTCAGACATAGAAAGATAAAGTATAAATTTAAGTGCAGTCTAAATGGTCGCCTGATTGAATTTGCTTCTAGTTAAAGGTTCTTATGTTATGTTTCAGTTCCAATATGACACTTCATAAACAAATTGATCACATCACTGGGTGGCCAATGATAATTTAGGAACCCTGGGAAAAATGGATGGCTTTATTGGTTATAGAAAGATGCAGGTTCTAAAGTAAACCAATGAGCTAACAATTGTGAATTTTGAGCGTGAGGTGTTACACATGAAGAACATAAGTACCAGTCAACAGGAATGATCATCTGAACATGATGCCTGGACTTGCACAAGGTACTCCTGGGTTTGCTTTAAGGTTAGAGTTGGGTCTTATGACTATAAAATAGAAATAGAATAGTATTCCAACATCCTGGTATCAGATTCGTACAGCAATAGAAGGTACCATCCACTATACCAAAGTTCTCCAAAGTAGGTCCTGGAGGGCTGGATCCATGCCAGATTTTTAGCATATCCCCATTCAGACAAATGTAGTTATCTTAAAAATCGAGCATGGATCCGGCCCTCAAGAACCAACTTAGGACAATCCTCCAGCATACTATAAAAAATAATTTAGAAACCTGTCAAGCTGTGCGCCCTGATATACTAATCTAAAGTCTATTTCAAAGACCTTGGTGCTGAAAATGGATGAGGACCCCTCTATCGTGAGCACTATACTTTGGAAGAATGAACTTAAGAGTGTAACAAAATCTGAAAGGTTTGCAGTAGATTAAGTGAGATATGAATTAAATGTCTAATATACATGTATTTGTTTAATAAGGAGCATTTGTAGCTCCCTCAAGCACTTCACTGATATTCAATCTCAAATGCCAAAGAGGTAGGTGTTGAAGATGTGGACAGGACTCACCAAGCAAGAATAAGATGGAAGAAAAAGATAACAGAAAATCTAAACTGTCCTCCATGTCATGCTGTGGCCACAATGTTGATACATGTGCTTTTATTTTGTGATGCACTGACTACTCATCAAAAGCTTTTATTGTTACCGTCTTTTAGAGAACTGAACAATATAAAGCAAATTAACTAATATGAATGAAAGATAGTCAACTCAGTTTTAAATATGGGGAATTTTAATGCTTGTGGGCAGATTATAAAAGAGGGAGATTTATCTTAAAATCATATTTGAAAACTAATTAAATTTACTTTTTATAGTTTAAATTATATTTCGTCTTACATGTTTGTATTGAAAATACTGGCACAAGTCAAACAAATAAATACACTTTAATTTTTTTAATTATATCTTTTAGAGCTATGACAGCAGTTAATGTATGATCTAGAAAATATATATCAAAATAAAGATCTGTCAAGTAAATGGGATACAGGCCACAAACGATTTATAGATACTCTAATCTTCAAGAATTTCAATCACAAAGCTATTTTTATCAATCTGTATTTAAGACTGAAAATCTACTTTTGGAGTTTTGGAGGTGAATATCTACTTTATATATAATGGATTACCCAAAATGAGTAGAATTATTGTGGAATGTTAGGAAGGAACTGATGTAATAATTCCAGGTGGTAGCCTACATGTTGTCTAGGGTCTTCTAACCACACAGTGCACCCCTAGAACTTTTAATCAACTAACCTTGACATAAGACTATTTTGGTAGTCTCAGAACACATCCTATTTACTTTAGTCAAATGTCAGTAGATTCAACTTGCTTGAAAGTCGCAAAATTCTGAAATTCAGGGAAATTTAAGTAACCTAAGGTATCAATTTATTTATTTTTGTTTTCGCATTCCCAAATAATAATGCACATGTTAGAATTTAAATTATTTGAAAAAAGAATTATATTTAAAAAGCTCAACTTTAGCAAAATATTTGAAACAGCAATTGGTACCCTGGGTTATCTCGTTATTTTCTTTTATATAATTATATAAATGTTGAGTAAGTGTTTTGGGATCCCCTTTAAATATTGATTTTTCTTAGTGACCTTTCATCTCTGAATTTGAAAGTGGATACAATGTATCCTTGGTTTTCCTGTTTCTTGGAGTTTCCTATTCTAAAGATTTTTCTATTCGTTAAGTTGTATAGTGCATACATAAGGAACTTAAACTTAAAGAACTTAAAACTATTATAAACTAACAAATACATAATACAGAAAAAAAAAATGTATATTCATATGTGCTGAAGATCTTCTTCACAGCTGATGTCATCCATCTATGGCCTGTTGAAAAATAAAAATAAAATGCAGATATAATTAGATTGAGTGATACACAAAATTACCTTAAAACACTTCCAATAATGAAGGAATCCTAAATGACAAAGAGTATATGCACATTTACAGACTGTTTTCACGGGCCGTGTTTATAGCAGTGAGCCCAATCTATGGATGTACCCACTGCATGCTGGCAAAATCCTCACAATTACATAAAAAATGCATTCTCCCTAGTGCCTGGACTGGAAAGAGAGTAAGGGTGAGATATTCAAACTGCCATTCCGTCTTTCACTGAAGACAGACCCGGCCTATCTTTTGGGTTGACAGTGACCACTTTTAATAGGAGGGAAGGTCCCTGGCACTGTTTGCCTCCTCCAAAAAGGGTCTCATGGGGCTGCACTGGCAAAGGTACACTTCTGCGTTGGTGCCTCCAAAGAGCCTCTTTGCTTGTGTGTTCACATCTTTCTCTAAAGCAACTAATCAGGCAAGAAACCTAAGTCCATAAATGTTTTATGACTGAGATGATAACATGGGCTACTCTCCTTCCTTGCCTTATTTAGTAACTTTAGAGAAAATCGTCAGATGTTCTTTTAATGGTCAGTCTATGCTCCTATACAAATCGCTGCAGGCCTCATCATATTGCCTGTCAATATGAATGTCTGTAATGACTATTTGATTTCATTTTAGCCAGACTCCACTGAAGACATCTAAGTAACCAGACATAATAGTTGTGCCTGTGGATAATAAGACATACCTAACTATGGGGCCGATTATGATGGCGGGCGGACATTGTCCGCCCGCCATCGCCCCAGTAAATGGGACCGCCCGCTATGTGTGCGGCGGTCTCGCACATGTGATTAGGATGCCACCGCCACGGTGGCGGTGGCATCCCCATTTCCAGCATTGTGGTGGGCGGTGCTCACAACACCGCCCGCCACAGTGCTGGAAATGCATGTTGTGCATCTGCATGCACAACGTAACAGGCACCGCGCGGTGCCTGCCATGTTGTATATGCAAATGCAGGGGGTACCATAGGTACCCCCATGTGCACCCCCACCCCCAAAATACCTGGGGGCCCGCTATGGGCCCCCAATGTCAGGACTGCGAGCCTTTCCATGGCGGCGACGCCGCCATGGAAAGGCTCATCACCGCCGGCATCATAATGTGGATGGCGGTGTTTTGCAGACACCGCCACCATATTAATCCCTTTTCCGCCCGGTCGACTGATCGGCCGGGCGGAAAACATGCGGACGGTCTTTCCGTCCGCCGGGGTCCCCTCCGCCATGGTAATATGGCGGGGGGAGTTTGGTGGCGGACGGACGAAATGGCGGGCGGATCGCCACCACCATGCGGGCGGTGGCGATCCGCCCGACATCGTAATCGACCCCTATGTCTCTAGCAAGACTTAAACCAGTTACCTAAACTTTAGGTGGATCAATAGGCGTAAAAGCTAATAGATTAATCTTGTGTTTATGAGCAAGATGGTGCTTCAAATTTGTGATTCATTTGTTGCTGTCAATTTTCCTATTTACTAATGCTAATGAAGCAGGTTTCTCCCCTGTATAATTAGACAGTAAGACAGGGCAATTTCCCAGCAGTTTCTTCATCCAATGGCTCACACAGACTTTCTGCGCACTAAAAGGAACTATATCAATGGGCATGAGCCATGTAGAATGATCCAAAGCTATCTTGCCAAGATGAAGAAACAGTAGATTCAAATATTAGGAGGAAAGTGCTAAAAGATCATGTTTGTTTGGGGCAACTTCTAAGAAAGTGCTTCTTCCTTTCTCCTCCTACAAGTCTTACTTGCCAAAGTACATATTCCCTAAACACTTTAGCAAAACAAGGTTAACAAGCCTTTGATCCCTTTATTCCATGGGAGCAGCACAAACAGATTTAGACATTACCACAGCATGATCAGCAGTTCACAGAGCTTTGGAAGGAATCTTAGAGATAGAACTGGGCTAAAGTAGCCAGAGCAGTCTGTGACAGAAACAAACAACACTCAAGCAAAGCCACTAGGCTAGTACAAACATGATGCTCCACAACTTGCATGGGTTCCATAAACAACCAGACCAGCTACTGTAAAATAAGAGCATCTGGAGACACAGCAGATGATTTTAGCAGGTGGATAGGGTACCTGACGAGTCTACAATTAGAGGATTGGTACGAGAAACACTACAAACAGCAGTGAGACAGGAAAGCACAAAGTAGCCAATCCATGCTATTCACATGATGGTTTGCACAAAATTGTCAGGAATCGAGAGAGCCTCTCACTCCCATGTATAGCTAATCAGGATGAGTCATTTCAGGGTGGAGATCAAGAAAGACACGTACCTGCAGAGATCACAACTAACGCCTATTTCTTGCAAGGAAAACAGCAGCAAGAAATCATTCTGCAAAGAGGAAAAGAAATATATATGCATATATAGTTAGAAGTCTTAGAAAGTGTATGATTCATAGTCGCTTTATAATATGAACCTACTTGCTTCTGGCAGACGATGCATATTTGGGGTATACAGAATATAGCACAAATCGTTATAGCAGCTTTTGGCCGAATGTGTGTGCATGTATCTGTGCTAGTATACCAGTGTATGCATTGAGTATGAACTCCTGATGGAGTTCAGCGGGTGCATAAAAATCCACCATCTTTTCCTTGAGCGTCCAGGTATCTGATCTTCCGTTACTTGCTCCTGCATCATCACAACGACCTACCTTGACTGCCACCCAATGTAAATAAATTTCCATAACCTATATAATTACTGTTTATCATGCACAGCACTACTAACCACCACATGCCATTACTCTTCCTAATGTAACCACCCAAGCTGTAAAGCTGCATGCTTGTGTGTATTATAACATGCTGGAAACTGGAAGCCAGTCCACGTTCGCCTCTGTTGGAGAAATTACGAAACCTCATGGTTTGTTGCGCCATTTTCTGTCTTCTGTTCGAACAATATATTAATTAATTGCATGCCTCTGCCACCATCTTCTTCTTACACGTGTCTCACTGATCCTGGGTCTAGAAAACAAAACACATTAAAAGATTCTACCGTTTTCTTACCAAATTGTCCACACACACGCACACAAGGTCCTCATTATGTGACTCACAGAAGTTAGGGAAGTCCCTCCTATCATAGCTCTCCACGCTGCTCAGATACAAGCAGCACCTGCCATCTCCTTCGTGCTAATACCATTTTGGATACTGTAGAATTGATAAGATTCCTCTTCTGAGCCAGCCACCACCTAAACTTACTCCCTTTATCTTTTTTAATATTTGTGAAGTCAGTGTACATGAAAGGTGCTGTACTGACACAGTGGGAGACTGAAGCCCTGCTACAATCCTCACGCTCTCGTTTGTCCATGTACAGATTAGGACAGGCAGATGCATAAAAGCAACCATGTCACCTGTCTGTAGGCACACATTGCTTTATGAACCTCATCCCACCAGGTCCTATCACAATTAACTGGTAGTCTCTCGAATTCTGTGAACTTTTTGTACTCAAGCCAATTAAGAACTATATATTGAGATCGCCCAAAGTGCCATGTTTGCCTCTTCTGCAAAACATTCTGGGGTAGCTGTCAGTAGTTCGCAGAAACCACAAAAATCCTCAATAAAAAAGCAAAATAAAAAAATCTGTGTTTAATGATGTCACAGATTACCAACATTTTAATTGGAACTCTTTTTCTATTTTTCAGCTCCAGGACTGTATGGGAGGGTGGGGGGTGGTTTGTAGTTCATAGGGAACAAGACGGAGAAGGAAGGTGGACACTGTGGCCGATGATGCAGCAAGAGGCAGTTGTGTGACAGCAAACATGCAGGATGTGGGACTGCTGCCAAGTGTCAACAGTCCACCCTTCGCCCCTTGCCTCAGCATGAACAGGTGTGCTCACCTCTTCTTCTGCAGAAGCTGCTCTTTGCAAAGCTTGCATAATTGTAAAGAAACATTTGGAAGTTGCCAGTCAGTCAATTTGGCAACTTTGCGCTCCTCTAACTAGAATGAGGACGCAAATTATGTCACATTGACGAGCAATGATAATTAGTGTCTCAGTGTGACCGATTGCCCTTCACAACGATTAACTGAGATTCTGTAATTGGACAATGGGTGGTGACTGCCAGTGACACCTTTACTCCATTTCGAAGGGTTCATAAATCTTACGGATTTTGTTATATAAGGATAACCCACCAACATGCTTCATTATGCTACAGAGAGTGACGCAGTCAAACAACAGTTCAAGGCCAAACAAAAAAATAATAATATCAGGAGTACTTACGAAGGATCATCATGGGTGGGCTCCCTGTTACCTACATAACAAAATAAATACAAAAAAAATTAGATAGAGGTGCACGGAAAAGAGAGAGAGAGAGAGAGAGAGAGAGAGAGAGAGAGACTGATGAGGGGAAAGACAGAGTAGCATAAAGAGAGAGACAGACAGAAAGATATGCAATTTAGAAAAAGACATACTCCTTAGATACACCATTGAGACAAGGACTGAAACCCCAGAGCAGTGCTCTGTGGTGGCCACCCAAAGTACATCCCTTTTGAAGGGAGTGAGTGATGTTCTTCTTAACGAAGCATCGTGGGGCTGGTGGTGGCGGCTGACTAATTTTTTTTCTTTTTCTTTTTGCAGTTTTATATAGCGCGAACTGGACCGGAAGGTATTGGGGTGCTTTACATGAGCACCAGTTACGTTACACGACACATTCATTTTGTTAGGTACGGGGTGATTACGTGATTTGCCCAGAATCACGGGATGTTGAGCCGATGCCGAGGCTCGAACCTGGTTCCCCAACTCCAAGTTCGGTGGCTCTGACCATTGAGCCACATCCTCTCGTAAAGGGCAAGGCCTACTAATATTCTTCCTTCAAACAGAGATTCCTACAGGCCGCTAAAATGGATTCCCTCCAATACTGTCAAGCATGCATCCAGACTCCCCACTCATCCTGCGCCATACAAACAGTGAGAGACTGGCAGAACCTTTTAGAGAGGTGAGGCAGGTAGACACATCCCCTCGTATGAGGCCAGTAAAAAGGACAGTCCCCCCCAATATAAATTGCACTGCTATCACTTCTAGTCCCAGAAAGCCCAGTTAGGGAGGACAGTAGTCACTCTCTTGAAGAGGAGGACACTTTGAGAAGCCCAGTTGACATCAGAGCACCATCCTGGAGCCTCACACAAGTAACGGGGCGGACTCCACAATGGCTTGATTGATTGTCAGACTCACTGATAGAAATAAAGACCCTGGGGATGCACAAAGAGCGGAAGCACAGAGATGTTCTCTAAGCACATACCTGGTTAAAAGACCCCAAGGTCACAGCTTTGGGGTATGTGCAAGCACCCCCTACCAGTACTATAATGCAGAAAGTTGAATCATGTGCAGGCACATATGAGAATATAAGAAACCCTTCACACAGAAAGTGCAAATCATTTTCATTGAACATTTTAAAAAGGTACATGTTTAAGTCTTGTTTGGTGTGATGGGCAGCCGGTTGACTTCACTTCATACTTTGATGGGGAGCTTGGTATAGCAAGGCCGGTTTTAGTGCCCCTAAGGGTGATTACGTTTCGATGCCAAATAAAGATAAACCTAGAAGATGAAGTCATTACCTTCTTCCAGAGCTTTGGGTCCAAGTTGCTGAAAAGTAGACAACACTCCTTCCCCTTCACTGGACTGCCCCTCCAGCCCATCTTCCTCATCTTCACTGGACTGCCCCTCTAGCCCATCTTCCTCATCTTCACTGGACTGCCCCTCCAGCCCATCTTCCTCATCTTCACTGGACTGCCCCTGCAGCCCAACTTCCTCATCTTCATTGGACTGCCCCTCCAGCCCATCTTCCTCATCTTCGGTGGACTGCCCCTCCAGCCCATCTTCCTCATCTTCACTGGACTGCCCCTCCAGCCCATCTTCCTCATCTTCACTGGACTGCCCCTCCAGCCCATCTTCCTCATCTTCACTGGACTGCCCCTCTAGCCCATCTTCCTCATCTTCACTGGACTGCCCCTCCAGCCCAACGTCCTCATCTTCACTGGACTGCCCTTCCAGCCCATCTTCCTCATCTTCACTGGACTGCCCCTCTAGCCCATCTTCCTCATCTTCTCTGGACTGCCCCTCCAGCCCATCTTCCTCATCTTCACTGGACTGCCCCTCCAGCAACACTCCCTTCTGTCTGAACTCTTCTCCCAAATCCCGTCCCTGCCTGACTCCTTCCGAGCTCTCTCCTGACTGTCCTGCACCTCACTGCGCCTGCTCCCCGCCACTGAACTCCTCCCTGTTCCACTGCTGCCTCAACCCTTCTTCAGCCCCCTCCCTTCCCTGGCTGCCCTCTCCTATGCCTGTCAGCTGTCCTATACCCTGTCCTTGCCCCCACAACTGCTGACCCACAGCCTCTGTACCCCTCCCCTCCTGCTCGCCTCCACTCTGGCTGCCGAATGCCTGGCTAACATAACTGGCACTCCACCCTGAGGTCTCTCCATCACTGCGCTGCCATCCTGACTCTACACCTGCGCTCCATGCCACATACCCAGACTGCGACCCAGCCGGTGTCGCTGAATTTAAAGTGCCGCCCTCCACTGTATATAGGGTTTTGGTGATGGTCTTTTTGATTACTGATTTTACAGTCACCACACCTGGAGCAAATACAGTTTCTGTATGTCTAGTCATTGTACGCTGAGTTACAGCCAGGCTCCGCTCTGTCCAGCGAACCTCTGTGGACACCTGGGCTGCACTTTGCCCCACAATGAATCCCTGGCCCTGCCTCTCCTCCTGACAGCTCTCCCCAGGCTCCCCCTGCACACCATGGCTCCCATCGGCTCCAGCTTCAGCCTGCAGCTGCTGACTCCTGCAGGTCCCGCCTGCCTGAAAAACAAAGTAGGTTACAAGTTAGCTTCATTTGAAAAGATCATAACAGATCAGACCGTGATCTACAGTCGATGCTGCCCACCAAACCTAACCACTGGACCACTGGGAGCCGGAAAAAGATGAAACAATGGAGTGTCCATCATGCTTTTCCAGTACTTTGTTTCTATGCAACTTTTTCAGATAATATGAAGAACCTGTGCTCGCTACCAAAATAATAAATATGTACATTCTTAAACACAAACAATGACTGTGCATAGGAATATTTGTAAGTATTTTCTGCAATTTGGGCCTTCTCTTTGGAATCTTAGGAGAGTTTTATGAGGCGATTTGAGTCTCGACCTTTACCGACTTTTCTAACTCTATCCTGAGCAAAAGAAAAACATAGCAAGTTAACAGTAAGGCTTCTCAAGTGTTTTGTAAATGGGTTAACTTTGAAGCGATTGGTAGAATGTGTGAAAGCCCTGTTCGTACGGTGAATCTGCTCTGAAGATAGGGTTCCACAGTCTTTTTTGAGCTGCTAGATTCACTCATCCTGTTGAAAAGATCAGAGATTAGCATAAAGACATCCATGTGATGGGCCTAACATTGCATCATGGGAACGTGACAGACGTTTGACTTCGACTTAAGCGTGTGGGCTGCCAGTCACCTTACAAGATTGACAGTTTTCAAGACTTTAGAGACAGTGCCCTGGGGAAAGCGAGATAACCAGCATGTATAACACTAGCACTATACGCTACATCTATAATTTAGCTCATATATGCTGCTTCATAAATGTATTCAATATGAATGATTCTTTACCCTTTTCATTCCATTTCTCTCAAATCCTGCTAACCCCAGTTTCCAATATTATGGCCATTAACAGAAACGCGGATATTTAAAAATGCTGCATTCGAAGAGAAAGAAGCAAGATTTTAAATAAAAAGAAAAATATACGAATTCCTTTAAATAGCACATACTAAATTGATAAAGCACATATGAAATGAAGGGCAGCTCTGTAATAGACATATATTTGCCAAACATACTCTCATGGTGGAGGAAACATAATTATCCTTACAAAAAGATTCCTTTTCCCAGGGATTAAAATCCATACAACAAGTGAAAAGTATTCATCAAGTCCACCAGTACTTGTCACTAGGGTCAAGAGTAAATTACAACATTAAGCATCAGCTTGGCAATGCTTTCCTGCCTGCTATTCAAGCCCTTAGAGTATTAATTAAGTGATAAAGCTCCAAAGAAAGAAATAAAGAAAACTAAAACAATTTACATGTGTTATACCATATATATATATTAAATGAAAAAATCAAAGGTTAAGGATAAGTTATAGTTAGGAGAACTTTATTTATTGTTTGTATAGAAACCCAACTTAAACTACACACACATTAGAAATTCCAAAGTTATAGTTATAACTTAGATTTAGAATTTACGCACCACTTTACAAATTACAATGAGTCGCGCACCTCCGTACACAGTGTTGTCACCTCACTCACCACACTACATTAACTATAACTCACGCCTGCTTCATGCACTGGTGATACTCTTGTATATTACATCACTTACACCATTTGAAATCATAGCATTTAATCACTTATGTAACACACACAGAGAGGAGTAGTCTGTATGAATCTCTTCGAGAGAGGTGGCACGTGCGTCGTGAAAAAATCACTTATAACATCTCAAATGACATGATTTGTCAGAACACATTGCATGGTAGAGTGTCGAGTTACTGTTAATGTAGTGTGGGTGAGGATATATATATGTATATATATATATATATATATATATATATATATATATATATATATATATATATATATATATATATATATATATTCACTGAAAAAACCATAGGTTTCAGGCACGTTATAGTTAGAAATTAGCATTTCAAAAACCTTAGAAATTCACTAAAAAACCATAGGTTTCAGGGACGTTATAGTTAGTTGGACATTTCACTCATACAAAACCATAGAAATTCCACCGTTATAGTTAGTTCAGCTAACTATAACTCGCGCCCCGCAATGCACTGCTGATGACGTCACATATTACATCATTCATGACATGGTCAGTGACATCACTGATGACATCACTGATGACATCTCAAATGACATCACTGATGACATCATCCAGTGAATGTAGCTTTCTTTAAAAATTAAATATGTATTATATATATACCAAGCTGTATTGAAGAATGAATGGATGTATAAGTGTCTGGATGGAGGATTTAGTAGGTGTGTGACTGACTGTTTAAGTGAATGATTAAATGTATCTTACTGAATACATGGGTTAGTGTCTAAAGTGTGTGAATGTCTGTATCACTCTGTCTGTTGTTGTGTAAGCTGCTGCATCGGTTGGTCAGTAGCTACATCAATGTCTATATGGGTTATTGATTAGTTGCCTGCGTATTTGTATAGGAGACTGAGTGTGTGTGTGGTTGGGTGGGGGGTGTGTGACTCTGTGCATAGATGTGTGCGTGGTTGATTGACAGGGTGTATGAGTTTAAGAGTGCATGTGGAAACAGTTGTATGGGTGGGTAAGTGTGTGTATGGGCGTCTTGGTGAGTGAATCGATGTCTCAGTGCACATGTCCAACTAAGTACATATATAAAAGGCAGTGTATGTGAGAGTTGGTGTATAGAAATGACTATGCGTGAGAGTCAGTGATTGTGAGAGTGGCTGTATGTATGAATGTATACTTGTATTAGTGATTATATAAGAGACTCTGGGGCATATTTACAATAACTGGCGCGTCCCTGCATATCAGCAGGGATGCGCCAGTTATTTTAGCGTCACGGCAGACACCTCTTGCGCCACCATGGATGCGCCGCATTTACAATGCGGCGCACCATGGCGCAAGAATAGACAGATGCGTGACGCATCTGATGCCGTAAAGGTGACGCAGTGCTGGAGTCATGTCGCAAGCGCGCCGCAACTCCAGCACTGTTCCAACCTGGCCTATCCTCAACATGGTGTGTCATGCCTTACGCCTGCTTCAAGCAGGCGCAAGGTTTTGACGCAGCGGGGTCGGAAAAGTGACTGAGTGAAATCTTGTAGATTGCACTCAGCCACTCTTCCGAGGCGTTCCTGCGCCGGAACGCCCCCTGCGCCGGAACGCCCACAATGGACGCAGGGCTTTACAACGTGACGCATCACCTTACATGCGTCACGTTGTAAATACCCCGCAGCATGGCGCTGGCTTTGCGCCGCCGCTGCGTCACAGAAGTGACGCAACGGCGGCACAAAGTGGCGTACGGGGCTTGTAAATCTGCCCCTAAGTATGCGTTACTATCTGTATGAATAAATGAGGTGGTGTGTGTATAACTGTGTAGGTGAGTAAATGGAACTGTGATTGATTCTTTGCATGAGTGACTAGGATGAGTACATAACTGACTAGGATGAGTGCTGGTGTGTCAATGTCTATATAGGTGTATGAGTGCATTTGATAGTGTTCTATTGATCAGTGACTGCATGTATGACTGATTGTATGGGTGAATGGGTAGATGTGTGTCTAGACCTAGGAATCACTGAGTGGGTATGTAGTAACTGGTATTGATGTGTCAATGGTATCGAAAATGGTAGTCTGTATTTTACAGTGAGTGCATCAAAGGTTATATTAGTGTGTGACGAGGTAGATCAGATTGTCACATGGATGATGTCATCAGTGATGTCATTTGAGATGTCATCAGTGATGTCATCAGTGATGTCACTGACCATGTCATGAATGATGTAATATGTGACGTCATCAGCAGTGCATTGCGGGAGCACGAGTTATAGTTAGCTGAACTAACTATAACGGTGGAATTTCTATGGTTTTGTATGAGGAAATGTCCAACTAACTATAACGTCCCTGAAACCTATGGTTTTTTCAGTGAATTTCTAAGGTTTTTGAAATGCTAATTTCTAACTATAACGTGCCTGAAACCTATGGTTTTTTCAGTGAATTTCAAAGGTTTTTTAAATGCCAATTTCTAACTATAACGTGCCTGAAACCTATGGTTTTTTCAGTGAATTTCAAAGGTTTTTAAATACTAATTTCTATCTATAACGTCCCTGAAACGTATGGTTTTTTCAGTGAATTTCAATGTTTTTTTTAATGCTAACTTCTAATTATAATGTTTATTTAACCTATAGTTTTTTCCGACACCCAAGAAGGACACAACACCCACTGCCACAACCCTCAGGACCTCCCCCGTACCACCCTCTCCCTACTGTAATTTTTTTATTTGTTATTTAAACTATATAATGTCTTCTTGTTTTTTAAATATTAAACAACTACATACAGTATGAAAGGGAGGCCAGCCCAGAGCCACATCTGAAGACCAACACATGTCATAGACCTACTGATCAAGCAGCTCCGACACCCAACAACGCCACAACACCCACCACCACCCTCAGGCCCCCTCTACCACCGAGGCAGCGCAGAACAAGACAGAGAACGATCCAAAACGGCATGGCCCCTCAGCCACACAATAGCTGAATATTGGGACAGGTGTGAACAAACTATATGTGAAGGAAGCAATTCACCCATGTTTAACAATGCACACAATGCAAAGTGTAGCGGTGATGTGCTGGACACATCTCAGTATGCAGAACACACACCTCTCCATGTGCACAAATACTACTGGTGGTTGTAGTGTTGTGGACAGTGGACCCAACCATGTTACGTCAAACACTAGGGAAGATCTCAGTCATGTAGCTGTGTCGTCCCCCCCCTGTAAGCATAAGCGTAACCGGAGTGGGCTGGTCCGACGTACGCCACTTCAGCGTAGGAGTGTGAATAAATAGGCCGGAGCTCTGGGCGTGGTTCACTTGTGGGAAGGCCAAAGCGTCTGCCAGGGCGGCGCCCCTCACCCTGCCATGAGGCTGCCAACATGACCGCCAGCCTCCTCAGCCGATCGCTGGCTTCCGCCACACAGGCCCCCAGCGGCACAGCACCGCGGACTTATGTCTGTACAAACTACTGCCTTCGATATACACTGCGGACAGCAAGGCTCACAATTCAGATTGAGTCATGATTGCAGATGACGCAGTCCAGTAGGCAAGAGACATTGCTGAAGTCAACAACACATGGCTGTGGGCCCTTCCTGACCGCTGCCTCCGGCCTACACTGCGGTCAGTAGGGCTCACAATTCAGATGGAGTCGAGATTGCAGATGACGCAGTCCAGTAGGCAAGAGACATTGCTCAAGTCAACAACACGTGCCTGTGGGCCCTTCCTCACCGCTGCCTCCTGCCTCCACTGCGGTGAGTAGGGCTCACAATTCAGAGCGACTCGCGATTGCAGATGACGCAGTCCAGTAGGCAACAGACATTGCTACCAGTGCGGCCAGCCCAGACCACGCATCATCGCTGACTGCGCACACGCTAAGTGCTTCAAGTACCACTAACTCTGTGCAGCTCAAGTCAACGCCACGTGGCTGTGGGCCCTTGATGACCGCTGCCTCCGGCCTACAATGCAGTTAGCAGGGCTAACAATTCAAGATTAGTGCCGATGCAAATTGTGTAAGAGAGTATAATCGGTTCAGAAGACTGTATGCTCCCAATCTGTGCAGCTCAAGTCAACGTCACGTGGCTGTGGGCCCTTGCTGACCGCTACCTCTGGCCTACACTGCGGTCATCAGGGCTCACAATTAAAATTAAGTCTTGATTCATTAATTACAGAGTCCAGTAGGCAAATAACTATCACAGGCCTAAAATCTACATAATATCCTTTTAGTATCCTTGCTTCAAGAACTTTTTTATATCAGTTATAGCTTTAGTACAATCACCAAATTCATCTTCAAGTGCAAACGAACACTCATTAGCAGTCTACACTGCGGGCAGCAGAGCTCGCAATTCAAATTTTGGACACGTGGTGCCACTAACCCTGTTCAACACAAGCCGCGACACGTGGTGCCACTAACCCTGTTCAACACAAGCCGGCGACACGTGGTGCCACTAACCCTGTTCAACACAAGCCGATCCCACATGTGGAACTGTGTCCTGAGTCCTGAATGGCAGTGACCCCAAGTCCGTGGCAGCGACCACAGCACCAGACTCCCTTCGATCAGTGAGGCATATTTCCATATGCAAGGCTGGCAACACGTGGTGCCACTAACCCTGTTCAACACAAGCCGCGACACGTGGTGCCACTAACCCTGTTCAACACAAGCCGGTGACACGTGGTGCCACTAACCCTGTTCAACACAAGCCGATCCCACATGTGGAACTGTGTCCTGAGTCCTGAATGGCAGTGACCCCAAGTCCGTGGCAGCGACCACAGCACCAGACTCCCTTCGATCAGTGAGGCATATTTCCATATGCAAGGCCGGCGACATGTGGTGCCATTAACCCTGTACAACACAAGGCGTGACACGTGGTGCCACTAACCCTGTTCAATACAAGCCGATCCCACATGTGGAACTGTATCCTGAGTCCTGAATGGCAGTGACCCCAAGTCCGTGGCAGCGACCACAGCACCAGACTCCCTTCGATCAGTGAGGCATATTTCCATATGCAAGGCCGGCGACACGTGGTGCCACTAACCCTGTACAACACAAGGCGCGACACGTGGTGCCACTAACCCTGTTCAATACAAGCCGATCCCACATGTGGAACTGTGTCCTGAGCCCTGAATTGCAGTGACCCCAACTTCGTGGCAGCGACCACAGCACCAGACTCCCTTCAGTTTTATTTGTTGTTGTTTTGTTTAAATAAAATGTTTTATATGTAAATCAATACATGACTAAGATTCTTGTTTGTCCAACCGCACATGGACAATTCCGGGCCCAAGAAGGTTGTTGGGGGTATGTTGCTAATGTGGGAAGAGGGTGCGTTACCTGCTGATGTGGGGAGAGGCAGCGTGAAAGGGGTATCTCTCACAGAAAGAATTCCGGTATGTTTTCAGAAATGCCTCGGACAGATGCCAGCTGACGGACTGAATCACAAAATGGCTTTTCAATGCTTATGTAGTGTGACTTATGAACAGTTCGCACCCAGGCTCGCAGAGGGACAACTGCGGCCCGTCCGCTCGACTCACTGACGCAGTACTACGAGCCGTCCGCTCCCAAAGGAACAGCAGCGTAGTAGCTCGCAGAGGTACAGGCACAGCAGCGTACTAGCTCGCAAAGGTAGACAGCTGCGAGCCGACGGACTGGCTTCTAACGGCATAGCTGTGAAGTGGTGATGTTGGGCAGAGGGAGCGTGAAAGGGTTATCTCGCACAGACAGAGCTCTGGTATATTAAATTGCCCCCGGGACTTTTCTTTTATATTTTCACTCGATGCGAGAAAGCACGCTTTCTGGACCAAGACCTTTCTCCCTACCAAATTTGGCGTAATTCCGTTCAGCAGTTTGACCTGTAGCCTTGTCTAAAGTTTCCTATGGAAAATCCATTGAGAAACACGTTTTCACACCCCCCACATAGCTACCTGTCGCAGGCGTACTTGCTGTTGGTGTGCAGGTCAGTGGTCTAGTTGTCAACATGTCACGGCCACTCCCTGAGGGCAGGTTTGCACACACACCACACCCATCCGGCACATGCGTCACAGGCCATGTGACCACACAAATATAATGGATCGACAACGTCACATCCTTTATTGCCGGTGGTGACTGGATGGCGGACGCTCCACGGGTCTCAATCATAAAGAGTCCATGAAAACTTGCGCAGAGGGTTAGTCACACCCTGAGCTGTATGGCCGTCAGGGGCCTACTACCACGTGGCGCGGACTTGAGTTGCACAGGGTTACTGCCACCCGAAGCTGATGTGGCTGTCAGGGGTCTACCACCACGTGGCGCGGACTTCAGTTACACAGGGTTAGTGCCACCCGAAGATGATGTGGCCGTCAGGGGCCTACCACCACGTGACGCAGACTTGAGTTGCACAGGGTTAGTGCCACCCGCAGCTGATGTGGCCGTCAGGGGCCTACCACCACGTGGCGCGGACTTGAGTTGCACAGGGTTAGTCGCACCCTAAGTTGTATGGCCGTCAGCGGCCTACCACCACGTGGTGCTGACTTGCGTTGCACAGGGTTAGCGGCACCAAAAGCTGATGTGGTCTCCGCCATTGATGACTCAGGACTCAGCGACATGTGTGGGATCTGCTGGGCCGCAGAGCGGGTCCACATAATGTCCACCAAGCTATGGTGGCGGGACCGGGCCCTGGAGCTTTCACGGGCACGTGGAGTGCCCACTGGTAGACACTCCGGTGGCAGCAGGTAATTATTTGGTCATGGATGCGCAGGGGCGGCAGTGTCTCTCTCTCTCTCTCTCTCTCACTTCCCTCTCTTCACTCTCTCTCTCACTCTCTTCCTTCCTTTCCTTCTATCTCTCTCACTCTCTCTCCCTTCTCCCTTTCTCACTCCCTTTTTTCCTTCCCTCTCTCTGGCTTTTTTTCCTTCTCTCTTTCTCTGTGTCTCACTCCTTTGATATGCGCATTACACACGTCCTTATTTTGTGCTTTATTTTCCAGGCTGTGTCATCGACATTAATGGACCCGACAGGAGTCTTCCGCCTTGTTGTTTTGTGTTCAGTTTGTTAAATTTAGTTTATCCTCTATATGTACGGAAAAATAAAGTAAAAAAAAAAAAAAAAAAATCAATAAAGTTTTTGGTTGTTACTTAAGTGCTGTGGGACTCTTTCTCGTTCTTATTACTGTTATTTAGTGGTGTCCACCATGGTGTTAAATTTTGGGGCAGTTTTCGCGGGAATACTGGTGATGTCTGCAGTTTGCACCAGCTTCTGAATAGTGTGTTAGATTTATCTCAACTTTAGTTGCATTAAAGTGCTGATAATGAGATGCAGAGTAGGCATTCCCGTGCAAAAACACACGAGGTGCACCTTTGCGATTTATTCTAAATACTAAAATCCTGTATTGAATTGCACTGTGGTAGTGAGTGCATTTACAGTGTACACACAAAATCAATGAAGAAATCTCATTGTATTTATATCGATTGGGAATAGTGGGTCAGGTGCTGAATCTTGACGGGATACACTGCCCAGTTCGTTTATTTTTCTGTACACGAAAAAACCACATCACAACTTTCACAACGAAAGGCAAAAACTGCGATGCGAAACAAATTCCGGCGATAAGCCGCGTTAGCACCAGGGATTTTACACCTGCTTTCTGCTGGTGTTAAGCAGGATGACTACCTGCAGCATGAAAGGGAACACAGCCAAGAGCCACACCGGAACACCCACAGGTGCCATAGAGTCAATGAGCATGATACACGGATACCCATGAGGGCCACAACACTCATCGCAACAACCCCAGGACCGCCAACGCCCCCGAACCCGCATCTGAGCAAGTGTCTCCGTGTGGTCATTGTGTTAGCATGATGGGCACGGGCCCTGCAACATCACAGTGTGCTGTCTTCAGCGGACGTTACCATGTCACCTCAGCGTTGGCAGTGAGCCTGGACATGTAGCTACGCACGCATCCTCCTGCATGCACAAGCGGCGTGTGCTGGTCCGGCGTACACAGGTCAGCGCAGGGGTGTGCCTATCCGGCAAGGGGAACGGGGTGTCTCGGACATGTCCGTGTGCAAGAAGTGTGGTAAGTGTGTCTCTGTGTTCTGGTGTGGCCGCCACAAGGGCCGCAGCAGTCGATGTTGTAAAGTGGCATGCACCACCTCCAAACGGCAGTGTCACGGTGTGATTGGAATGCCGCAGGACATGCGCGAATAGGCATTACAATGGTGTGCCGTAGGAGTGCACGGGATACAACAGCGCAGCGCACAAAAGTGTGGGGGCTCGTGGGAGGGAGGAGCAGCTGTTTGGCAACGTAACACACAGTGAACCCGCCCATGTGCCACGTGCTGGGCATCTCATCCATGATGACCAGGGTCGCAGACATCCCACAACACCCACGACCGGCCTTTGTACACATCCTGTATGAATGCAGCTGGAGAAGTTACTGTAGGGATGAAAGGTTCTTTGTCTGAGCTATCTTGCGCTAACACATCTGCTGCTCCGAGAAGGAACTTGCAAGTGGCCAGCCCCCTGACAGATACGATAATATTTGCATCCGTCTCCCACACTACCACTGCCCGATTTGAGAACAACGAGTACACATCCCACACTCAAAAGTCCTTCGTCGTAGTTAGCGTGCGTGAAATGGCCTTCACACGTACTCCCACCACACCCCTGCCCTGCACCCATTGCACACAGACCCGGCTCATTGCACCAAGCTGTGCCATTTCATCCACAAGACTGGCACACGGCAAGCCAGTGCAGCTACAAGCGGAGCCACTGACGCAATGGCAGGGCATCCCGAACACATGGTCGACTCCATTCACGTCCACCTATACCTTGCACGTCTGCTGCATGTCCTGGGTGCACTGCCTTTGGCAGTGTTGCGGATCACTTACCGGCTGAGCTTCCGCATTGCGGACGTCACCTGCGTTCAACCTGTATTGCAATGTCGCACGTGCCTATCCGAGTGGTGCATGGACGTGTGCCTCTCCAAAGTGTGCGTAGCTGACATGGATTACGACGGGTGTGTGCACCCCTGTTGACCCACGACCAGGAGTGTCATGGTGATGCCCGTTTATGGCATGCATGGATGTTTGGCATGCATGTTGGGAACTGGGCCTGGGACATTGCACGTGTCGTAGTATGCAGTGAGCAAATTGACCCACTTCCCGATTCTGCTTTGGTGCACATTGGGTACAGTGGTTGGAGTCAGCACATCTGTCCCAGTCAGCTGATGGATTACGTCGACGACATGTCAAATATTGTGGCCAACCATCACTCATTAGAGATAGTGGCTTACTCAGCTGCACTCGCGTTCATGGACGAGTGACAAGGTACCTGCAACCACGACTCGATGTGCCACATTGCACGTGTCCCGCCGCATCATTGCACGTTGTGCATCTGGTCACATGTTCCAAGACAACAGTGGACATGGCTGCATTGGTGTCGACTCATGTCCGAGGCGCGGACAACTAACGCTGCTTGACACTGACGTGTGTTGGTGATGGACTACCCCGAGGTGAACATGGACGTTTTCCTACGTTCCTTATTCAGGCATGCTGCTGCATTTGTCTGCATATCGTGGCACTACTCTTGGCTGTCACTGACACACACTTTTTTTAATAAAGTTTCCACATTTTCACTTGTTTCCAAATGTGTTGTGTCTTCATTTGTATGCCAATGTGTGTGTCACGGACTCTCTGGCTGCCTGCCATACGTGAATTGCTACCCCATCCGGACTGTGGGTTTGTACTTATGCGTTCTCATGTGCCTGTTTCGTACTGACGCTTTTGGACGTTTATCCGCCACAGGCCAGTGCATTTGTGTCCTGTGTTCGATTGTGCGAATGTTTGTGTTTGGACAACATTGTGTTGGATGTTGGTGTGCTCTGCTTCCTATGTGTGTGTGCTGCATTCTGTGTGAGATGTCCCTTCATGTGAGGTTTTGTTCACCCTTCTCCCTTTCAGGCAGTGTGGTTTTCACTTCTGTGCTTGTTCAGTGGTGTGATGTTGGCGGGTTGTGTGACTTGTGCTCCTTGTTGGTGTGTTTCATTTTAGCCATGGTTTGTCTGTAGTTGTGCTGTACTTAATTGTGCATGTGTGCCATTGTGCCCATCTCCCCCGTCCCCCCACTCCCTGCTTGTTCCTCTTCCTGGTGCTGTTGTGTCTGTAATTATGTTACTCCACACATAAATACATGTAAAGAACAAATTAGAATAGTTCCTTGATTCTTTTAGATTGCAAAACTTCTCTCTATTGGTTATTTTTGAATTTTCCTTATAAACAGTTTTTTAAATATTCAAGGACACATAGAAGTCAGAAGTGCAACGTATTCTATCAACACACTTTCTAGAACATTCTACAACACGTGCAGGTTAACCCCTTCCCTGCGGGGGTAATTCCCCCACGGGTGCGGGAGGGCGGGGGGTGAGCATGGCGCCGCGGTGCTCATGACGAGACCAGCTCGTCATGAGTCACAGTGGAGCTGTGCTCATGACGAGCTGGTCTCGTCACAACCTTGCCCACTCATTAATTCTCCCGCACAGGCGGGGAATTAATCCCGCGTGGGCGGCGCGCAGCCGTTATGGCGAGACCAGCTCGTCATGAGCACAGCTCCACTGTGACTCATGACGAGCTGGTCTCGTCATGAGCATGGAAGCGGTTAAAAGTTCATCAATTTTTTTAAACCTAACGATATTTTTTTGCAACATTTTCTCGAACATTTAACGGCACGTGCAGGTTAAAAGTTCACGATTGTTTTAAGTTCGAACAGTGCCTTCCAAATGCAAGTAGCAGGTGTGGTTGAGTTAACCAAATTTTATCCTATCATATGTACTCCACGTTTAAACTGCTTTTTCTTAACCAATCACAAAGATGCTTTTCCACAAAACGAATGTGCACCCTACTTTTAAAAAACAATGCTTTTCATCTCCCAATCAGTTATCGTTTTGAATGAGAAAAAAAGTAGTTCCCCACCTTTAAACATATCTCTTATTCTACGAACGGACTGCATGAGCTACAGACATCTATCCATACTTCCCAGCCATACCTTCAAAATGCTAGTGTGGATCGTAGGACATAGCTATGTTTTCTGGTGCAAGAGGTATGCAGAACAGAGACGTATTGACTTAGACCTAGGTTTACAAAATGTGGACATTAAATGGTTTGAACAGAGAGGATTGAAGTGGCACCAATTGTTGCCTTTGGTTAAAACCTGTTTGCATCTCCAACACCCTGACTTCATGATTGTGCACTGTGGTGGAAACGACCTAGGCACATTGACTGGTGTAGGTTTGGAAATGCTAATGAAAGACACCTTTCGACAATTGATGTTGCTTTTGCCTCAAACTGTCTTTGTATATTCCAATATATGCCAAAGACAGAAGTGGAAATGGTCAAACCAACAGCAACAACATACGTTTTGATATGGCTGATATCTACAGAAGTGATGGAGTACACTTCACACATCAGGGAAATCGAGTTTTTCTGAATAACCTGAAGCTGTGCATCCGCACTTATATGTAGCCCCAACTAATAAACACAAGGGCTCTTTTTAGAGCCGCCTTATATTCCCAATATCAGTTCGCAGAGTGACAGCTGCGATCCGGCTAGCACAGGGAGACCTGCGGGTCGTCCGGCAGGCTCGCAGAGGGACAGCTGCGGCCCATCGGCTCGGCTCGCACAGGGAGAGCAACGGGCCGTCGGCTCGCAAACGCACACCAGCGTGCTGGCTCGCAGAGGAAGAGCTCGGGTCTAACTCGCAAGGGGACACCAACGGGCCAACGGCCCTGCTAGCAGAGACACACCTATCACCTAATGGACTGGCTCCCACATGTACAGCTAGGGACACGACGGCTCGCAGACGCATACCTACGAACCGACGGACTGGTACTGTTTTATGCTTTAGGGTAGTACAGTGGTGTTTGTGTACTGTAGGGAGGTTCGTGCTGGAGGTAGCGTTTTAGGGTTTAAGGTAGTGCACTGCTGTTTGGGTAGTGTAAGAATCGTGCTGGAGGTAGTGTTTTAGAGTTTACGACAATGCAGTAATGTTTGGGTAGTGTAAGGGGTCATGCTGGGAGTACTGTTTTGGGGTTTAGGGTAGTGCAGTGGTGTTTGTGTAGTGTAGGGGGTCATGCTGGGAGTAGTGTTTTAGGGTTTACGGCAGTGCAGTGGTGTTTGGGTAGTGTAGGGGTCATGCTGGGAGTAGTGTTTTAGGGTTTACGGCAGTGCAGTGGTGTTTGTGTAGTGTAGGGGGTCATGCTGAGAGTAGTGTTTTAGGATTTAGGGTAGCACAGTGGTGTTTCTGTAGTGTGGGAAGTCATGCAGCGAGTACTGTTTTAGGATTTAGAGTAGTGCAGTGGTGTTTGTGTACTGTTTGGGGGTTCATGCTGGGGGTAGCGTTTTAGGGTTTACGGTAGTGCAGTGGTGTTTGGGTAGTGTAAGAATCGTGCTGGAGGTAGTGTTTTAGAGTTTACGAAAATGCAGTGGTGTTTGGGTAGTGTAAGGGGTCATGCTGGCAGTAGTGTTTTAGGGTTTAGGGTAGTGCAGTGGTGTTTGTGTAGTGTAGGGGGTCGTCCTCGGAGTAGTGTTTACGGTACTGCAGTGGTGTTTGTGTACTGTAGGGGTCGTGCTGGGGTAGTCTTTTAGGGTTTAGGGTAGAACAGTGGTGTTTCGGTAGTGTAGGGGGTCGTGCTGGGGGTAGTGTTTTAGGGTTTAGGGTAGTGCAGTGGTGTTTGTGTAGTGTAGGGAGTCATGTTGGGAGTAGTGTTTTAGGGTTTAGGGTAGTCTAGTGGTGTTTGGGTAGTGTAGGGGTCGTGCTGGGGATAGTGTTTTAGGATTTAGGGTACTGCAGTGGTGTTTGCGTAGTGTAGGGGTCCTGCTAGGGGTAGTGTTTTAGGGTTTACAACAATGCAGTGGTGTTTGGGTAGTGTAGGGGGTTGTGCTGGGGGTAGTATTTTAGGGTTTTGGGTAGTGCAGTGGTGTTTGGGTAGGGGGTCGTGCTGGGGGTAGATTTAGGGTTTAGGGTAGTGCAGTGGTGTTTGGGTAGTGTAGGGGATCGTGCTGGGGGTAGTGTTTTAGAGTTTACGACAGTGCAGTGGTGTTTGGGTAGTCTTTGGGTAGTGTAGGGGATCGCACCGACAGACTCACTCACAGAGCTCCGAGCCGACGGACGGGCTTCTAAAGGCATAGCCGCGACCTGGTGATATGAAGAGAGGCAGCGTGAAAGGCATATCTCACACAGACACAGATGCCAGTGTTGCCTCACAGAGGTAAAACTACGAACCCGATGGCTTCTACACGGAGAGATGCGAGCTGACGGAGTAAATCACAAAATAGCTGCCAACACTTCCTGGTTTCAACCATTCACAGCCAATAAGCCGCAAGCTGGTGCTTGTAACCCCTCAGCCAATCACATGTCAGAATTCTCAAATATCGATATCTGTAAAATTTGATATTTCTCAAAAACTACTGAACGGATTTACACCATTTAAACAAAAGCGTGCTTTCTGGACCATCACCTTTCTCCCTGCCAAATTTGGCTAAATTCCGTTCAGCAGTTTCACCTGTAGTCTTCTGTAAACTTTCGTATGGAAATTGCATGCAGAAAACACGTTTTAGGACCCTCTTTTTTCTCAGCCCCTCCTACACCATTCACCCCCAAACTTTCAATATAAGAGCTAATCAAAAAAAGAGAAACTTTTTGGATAATTTCATAAAGATTCGCCAAACGACGCCAAAGTTACAAGCACATAGAAGGCTCCAGAAGGGGGGCTGCGCAACCCCCCTCCCAACATGAGTGAAGCCCCGGGGCTGCGCGGACCCCAGCGCACCCCCGCAACCCCTGCGAGCCCCTGCTATTATTTTTTAAGAAATACCCCCGGAACCTAGCCCACCCAAGGGCCTCATTAAAATGAAACGCGAGAACCCGCGACCCCAGCGCGAATTTCTTCCTATTTTTTTTTTTTTTATGATTTTTTGGGCTCTGGGGCTCCTTCTGTGACCCCCTGAGCAGGCCTAGGGGGTCAGGGTTTTTCTACCCTGACCCCTTCTCTTGTTTTATACCTTTGTTTCTCCGTTTTTGGGTAACTCGCTTCTACCGAGCCACAAGATGGCTGCCAACACTTCCTGGTTTGGACTACTAGCAGCCAATCACAGTGAAGCTCGCGCACGCGACTTAGGCTCCGCCCAGATATCGAAACTTTTATTTTTCTAATTTCTCAGCAACTACTGAACGGATTTACACCATTTTTAAAAAGGTCGCTTTCTGACCCAAGCACTACCTTTCTGCCAACTTTGGAGTAATTCCGTTCAGTAGTTTCGGCTGTAGCCTTGCACAAAGTTTCCTAAGGGAAATTGATTTTTTGACTCTTATTTTTTGAATTTCTCAAAAACTACTGAACGGATTTACACCATTTAAAAAAGGTCGCTTTCTGAACCAAGCTCTACCTTTTTGCCAAGTTTGGGGTAATTCCGTTCAGCAGTTCGAGCTGTAGCTCGTCGCAAAATTTCCTATGGAAATTAACATGGAGAAAACGAGTTTTGGGACCCCCTTTTTCTCAGCCCCCGCTTGACTAATCACCCCCAAACTTTCAGGATAGGAGCTGAGCTGGATAGACTTTTTTTGGAGAATTTCAGGAAGATTCGTCAAACGACGCCAAAGTTATTAGCAAATCAAAAAATGCTTTTCCTATGGAAACTAGGTTCTAACTATAATTACCTACTGGCGACCGCCAGTAGGTAATATATATATGCTTTCTTTTCATGAGGTAGATGTGCCCTTTTAGGCTGTGAAACACAAATATTATTTTGGAAATTTTCCAGGCATTTTCATCATATACGTCGACTCTCTGTAAATAGGCAGGGGAAATTGTGGCAGTACTGTACACATGGAATTATTTTCCTTATATAAACTCCTGTTTGCACAGGGTTTAGAATTCTCCATAAATGGAATCAGGGTATCAGTTGGCTAGAGAAAACACATATCATCTCTATGAGCCAGCATCTACTAAGTTCTGAATTTGTAGAGTTGGATTATTTATTTGTGACTGTTTGTTGGTGCCCAGTTGGTCTTTATGCCACTTCACTGTTCTGGCTTTTGAGATGTTTTCAGTAGAGTGGCTTCCTGTCTTATAGTCTTTTGCTAAGGATGTAAGCTTCTGGTGGATGGCTCCAGTGCTGCTCGCCAGTCTGAGAAGGGTTTCCTTGAAGAAGTTCATCTTGAGGTCTAGCTTGTTCCAGGGAAGGGCTCCCTGTGCTCTAATGGTTATCAATGTGTTCTTCCTTTTGAGAGAGGTGTGAGAAGTCAGATCAGCACTGCTCAAACTTAAGCGACGGCTTTGAGATTACTGAGGGGATGATCTAGTGAAGATTTGCAGTCTGATTACAAAGTAGCCCTTGTAGACAGTTCAGAGGATTTTAAATTTGATCTTTGTTACACAGAAGGCCATGGTGAGCCTGGGATGTTCTTCATTATGTGGCCAGAAGCTTTGTGGTTAGAACTCTTGAGGAGGAGGTAAAGTCTCCTTTCCACATTCTGGATTTCCTGATGATTATTCTTCTCTTTATGCATTTCTCAGCTTAGACTATATTATAATAGTCTAATTAGGACAGTGTGATGGTTTATGTTGACACTATTCTCTGCTTTGCTTTAAACTTCCTGAAAAGTTTTAGTTGGAGGTTAGTACTTTTTATGGCCGTGAACACACGTTTTGAGAAGTGAAAACTTAAGTGAAAGCTTAAATCACATTAAACATCTAAATTCTTCATTTTCCACATGAGAACTAGTTTAGGCCCAACTGTTGTTGCCAGTGAAAGATAAGTCGCCAACAGAGCGGTTCCGTGGAATTAATCATCAAATTCTGAAGCGCTTGCTTGATTGGTTGCCTTTGAGACAAAAAATAACTGTTTAGTTCAGCTTTGTACATGTCTTGTTGCAGTCCTTCGCCGAAGCCCAACTTGAGTTTCATCCCCTGAATCCTTAGATCTCTTCCAATGGAGTTAAAATTTTGCCTACTTTTAAAAAAAAATCCTCTTCTGTGGTGAACCAATTTTGAATGCACTCATAGTGTTCTTGGGTTTTTAAGACAATGTCAATTCCTAGAAATGCAGGAAAGGGTCTACAGCACAAGGTTGATGTCACCTCATGATGGAGTCTTGGTATGATGTGTGAAATAGACATGTCACAGTTTGAGTCTTAAACCTTTACGTAAATGAATGGAAACTTCAATATAAACACGAACCAATCACGGAGGCACGGTTGTGTTGGCTGGGTAAAAAAGTGAACCTTATTTCGAGATACAAAGTGAAAAGGCAAGCCTCGCTGCCATTCCAGAGGCAATGTCCCGAAGGGAAACAGACTTTTGCCTTCACATGCAACAGGACAGACACTGACATCAAACAGACCCAAACTTTGGCTGATGCTTCGTGAACTGGGTACAGGTGGTCTTTCGGTAAAGGCACCTCTGATTTCTGAGACTGGTGCAGGATTTTGAGGTTGGATCACTGGTTAAATTTTAAAGTATGTCCAAATAACCACAAGGTTTGGAATGGCAGTCTCCAAACCTTCTGTTAGGATAATTTAAATTTAAATGTTCCTGCTGCATGGAGACAACTGTAATAGAGATGACAGAGGCAAACCCGCTTCAAGTACTTATTGTGATGCTCCACGAAAATCAAATACATTTTGACCACAAAATAGTATTGCTTACATTGCTTCTTTGAAGATAAATTCATAGGTAAATTTAGGTAAGTTATACACTGAGATTATGAGAAGAAAGTACAATAAAAAAAGGTCCATCAATATATAGGAAGTAATGGGAAACAGCGTTTACAACGCTGGTAATACCACACGGGTAGGTTACAACGCGGACGTTACATCGTCCGCGTTGTTACCACGCATGGCATTACATCGCAAGTCGTTTCTACGACTTGCGCTAGATGACGCGCAACACCAGGGAAAGTGTTGGATTTTAAATCCAACACATTCCCTGCTGTTGCGCTAACTGGAGTAGGAATAGTAATTTATACTATTCCTAAGTCCAGCGCGCCATCTAGCGCAAGTCGTAGAAACGACTTGCGATTTAAAGCCATGCGTGGTAACAACGCAGATGATGTAACGTCCGCGTTGTAACCTACTGCGGGGTAATGGATGGCGTAGTAACGTCATACATTCGGAAGTAATAGTTTTTCCATCCGCAACCGTAAAGTTAAAACTGGGAAATCTGCCATACTGGCGGATTTCTTCTTTTAGAAATTTCTCTCCAAGCTTAAATGTGTGAAAATATGCCATTTGTGATAGCAGATGAGGTATTTGTTCTTGAAGATACAACTATGACAGAAGCACAGCATGAGGGGAAGGTGTCAAAATTAGTTTAAAGTAAAAGATCAGGCAGAAAATACAATGTTTGAAGCATTGACAACTGTGCCATAAAACATATATTTGCTTACCAGAGTCTCATCTTCTTCCTTCACCTCCCTAAACAATAAATATTCATGAAATTAAAAAATCGTATATTTTGTCAAAGGCAATATATTCACTTGATGAATTGTCATGGTGCAGATACCCAGATTAAAATCTCAAGGCAGTGCTTTTCCACATCACATATCTGTATCATAATATGGTGCTTCCGCGGGCATGTTTCAATATACACTCCTGGATATTTTATGTATTTACAAATTATCTCTTCCTGGAAGTCCATAAAAATGTGCTAATATTCCAAAATCTTCACAAATTTATTTATCAAGTTTACAATTGCTTGTAAACTGTGTACAACATATATTCCATTCTAATTAGATTCTTCTTTCATTTTAACTTGCAACAGGTTCTACAAGTTAATACTAAAAGCGATCACTATAGAGAATTGGCTATTTAAGTAGTAGATAGCCATGTACGCCATCTAGGCTCTAGAGCGGATATTGGATTCATTTGTTTATTCATTCTCTCATCCATACGCTATGGGAATGTTCATCACAAACAGAACTGCCCAAGACAATATATTCTGTATGTTCAAAAAACCTTTGCACTCCCAGAGCAAACTGGCTAACATTGTTACATGCCCGCATATGTATTTTAGAACTACAGCAACACTATCTATCGTTTTTTTACTTTGGTAATAACCAGTGCATATTCATTGTTTGTTGATTTGGTTTGCTGATTTGCCATTGTCAAAGAGTTCACATCCCCAACCGCTACCAAAAACTCAATCCTATCCTCACAGGAACTTTGCGACACCCTCACAGACCACTTTCACAACAGGATAGCAACCATATACAGACACTTCAATCCCCAACCCACTGACCTCCTCAGCATCCCATCGACCACCGCCGTCGACCACCCACTCTTCGCATGGGAACAGCTCAGTACACTGAACACAAATACCCTAATGAACTCCATCCACTCTGGAGCACCGACTGACCCCTGCCCCACCAACCTTTCAACCTCAGAAGGGACATGATCAGCCACCAGCTCACCACCATCCTCAACACCTCCATCACCACAGCCATCTTTCTCGAGGCCTGGAAACACGCAGAGGTCCGACCCCTCCTCAAGAAACCATCGGCAGACACCAGCGAACTCCAGAAATACCATCCCATCTCTCTGCTCTCATTTTCCACCAAAGTCCTGGAGAAGGCCATCAGCCTCCAACTCACCAAACACCTGGAGAGAAACAACTTGCTGGACCCTTCTCAAATAGGATTCAGAGGCAACTATAGCACTGAGGAAGCACTAATCACCGCAACAGAAGACATCCGCACCCTACTCAACAGAGGAGAATCAGCCACCCTGATCTTACTTGATCTCACTGCAGCCTTCAACACCGTCTTTCATGGCATACTCACCACTCGACTACGACAGATCGGAATCACAGACAATGCACTTAAATGAATGGCTTCTTTTCTCACAGGGTGCACCCAGAGAATACGTCTCCATCCTTTCAACTCAAAAACCCAGGCACACCATCTGTGGTATCACTCAAGGCACTTCCCACAGTCCAACCCTCTTTAACATCTACATAACACCACTTGCGGACATCGTCATAGCCCACGACATCAACATAGTCTCCTACGCTGACAACACCCAGCTCATCCTCTCCCTCTCAGCAGACCCCACCACCACCACGAAGATCAACTTCCACAACTGTAAATGTAACTGTAATTGCATTTATATAGCGCTTACTACCCCATACGAGGCATCAAAGCACTTTTCAGCGAGTAGCACGCTACTCCAGAACCGAAAAAGGATTAGTGGTGATTTAATATAGGGAAATATGACATTTATTTGAGCGGTGAACATATGAGTCTGTTATTAGGGGTGAAAAGGATAGTGGAGGGCTGAAGAGGGAGGGGTTTGCATTTATATAGCACTTAGTACCCCTGATAAGGCATCAAAGTGATTTTCGAGGAGCAGCATGCTATTCTGGAAACCAAACAGGATTAGTGGTGAATTAGCACAGGAAAATATGAAATTAATGTGAGCGGTGGACATGTGAGTGTTAGTTGGATTGAAAAGAACAGTGGAGGGATAGAAGAGGAAGGGTCTAGAACGTGTTTATTTGGAGATCATAGCAGCAGGAGTAGGTATAGGATGAGTAGAGGAGGTAATGTTTATGTGTGATGTAAAGCACTCTGACACACTGCATTTGGATGAGTAGTGCTATAAAAGAAATAAAACAAAATAGTGGTATTTAAATTGTTATTTGTATAAATACTGGGGCAACAACTGGTGCAACACATCTGACATTCTTACTGTGAATACGTATCTCTTATATACAGGGATTAAACAAAGTCAAAAGCATTTCTCTCTTAATTGCCTGTGAATTGATAAGATGTGAGCCTTTGTTTCCCCTCCATTGCATTGCAGCTAAGTGTGAGGCTCCCATTAGCTCCCACCCAGGATGGTCCAACAAAAAGAGGCCTGATTGCCTCTTAACTATGGTTTTTGTTATAAGATAAGACATAAGATAACTTTATTTGCGTGGTTACTTAAAACCATTACAATAAAAGGATTAACAGTGATGTTTCTACTTCTCCAAGATTATTGAAAAAAAACGGAAATTGCAGTTTAACTTGTTAAACAAAGTAACTGTACTAAACTCACGTCCTATATAAAAAAAGAATTGTTAAAAGAAGGAGTTTTGTTGTGTTAAAACATTTTTGGGGTATAGATAAAAAAGTCCCAAAATACAGTAGTATAAAAATAGATAATCGACAGTCTGATGAAAAGAGAGCAAGCAACATGCATAGCTGTTCTATAAACAGCAGAAGTGATGTTAATAGATGCCCACAATACTATTTGTCTTTGGCTTAAGTTTCATGTGTATTTTTGTAATTCTCAAAGTGATGAGCCAGAGCATAAGAATGAAAACGGCGGGCTCATGAGTTCCATTTGCTGATTGAGGCCGGGTTCCGGCTATGAGACAGGGGGAGTGACAAAAAGGGTTATACAACTGGATAAGGTAGAGTGGAACGTTCCGCTTAATTGTTAGTTATTTTCAAACTGGCACCCCTGCAGAGAACCTTTTAGTTGTAGTGCAATAAGTTGTATAACCCTTTTGCTGCTGGTTATTGAAGTTTTTTCCCCACTATGTCCATGAATCGTACAAAACGGCAGAAAAACTGGACCTCGCCACCTTCAAAACATGCTTTTACTGCCTGCCTGCAAGTTCTTATCCCCTTGATCTTGAAGATGGGTTTTTAGCAGCAATTGGTGTTCAAGTTGCAGCTTTCCTCAGATGCACAATAAGTGGAGCACGTTCTCTTTTGCTTTCCCACATATGAGGCAGATAGTAGATGTCTGTGTTCATTTCCAGGGCGGCAAGTGCAACAGAGTCAGAAGAATGCCTGGTCGATAGTGAAGATATTTTTCCTTTAATATCTTTATAAATCCTGCACCTAGGTAAGTTTGGGGGGAGGGCTTGGTGTGACTCCGGAGGACGTACCATCTGTGGGCCCTTTCTTTAAGCGCTGCCTTATCTTCCAACTGGGAAACTCTTTTCACTGTCTTGTTAACAAGGTGTTTGAAGCAGTTATGTGTCCCCGAGGCCCCCCAAAGTTACCCTTGGCCCAAGCGATCTATTGAGGCTAGCAAGTAAGTCATGGCCATGCTTTCTTTTTTTGACTGTATTTACTTCCATAACTACGACTTTTGTTATGGGCTAAGCTGGAATCTAATAAGTTATGTTATGTTAACAATTTCTAGAGCGCACAAATACCCATGGGTGTCTCGGCGCTATGGACTGTAAAGAAAAGCGGAGGCCCTTTATTGCTCAAATAGCCAGGTTTTTACTTGTTTCCTAAAGGATAGTAACGTTGGGCTGGACTTAATTTGTAGGGGGAGCAGATTCCAAAGTTTAGCCGTTGCCACTACAAATCTTCTGTCGCCCCAGTTAACTTTATTTGTTCTGGGAACGATCAGAAGGTTAGCTTCTGCGGAGCGTAGGGCTCTGCTGGGTGCATATGCCTGAAAAGCTTTTTTCAGGTATTCGGGTCCTAAACCATGAACTGCCTTATAAGCAATGCATAGCGCTTTAAATTTAGTTCTACTTTTTATGGGCAGCCAATGTAACTGGCGCCTTACATTGGAAATTGACTTAAACTTCGGAGTCCCAGACAATATCCTGGCGGCTGTATTCTGTATCCGTTGCAGCTTGTTCAAAACATTTTCTTGAGCGTTGATTAAAAGGCCGTTACAGTAGTCAACTCTTGACATAACTAGGGCACTGATGAGTGTTTTTCCAGTGCTCATCGGAAGGAGAGGTAGCAATTTTTTATTATCCTTAAAACATAGAAGGAAGAAGAGGCCACTGCGTTAACATGCTGTTTGAAAGTGAGGCTCTCATCAAATATGACGCCTAAGTTTCTGGCCTTCTTGACAGGGGTGGGGAGTAATCCCAGTTCAACTGGCCACCATGTTGGAGACCAACCAGGGGTAAGGTTACCGAAGACCATTACCTCGGTCTTGTCTGAATTTAATTTAAGGCAATTGTTAGCCATCCATGAACTAATAGCCAGCATGCCGTCATGAAAGCTAGCCGCCACTGCCTCTCCGTCTTTATGCACCGCTAGCACCAGTTGTGTGTCGTCGGCATAAGACGTGAGGCCCATACCAAAACTTTTAATTACTCGTGCTAAGTCCGCCACATATATATTAAACAACGTTGGGCTTAGCGGCGATCCCTGTGGAACACCACAGGGGAGAGAGAAAACGGATGAGTTATAATCACCCATACTGACTGACTGAGTCCGTTTGAAAAGAAAAGAGGACAGCAGGGCCTTGGCCTTTCATCCAACACCTATCGCTGAGACACGGTTGATCAAGGTGACGTGATCAACCGTGTCAAAAGCTGCTGATAGATCTAAAAGCACCAGGACTGCGGCACCTCCTCTATCCAGCACCATTCTTATTTCATCTGATGCTTTGATCAATGCGGTCTCCGTGCCATGTCCTTTCCTAAAGCCAAATTGGGTGTCATCTAACAGCTTATTCTGTTCTATAAACTGCGCTAGCTGAATGTTCATGACCTTTTCAAAGATCTTTGCTGGAAAAGGTAGACGTGCGATAGGTCTATAGTTTTTGGTATCTCGTGGGTCAAGATTGTTTTTCTTTAACAATGGCTGAATAATAGCCTTTTTCCATATAGAAGGGTAGGAGCCAGAGCAAAACATAGCATTACAAATGCTCGTTAAATTAGTACCTATCAGGTCAGGAATCATTTTTAAGACTGATGGAGGGCATGGGTCAGACGGGGATCCTGATTTGACTGTCTTAACCAGGTCAATGACTTGTTCCACCGGCACTGGCCTGAATTCCATGAAGCTGGGGGAATCACTATTCCTGTTATTGTCATCTAGTTGGTTCAAGTCACCCGTAGGAGTAATAAAATTAGAATAAATTTGGCTTACCTTGTCTTGAAAAAAACTAGCTAAGGAGTCACAAAGTGACTGAGATGTCTCTTTGGTGGTATTAGCCACTGGCATTGCAGATTAGAAACTACATGAAACAATTGCTTAGTGGAATTTTGTGCTGTTTCTATCATTCTGGTGTAGTAGTTACTTTTTTCTGTGATTATAAGATGTTTATATTTTGTCAGGGCCGCTTTATAGCGTGTTTTCTCCAAGTCATTATATTCTTTACGCCAGCGTCTTTCTTGATTTCTACAATATTGTTTCTCCAATCTGAGCGCCTCGGTAAACCATGGCGCTGAAGGTGTTCTCCTATTTTTGGAGACTGTCTTGTATGGTACTAATTTACTAAATGCATTTTGGAGCCATTCAGTGTAGTTAGTAGCGGCTAGTTCAGGGTCCGACACAGTCTCTGGTTGGGAGTCTTCTAAATTTTGTCTAAGATGGATTTGGTTAATGCTACTCCAGGCCCTAAATTGTTTAGTAGGGATGGGGCTAGTAAGTATAGAGATGGGCTGTAATATCCTAATGTCAAATAATACTGCGCAGTGGTCAGACCATGTCAAGCGAAGAACCATCCTTATTGAAATGTGATCATTGTTTGAGAACAGACCATCTAATGTATGTCCAGCTGAGTGAGTAGGCATCCTCACTTTTTGGGAGAGTCCTAAAGCCTCTAAATCAGAGATGAGAGCTTTCGAATCTTTGTCTAGGAGGGCCTCCAAATGGAAGTTAAAATCCCCCAGAATTGTATAATTGGATTCAACCGCAGCAGATTCTAATAAGTTACTTATAGCTGATGGAAAATCCCCCCTGGGGCCTGGTGGACGATATAATAGGGTCCCCTTGAAGGACTGGTGTTTAGAAAGCAATATATTAAAATTAAATGCCTCACAGGCCGCAGTGGTGATTATCTCTGTCCTGACTGAGAATTCCTCTCGATAGATGAGTGCCAATCCTCCTCCTTTCTTCAAAATTCTATCACATCTATATACTAAGTAGCCATCAGGAGTGGCGATACAAAAATCTGGGCCAGCTGAGGGATCAGCCCATGTCTCCGTAATAAATAAAAGATCTAGATCATATTTATCCAAAAGGTCTGCTATCTCATATTTATGTTTAGGGAGAGAGCGTGCATTGATCAGAGCAGAATAAATCTTTTCCTTCTTCTTGGGGGTTTTTGAAGTGAAAGTATTATTTCTCTGATCACATGGGTCTATTAAGGTCCTGTCATAGGCCTCTAACCTGAACCCACAAGTCGGACACAAATCTATTTCTTTACTAGGAGAGATCTCCAGATTAAAATGCGGACAGTCCTGCATGCCATAGTTACCATTAATTAGAATGGTCATTAGTTGTTTGCTAGAATATGACCTTACCCTCCTCAGTTCCTCTGATTGACCTGGACCAGGGGTCCTAGCCCTTGGCCCGGCCCAGGCGCGGACGGGCGCAGACGGGCTTGCCTTTGGCGCGCCTTCGGCACGTTGCTGCTCAGAACAAAAGCAGACAACGTGCAGGCGCTGCTGAAAGTGTCCCGGTGTCAAGGAATTACACCAGGAAGAGTTTAGCATATTTCTGTGGGGCCCAACCTCTTGGCAGGGTAGACAGCATCTACGCTCTGAAAATAGTGGGTTGACGGCGTCTATCCGCATCAACCCTCGACTCGAGCCCTGGTATATCATGAAATAATGACTGAAATGGGAATGTGGGCTGTAGAGGTAATGACCCGATTATTTACTGGTAATCTTCACTATAGATTCATTCTCGTCCCAATAACTATTACATGTCCACAATCACTGATCCAGGCCTTTGACAGAGCTTTGGATTACAGGAAGTGCTAGGGATGCTAACCTATTTATGGTAGCTTCGGGTAGGTGGGGTTTAGTTAGAATTTCCTGTTTCATTTCCTGCCCTTATAAACTAGAGCACGCAGATATCATGTAATACTTGTAAAAGAATGGATCATAGAATACAACTAGATTAAACTGAATATAGAGAGAGAACAAGGAAGAGAGAAAGAGGAACAGACTGATAATTGGAGAGAGGAGAACACTGATAGAGAGAAAGAATCAGAGTGAGGGAGAGAGAAATAGAAAGAAATAGATATTGATAGCAGGCCAGAAAGAGAGAAAAAGAGAATGAATGACAGAGAAGATGAAAGAAAGATAGGCAGGAGGTAGGACTGCCACATGCTTGGGCTAGCAGTTCGGTCTGAGTTTTCTTTCAGACCGATTGAACATATGTTCCATAGCGACGTACAACATGTTGTGGTTTCTAGACAGCTTAATGTAGCACTGCTTGAGTAGTACTGCAACAGAACGTGGGGCAAAGGTGAGGGAGAAGGAGCAGCTCTAGACAGGAAGAGAGAGAAAAGGCACGTGCATGCGTGCATTCGTGAGTGCGCGCATCTGTGTCACTAGCCAATCTGAAGGAATACACCAAGACTCCGGTAAGGGTATGAAGAACTTATCATCCTGGATAAAAAACAACTGCCTGAAGCTCAACATGGACAAAACTGAAGTGCTGATCTTTGGCAGACACACCTCCCTTTGGAACAACTCCTGGTGGCCATCAGATCTCAGACCCACCCCCACTCTGAAAGACCATGCCCGCAGCCTCAGCATCATCCTGGACAGAGCACTCTCCATGAAATGCCAGGTCAACTCTGTCTCCTCAGCCTGCTTTCACACTCTCCGCATTCTCTGCAAAGTTTTTCGAGTGCCTCCCATCAACACCACAAAAACTGTGACGAAGACACTCATCACCTGCAGACTGGACTACGGCAATGCACTCTATGCAGGCACCACCACCGAAATTATGAGGAAAATCCAGACGATCCAGAATGCAGCAGCCAGACTAATCCTCAACCTGCCAAAGAGGACCCACATCACCCAGCACCTGAAAGATCTCCACTAGCTCCCCATCCAGAAAATATGTCAATTAAGGCTCCTGACCCACAACTACAAAGCCCTCCATGACCAAGGACCTGCCTACATGAACCACCGTCTGAACTTCCACCTACCTCCCAGGAGCCTCTGATCCACTCATCTCACCCCCACACATATACCATGCATCCGACGATGCTCCTTCTCCCAGCTTGCCGCCAAGAACTGGAATGCCATTACCCTCCACCTCCGTACTTCACCCTTGCTGCCCCACGTCAGGATAGGTCTTAATACCGGGCTCTTCGACTGACACCACAGCATAGCACCTGAATACCCTCTCCTGTGAGAAGCAGTGCTTTATTAGTGATTGATTGGTTGATTTCTGGAATGAAAATGTCCTTTAACTGGTATTCAGGTGTGGTCTTCTCTTTTGAGTGTCCGAATGCATGTATATCTGTTATTTTAACTTTTACTTTCTCCCTAACGTCACGCCAATCAGGACAGCCCCCTGACTAAGTAATGTCTTGGATTTGTCCTGTGACTCATGTGATCATAGTGGAGTGAGGATTATTGTCTCTGTCCTGGGCACAGCACAAGAAACTCTGGTGGCAGCATATCGTGTCTTTGGAATTGATGATTTTCCCTTAACTTTTTGCCTTCATTCCCCCTGTGTTAGCTGGTCTTAGGGCTCTAGGCAATTTACAGCTACTAACCAGTGCTAAAGTGCTTGTGCACTCTCCCTAAAGCATTCTAACATTGGCTTACACCCAATTGGCACATTTAATTTATTTGTATATGCCTAGTAAAGTTGTACTACGTGTACACAGAGCCCGTAAGTTAAATGCTATTAGTGAGCCTGCAGCACTCATTGTGTCACCCTCTTAAGTAGCCCTTTCAACATGCCTGCCATAGCAATCTGTGTGTGTAGCTTAACTGAAATTTAGACCTGGCAAAATAAACCTTTTGTCAGGCCTAAATGCTCCTTTTTCATACATATCTCACACCTAAGTTAGGCCCTATACAGCCCATAGGGCAGGATGCATTATATTGAAAAAGTTGGACATGTACTTTTTACTTTTACATGTCCGGGTACTAAAAACTCTCTAAATTGTTTTTCACAACTAACATAACGTGTATTTGTAAAGCGCACGTTCACACGTGGACATCTTGGCACTGAATAACAGAATAACCTCTCCTGTAGGATAACATTGAGTTAACCTTAATACATTTAATAAGTGATAACTTTCAATTTGGAGCAAGGAGGAATGTTGAGTTTGGTCTTTAAAGAATTGTAATTAGACCCTCGGTAATGGAAAAGTTGGAATTTAAGTCACAATTCTGAAAATGACAGTTTTAGAAAGCTGCCATTTTCTTGTCCTAACCATTTGGTGCCTAGGTGTAGCTGGCAGTTGGTCTTTGTGTATTCCTCCCAGACAGTGAGACAAAGGGGGAATAGGTGTCGGTTGGATGGGCTATCTCTGACTTGACAGGGAGTGGTGTCACCTACCATATTTGCACATCATAAAGACTCTGCCTCAGAACACTTACTAAGGGTTACACATCAGTCTATTGTGCCCTCATACAAGCAAGGGCCAGAGCAGAAAGGAATAAAATTCCATGCACTTTTGGTGGTGGAAACCCCAAAAACTTTTCTCACTTGAAAGCGGTCGTCAAGGATAAATAGTAGGGGTGGGCGCTGAGTTCCATTCCACTGGCCGAGTTTGCTTATATTTGCCACTCCACAGGGTACTCTTACTCTCGCCATATGGTGCACGGAGTTCAGCAAAAACTTCTCCCACTGCCAGTGGAGCAGAGTTTACTGGTGCGAAAAGCAGAGGTGCACAAAGCACCCCAAACAACTTCCTCTCTGTGTGGGGACCTGGGCAGTGCACTTGTGTTATCACTTGTGCCAGTGGGATGGATCACCGACCGTGTGCTGCTCTCTTAAAGAGCTGCAGTTCACCCCTGCAATACCCCACCGCAAGGAGACAGGAGCTGCAAAGAGGAGGGATCATGGAGTGCTTTGCCATGCTCTGCAGTGTCCTGTCACGACTCACAAGCCACCCGGAGGGTCCAAGAGAGGTGGGTGAATCGTGGCACGTTGAGTGCCCCTAGCACAGACACTAAACAAAAAAACCTATACCCACTCTTTCCGTCTCTTCACACCAATCTCACAGTGTGCAATAGGCACTAATTTACTGCGCTTTATGTATGCAGCATTTCTGTGCTACACATAGGAATAATTATTTGCGCTAAGAGAAGTTATTTAGTGCAAGAAGCTAGCATGATGCAGTAGTTCTGGAAGTTGTGCCCAAAAATAAAGTCTGCCACTCAATGCACTAAGAAATTTGTGATGGGCTGGCATAGCTCAATGTCTCATGATATAAAATAAAATGATATAAGAAACACAATAAACCATAAAATAACTTGGCACATTCTAACACAGCATATATGCATAGCGTGACAGATCATTCTTAGATATATACTGTTACACTGTTCTCAAAAGGTTGCTGACTGTGCATATATGGCGAGAGGAAGGGTAACCCGCAGAACACCACAGAGGATGAGCACAAGGGGTCTTGTAGTTAAGTTCTTGACTGTGGCTGGGTCTTGAGATGAAAATTAAGGGCAAATTGTGTTATCCAGGGTAAATCAGCGAGATCTATCGAGCTAATAAGCTCTGTAGGCTTATGTGCAACGTTTAACAGCAGGGTAGAAGAATATTCTCACGCCTCAAGATGGCGGCGGAACAACCAGAATTAGAAAACAGATCACGGCAGGCGTGTCAGTCTTTTATTTTCATTGCTGCCTTCTCCCGTTGCTGCTCATGATCGGTGAACCGGATCACAGAGGCCTCTGCTTTTTTCTTCGAAGATCCGTGCAGTGCTGAGACCATACCCCTTGCGGGGTGAGTATGCCTGCTTTTTTTATAGGGTGAGGGAGGGAACAAGGTGGCTGTATTTCTGTGGCTCTTATATTGTGAATGGAAGGGTCTGCAATGCATTGAGGCCCGAAGTGCCTCCCACCGGGTTATGAGTTTCTTTAATGGGTGGCAGCGGTGAAAGGAAAGCCATTTTCACATTTGTAAGTTATATTTTGCTTTATTATCCTAATACTTCGCCTGCGAAGCAGAACTCCACGGAATACCGGGGAGTTTTTAGCAACTCAACAGAATTTCGCAGAGTACAACTCTGCCAGTTCCGCCCAGTACTAATAAATAGTGGACCCTCAAACCAAACTCTGCAGTACACATCTGGGCCCGTGAAAGGCTCAGAAGAAGGACTGCTGTGCTACTCTGCTGCTGTAAAAGGGTTGCTACTCTGATGCCTTGCTGCCTGAGTGAGATGGACTGGACCTGCATTTTGAACCCAGGACCACCGGAGTGTTTCCAAGGGCTGGGGCTAGTAGGCTGGCCTCTGGCTCAGAGCCTCAAGGACAGAGAGGCTCCAACTACCTTGAACCCAGCACCTGGACTCAGTCTGCTGTGAGTCCTACCCCCCCAAAGTGGTGACATCCCAGTCCTGGACCATTGGAAGTGGATGTGAAAGTGCTCTGACAGCCCAACTGTGGTCCCAACAGAACTGGCACAGTGAGATGCACCACTCGCAGCTTCGTATCGAAACCACCGCTGCATGACACATCACCATTGTGGGACCTCGCAGCTCTTTGAAACTACTGCTTCGCTACGCATCCTTGACGCAGGACCTTGCATCACAGCCTAGCAGCTCCTCGGAACTGCTTCTGCGCCATGCATCCTCGACACAGGATCTCGGACTGCAGCCCCGCAGCTCCTCAGAACTGCCGCTGGGCAACGCATTCTCAACAGAGGACTTTGCACCACAGCCCCATAGCTCCTCAGAAGCACCGCCATGCAAAACATTCATGACGCAGGACCTAGCAATGCTCCGCAACCAGGATTTAAGGTTTTTTGTTCAGCGGGTCCAACTTGGTTCCTGTATTCAACAGGCACTACATCGCTGTCAGCCTGAACTTCTGACTTTATCCTGGACCGGCGCAACAAAATAACCACAGTCAACGCTTTCTGCTTTTTTATTTAAGCCTAAATCTTTAAAATTCCATATCTTTAATTCTACTAATTAGAGTTTTGTTGTTTTGGTGTCAAATAATTTATTAAAATGTACTCTATATTTCTAAATTGGTGTGGTATTTGTGTTGTATTGGGTTTTCACTTTATTATTGTTTGTGTGCTGCATAAAAACTTTACACTTTGTCTCTAAGTTAAGCCTGACTGCTTTTGTGGAAAGCTACCAGAGGGCTAAGCACAGGTTAATTTGAGGTTTCGCTGTGTTCCAACCTGACAAAGGTTGTGGAATAGAGTTCCACCCCATCAATCAGTACCATAATTTCCTACAGTGCCATGTAAGCCAACCTTGTGTAAAATAACACTGTTATCTGAATTCCCCAAACCTTGTGCTGTTATCCTAAGTGTATGTTGAGTGTGTGTGTGGTGTGGGTGTAGCAGGTGTGCAGCAGTAGTACTCTGTGTGTGAGTGAGTTCGAGTACTGAAGCATCCATTTTTGATAACCCTTGTTTGGCAATTCATAAAATGGAAGGTGAGGACATCTTCCCCAGACAGTGTCTGCATTCCATGATTAGAGGGTGGAGGTCCAGACACCAATGTGAGGATGCTGGAGACAGGGCTACTTTTAGGAACTTCATGAGAACTTTTATTAGCAAGGGGTTGCCGATTAGTTCTTCCTGAGTGCTGCCATTTGTTTGATCATAGAGGTGAGAGATGGGACTGCAGTTTCTGTTGTACTAGATGAGAAAGCTTCTAGGTCAGGCTTGGCCTTTTCTCAATTCCAAATTACTGCTTTAGAGAGACAGATGACAGCTAGGTGCACACTGATAATACTTTGCTGTGCCTATGTTGGGGGTGCTCCAGTATGAAAGAACAAGTTACTTACCTTCGATAACGCATTATCTGGTAGAGAAAACATCTATCTGCAGATTCCTTACCTTTGAATTCCCCAGGCATCAGGCTGGATCAAGAAACCTTTGCTTGAGCAATACCCCTTGCGTGCGCTGTCGGGTGGCTCCATTCAGCTCCACGTGACGTTGTCGGCATTGTAGTGTCGGTTATGACGTCGCTGTCACCTATAGGTGCAACCCAGGTACACGGACGTCAGTACTTTTCATTTTTTCCACACCAGAAGCGCAGAGACATGAAGTAACTGATGTAAGTGTGTGCACAACTAGTGCCCTGAAAAGGGAGTAACCTTAGCCCTAACAAAATCAGTCCGCAAGGTCGAGAGGCATGGGTGGGTCTGCAAGGAATCTGCAACTAGATATTGTCTCTACCAGATAATGTGTTACCGAAGGTAAGTAACTTGTTCATCTGATAAAGACTTCTAGCTGCAGATTCCTTACCTTTGAATGAGATACCCAAGCCATACCCTCTCGGCTGTGGGCTGTGGGCTGCGGGCTGCGGACCAATTCCTCACACTAGGAAGTTCTGCATGACCCAACGGGCAAAATGCCCGTCCCTGTGGACCTGACTGTTCAGGCAGTAGTGCTTGGCAAACGTGTGCAAAGATGCCCACGTTGCTACCTGACAGATGTCCAGGACTGAGACACCCCGAGCCAAGGCGGTAGTCGCAGCCTGTCCCCTGATGGAATGGGTACTTAATCCTTCAGGGGCTGCTTCCTAGCCAGGGCATAGCAGATCTTAATGCATAGAACAACCCAGCGAGAAATTATCCTTTTCTGCACTGCCCGACCCTTCTTAGCTCCCGCATACCCCACAAAGAGTTGGTCGTCCACCCGGAACTCTTTTTGCGGTCAAGGTAGAATGACAACGCTCTTTTTGGGTCCAGCCGGTGGAGACGCTCCTCTTCCTTAGAGGGATGTGGGGGAGCAAAGAAGGTGGGCAGCATGATAAAAAGACCCAGATGGAATGGGGTCACCACCTTTGGCAAGAATGATGCACGGGTGCAAAGCATCACTTTATCTGGATAAGACATCATGTAGGAGGCGTAAAGAAAGCTCCCCCAACTCACTTACCCTCCGGGCACAATTTATCGCCACCAGAAAGGCTGTCTTGATAGTAAGCAGGGGAGGGGACAATTGTGCGAGACTCGAAAGGAGTAAATATAAGAAAAGTGAGGATCAAATTAAGATCTCACTGTGGCATAACAAAGGCGTGGGCAGAAGCAAGTGAGCCAGCCCCTTCAAGAAAATATTTACAAGTGGAGATCTAAACAGCGAGGGTTGGTCTGTCAGCCGCAAAAAAAGCAGATAAAGCTGAAAGATAACCCTTAAGAACACCCAAAGCACAGCCCTGCTGGGCAAGGGTATGAATGAGCAGAAGAACAGTAGAAAGAGAAGCAAAAAGAGGGTCAATAGACCTTCCTGTACATTATAATACAAACTTCAGGAGGAAGGTCATAAGCCATCAACTGCCGCCGCTCAATCTCCATGCATGGAGACGAAGAGTTGACAGGTTTAGTTGGAGAACCCTCCCCTGCTTTTGTGACAGAAGATCCTACCAAAGGGACAGCCTGATCAGAGGATCAATGCTAATTTTCAGAAGCTCTGGATACCAGACCCTCCTTGCCCAGTCCGGAGCCACAAAAATGACTCGCGCCCGGTCGTTCTTGATCTTTAGAACCCTGGGCAGGAGTGGTATGGGCAGAAGTGTGTACAGCAGGCCTCAGCTCCACTCACATCAAGAGGCGTCGCCAAGCAATAGCCGCCTTGGAAACTCCAGGGTACAGTATTGCTGACACTGCACATTCTCTTTGGTGGCGAACAGATCTAACCAAGGATCTCCCAACTGCTGAAACAGACCTTGCGCCACCTCCGACTGGAGACGTCATTCGTGGTCTGCTATCCATCGATGGCTAAGTTCGTCCGCCCTAATGCTCAGAGAACCTGCCAGGTGTTGAACCACCAGGGTTATGCCCTGCTGTTCCAGCCATGTCGAGAGACACAGGGCCTCTCGAAAAGGGTCCACGATCCCACCCCGCCCTGCTTGTTGCAGTACGACATGGCGGTGGTGTTGTCCCTGAACAGTTGCACTAACTTCCCCTTGACAGAGGGAAGAAATGCCTTCAATGCCAACTGAATTGCTCGAAGCTCCAACAAATTGATGTGGAGCCCGACTCCGCCAGACACCTGTGTCCCCTGATCTCCACCTCTCCCAGATGGCCACCCCAACCCAGAAGTGACGCATCTGTTACGACTGTAAGGTCTGGCTGGGGAAGGGAGAGGGGTCTTCTGTTGACCCAATCACGGTTCCCCAACCACCACTGCAGCTCTCTGTCAGTTCCTTCCGAGATCTGGACCTTGATGGTAAGATTTCCTTGAAGCAGCGCCCAATAGAACTTCAGGTCCCACTGCAGAGCCTGCATACGCCACCTGGCATGCCTTACAAACAGGATGCAGGAGGCCATGAGGCCTAACAGCCTCAGAGTCAGTCCCACCAAAATCCAGGATAGAGGTTGAAATATCGGAATCATAAGCTGAATGTTCTGGACTCTGCTCAGGAGGATAGGCCCGAAACTGCACTGTGTCCACAACAGCTCCGATGAAAGGGAGCGTCTGCAAAGGAGTCAGGTGTGACTTCGGCAAGTTTATAGAGAACGTAATAGGTGGTTCGCCGTAGTCGGAAGGTGGGAGACGACAGCCTGGGACAAGGATGCCTTCAACAGCCAGTCATTGAGGTAGGGGAAGACTGACACCCCTAACCTGCGCAGATGAGCTGCGACCACCGCCATCACCTTGGTAAACACCCGAGGGGCACTGGTGAGGCCAAAGGGGAGCACGGTAAACTGAAAGTGCTCATGGCCTACCTTGAACCACAGGTAACACCTGTGGCCTCTCAGGATGGGGATGTGAAAATAAGCATCCTGCAGGTCCAACGCTACCATCCAGTCTTCTTGGTCTAGGGCAGACAAGACCTGAGCTAAAGTAAGCATCTTGAAATTCCTCTTCTTGAGGAAGAGATTGACGGTCGCAGATCTAAAATGGGCCGCAACCCTTTGTTCTTCTTTGAAATCAGAAAGTAGCGGGAATAACAGCCACTGCCTACTTCTGAACCCGGGACCTTCTCTATAGCTCCCTTAGCCAGGAGAGCTGTAACTTCCTTTTGGAGCAATTTTAAATGATTCTCCACCAGCCGTTCTTGATTTTACGTAATGGGAGGAGGAAAAGAAAGGAAAGGCAGAGAATAGCCCTCCTGAATGATCTGCAAGACCAACTTGTCTGATGTTATGGACTTCCAGTGGGGGAGATGATGATGGATACTCCCACCAACCAGAGTGGTGCGGTCTTGCAGAGTCAGACTACGAGTGCTTGAAGCCTGCTCCTGCCGAGGGCAGGGTGGCCAAAGACTTCTGGCATCCATTCCTATGTCAGAATGAACCACGTCCGCGTCCACATTCCCGCACAACTTGGGAAGTCTGTGCAGGACGTTGGCTGGGATGGGCTGGCGTTGTTCGTAGCCCCTTCTGTTGCTCTCGAAAGGGGCGAAAGCTAGACTGGCCACAAGGTGTAGAAGAGAGGCCCAAGGATCTGACCATAGCTCGAAAGGCCTTAAACTGATCTAGGGCAGAGTTTGCCTTGCCCCCAAAAAGACGGGATCCATCAAACAGCATGTCCATCAAGTTTGCCTGGACATCGCCTGAGAAGCCAGACATTCTTAGCCCGGCATGGTGCCACAAGGCCACCGTCGATTAAAGCGCTCTGCCCAGCAAATCAGTCGTGTTAAGGCAACACCTTATGGTGAATTTTGCTGCATCTCTCCTGTCCTTAACTGCTGGAGAGAGAGCACTGCCCAGGCCTCCTCCGGGACTTGTGGCAGAACTTGCGCAACCGTCTCCCAAAGGCAGTGGGAGAAGCGGCCCAATAAGCATGCAGTATTTACCAACTGCAATGCCTGGCTGGAGGAAGACAACATCTTCTTGCCAAGTGATTCTAGCCTATTGGATTTCCTTACCAAAGGGGCAGAAGGGAATGCCCCTGGGGGTAGAAGCCTGTACCACCAAGCTTTCAGGGGTGGGGTGTTGGCTGAGGAACTTTGGGTCACCCGGAGCCAGGCGATGGTGGCGTGCAACTGTCCTATTCACAGGAGCCCCTGTGCTAGGCTTGGACCACGTGCCTAAAAGGACATCAGTAAGTGTCTCATTGAAGGCCAAATAAAAGGGGTTCAGAGTTGGAAGCCCTAGGCTGAAGCACTTTGGTCAGGAGATTAAACCTGACCTGTACAGAGGGCAACTCCAGTCCAAGGACCTCGGCTGCCCTCTTCACCACCATGGCATAAGATGCCCCCTCCTCCGTAGCCACAGTTGGCGGAGATAGCATGCCAGTATCTGGGGAAGTGTCTAGTCCACTGGCCTCCCCAGGTTCCTAATACCAGTCCATCTGTTCTGCAGAAACATCCTGGTGTTCTAAAGGGTCCATAGCCCCTCCCAATCCTCTCCCGTGCCTGAAATGTCATGAAAATGTTCAGGTGACAACATAGAACCCCTAGGTTAAATCGGCGCCGGAATTGGTGTTGAGTGATACAGTTCCGACTCCGTGTCATCGGGGATAAGGATGGGGCTGGAGCCGCCGGTGGGTGCTGGCAGCCTGAAGGCACAGACTTCGGGTCCGATGCCGGGGAAGGTCACAATGGCACAACCGGCGCCGTCCCAGATCCGGCATCAGATCCACGAGGCCTCACCGGCTTCTTGGCTGGAGCCGACGGCGTTGAATCAGATTGGGCTCTTCCAAATCCACAGGACCCGAGGGCTCACCAGAGGGGTTGGCCCACTCAAGTACGTGGAGCATGGCCTCGTAAAAATCTTTCATTTGAGTAGGGGTTGCTTCGGCTCCCCGAAAGGGAGGGAGGCGCAAAGTCAACCCTGGCTCCGGCTCTGCAGAACCGTGCCTAGAGCGTCGGTGCTCCTTAACTCGTTCGTTGACGGACGACAGTCAAGGTGAAGATGAGGTCCGCTTGGGCTTCTTCTTCTTCATGTGCCTCTTCCCCAAGTGTCCCGATGACCTCGAGTGGGACGAAGAGGAGTTGGGGCTCCAGGAGTGGTCCTGCAACCTTCCTTTGATCGGGACCGGGACCTCCGCGGAGTCTTGCTGGATGGTGCCGACTGCCGGGCCGCATGAAGCTTCATAGCCCGCTCCTGTAAGGCCTTCGGAGCCATGGCCCAACAGTTCGAGCACGACTTTGAGTCATGGTCGTGCTTGAGACACCTGAGACAGACGAGGTGGGGGTCGGTTACCGACATAGGGCGGTGACAGGCACCACATGGTTTAAATCCTGTCTTCCTCGCACACGAAGAAAAAATCATGAAATTGACAAAAAGTTGGAAAAGGCCTATCAAAATGTCTACAGAGGGGTAGCTCTTACTGGATCGGTATTTAGCTGGTGCGGAAAGAAAAAAACTGATGTCCGCGCACCTGGGTGGTACCTATATAGGTGACCGCGACGTCATAACGGAAGCTACGACAACAACAACATCACGCGGAGCCGAATGGAGCCACCCAACGGCCCGCGCAAGGGTTTTGCTCGAGCAAACGTTTCCAGATCCAGCCTGACGCCTGGGAAATTTAAAGGTAAGGAATCTGCAGCTAGAAGTCTCTATCAGATACAGCCTCAATGCTATCGCCTGTGAAAAGCATCACTCCAAACAAAGTGGTGTCTGGAGAACAGCCTGAAAAGGACACATGAAAAGAGAAGAACCTCGAACTGGTTTGGAAGTTTGAGGCAGTCGATCTACATCCCCAGTCAAGAAAATATGTATAAATGTGGGACCCAAGCCACTCTAATTTGCACCAGTTCTAAGGCCTTCATGACAAAGGAAGGAAGTGCCTCCAAAGTACTCAAAGAACTACTGTGTGCCCAGGTTGGCGTTTGCCTGAAAGTCTCCCAGAGGTGAAGGGACATCACTTGAAATCTATCCTTTATGCTGGAGAAGCCGAGGGTCTGCCTACTGCCTAGATGTCTGCATCCTGCGCAGAGGTCTGCCTGTCAGTTGACAGAGGGTAGGAGTTTATCTGGCTCTGCAAGAGCAGATATGGTCCAGGACAAAAGCCCACTATGTCCCTAGGACTAAAGGACACCTAAGGAGAGCATAATGCCTGAGAGTGAAGCCAGTAGAGACTTATGCTGTAGAGTGTCTCTCTAGTCTCTGAGGTCTCTAGTCTCTTAGGAAGGTTCCTGGTGGGAACAAGCTGTGGTGCTTGTGTTAGCTTAATCAAGGCTGCAACAGCTATGGTGACCTGGTCTGAAAGGGGTGGTCACTGACTTGGTACTGTGATGGCCCAGTCGGGACCTGTACCTGCTTCGGTGCTGGCCTATTAGCTCAGTTGAAGCTAGCTTCATTTCTGTGGCCAGGTGGGCCGCAGCAGCTGGGCACTCACCTGTGCATAAGTGCTGGGTCTGCTGCTCACTAATAAACTGAGCCCAGTTGGCTGTGTAAACTAAATGTAGGCCGCTCTCGGCCACCTCAACAGGAGCTAAGTATACCTTCAATCAACACAAAACTCCACCCGTGAGAGGACAGCAAGGCAACCACATCCGCACTGGGTGCACGTGGGGACTGATTTGTTACCCATGACAAGACCAGAGCAAATAACGTTTGTAAAACATGAACTGGGTGTGCATTTGACTAGGGGGCCATCAAAAATGGCACTTTCTCATGCCTTTACCATAATTGCTGGGGAGACAAGCTAATCAAGGGTCTTCAGGGAGCGATTAGCGAGGAAATCAATAAGTCTAGTGCCACAAGTGAGAATTACTGATCTGTATACTGGATTGAATTGTGTAGTAATTAGTACTGTTTTGAGAATAAAAATACTTTCTTTTTTAAAACAAAGACAAGCAATAGGCTAAACATGTAGGTTCTTGTCTTTGTTGGTTGATTGTTGAGTTCTGAACTTGAGCACCCTAGATTAACCCTGTGAGAAGCATGTGACTGCTTGCCCTTAATACTCTGAGAGTCAAGTGAGTAAAGGGTTGCACTTAGCCCAGTTAGCACACCCATTATAGGATGCACCCCAGGACTCCAGTGGCAAACAACCTCCAACACCACAGTTGGGGCCCAGTAGCCTCTGTCTGCCCTGTACCTTACTGAACATTGATATTTGGTGGCATATGGTGAGCTCTGCAAGCACCAGCTTAACATTTATTGAAAAAACAATATATTTAGCTTGAACATGCCATTACATGTACAGTACAATGGCAGAAACAAGGGTGGTGGGAATAGACATTGATACCCTCTCCATCAATCAATTAAATGATCTGTTGTTACAGAAAGGGTGGCAGACTCCCAGGAAAACGAATAGGGGAGGCTTGATTGTTTTGTTAAAGCCCAATTAGAGAAAACGGGTAGTAGGGAAGAAACTTTGATGGCCTCAATGCAGTGTGCTAGATCAGAATTTAAGGGAAGGAGTGCTGCGACGTCAGGTTCCCTCAGCCCTTTAGCACAGGTTTTCCACAGATACACCCAGTGTCTTTCCAAATTTACCCTTCAGTAATTCACTAAGATAATATCTCCCACCTCTCCAGTTTCAGGGTCTCCCTGTCACCAACTCCAAGAGTTGTTCCCTTGGGTAGGATAAGTTCAGCGGAGACCCTCAACTTGCAGTTGGTGCGCCAGAAAGATATGGCTGAGGAAGAGCATGAAGTCAGGGACCTTTGAGAGGGAGAAAATGAGACTATCTTGCCAAAGACAAGAGGAAAGGATGCAAGAGAGAGGAAGCAGAGGAATGAGTCCAAGAGGAAAGAAGGGAAAGGGACGAAAGAGAAAAAGGTAAAGAGAAAGAATTTGAGAGTTAGAGGAAAGCTATACATGGGATAATTCCATCTCTAACTCTGCAGGTTTCCCTGTATAGGGTAAAATGAGATGGTTCAAAAAAGAGGATATTTGGAAATGATTTGGGAATTTCGAGATTGCTTGTAGAGTGCAAGCTTTAAATAATGCATCTGAGGCTGCAAATATAATGAGTTGCTTGCCCATAGAAGTCATTGGGAGAATGGTTGTAGCTGATCAGATGAACTATGAGTGAATGAAGGAATCTCTGATCAGATGGATTGGGCTGAAGCCAGCTCACTACCCTCCGAGATTCAAAGAAAGCAAGAGAGTGAATGGTGCTCGTTGAAAACTTTAATTCATGATGTATTGCAAAATAGGAATGAGTAGATAAAAGTAATACAGGCCAAGGATTTTCAAGCCCTAAATCAGTTAACCAGACAGAGCGACTCGAGGTGGAGTGTCATCCCTGTCAGACTTGGCAGAAAGAGGTCCAGAGAAGCTCACAATGTTAGCTAACAAGTGGTTAGCTAACATGGTTAACAAAAGACTAGTCCAGCATTGTTCTACGCCACAGGGAGAGAAGAACTCTCAACATATTGACTACAAAACGGAGAGTAAAGGCTAGTGGAATTCTCATCGGTTCAAGGGGGGATACATTCCAAAAGGGAATTGGGTTCCAAGTCAGAAATGCAAAGTCAAGGGAGGATAAAAAGGTTCTTTGAAACTTACAGGTATTATTTGTTTTAGGTATCATAAGGAAATGGGACTGTCAGGTGAAAGACTTTGCACCACTTGCATCCATCATAGCAAGGGTGTTGGCTGGGAGTGAAAGGACACGAGAGGTCCATGTTGCACACAACCTGGCAAAATGGACATTGGGAAGATGGACCCAAATGCCCTTAAGTACATTCATCCAAATACTATGGAGTTAGCGTTGAAAACTAAGATGAATGGGAGGAATGTTCCTGCCCTGAGGGATACAGGCACTTACAGGATTATGACTGAAAAGAAGTATCTCAAAACTGAAGGAATTTTTCCTGGGGCCAGTGGCACAGGCTTGGTAGGCAGGGGCTATAACATGGAGTACTTTTTGTCCGAGCTGAGGCAGAAATCAATGGCAAGTTGATTAATCGTTGATTTAGGGATGAGAGAGAGGCTGGATACTGGATGTATTTTGGGGAGTGATTTAATTGCCCATTTAATTGCCCATAGTTTAATACCAGGACCAGAGCCTACATGACAACACATCAGCTGTGTTGACCAGATCACAGGCTGAATATCAGTCTCAAGATTCGACTGGGGCCAACCCAGATTTTCAAAAACCATGAAAGGTAGTGAGCAGATAAAGGCACTCTCTGAGAAGGCACAGATCCTTGCGTTCATTGCCCCTGCACTGGAGATCGAAGAAAAGCGTCACGCTGGATCCAGAAACTTTTGTTGAGCAATACCCCTTGTGTGCACTGTCAGATGGCTCCATTCAGCTCTGCGTGACGTCGTCAGCATCGGTAGCCTTGGTTATGAGATTGCAGTCACCTATATAGGTGCCAACCAAGGGCGCGGATGTCAGTACTTTTTGTTTTTTACATACCAGAAGCGCAGAGCCACGAAGTAACTGGCGTAGTAGTGTGCAAAACTAGGGCCCTGAGAGCCCTAAGAAAATCAGTCCACAAATAAGGTAGGCATGGGTGGGGCTGCAAGTAATCTGCAGCTAGATAATGTCTCTACCAGATAATGCTTTACCGAAGGTAAGTAACTTGTTCATCTGATAGAGATTTCTAGCTGCAGATTCCTTACCTTTGAATTAGATACCCAAGCCATACCATCCCGGTGGTGGGTTCCTGACCAATACCTTACACTAGGACCTAACTGTCAGGCAGTAGTGCTTGGCAAACGTGTGCAAAGATGCCCACATTGCTGGCTGACAGATGTCCAGGAATGGGACACCCCGAGCCAAGGACGTAGTCGCAGCCTTTCCCCTGGTGGAATGGGCTCTTAATCCCTCAGGGGGCTGCTTTATGGCCAGGGCATAGCAGATCTTAATGCAGAGAATGACTCAGTGAGAGATGGCCCTTTTCTGCACTGCCCGCCCCTGCTTAGTTCCTGCGTACCCAAAAAAGAGTTGGTCGTCCACCTGGAAATCTTTTGTGCGGTCAAGGTAAAACAGCAACGCTCATTTTGGGTCCAGACAGTGGAGACGCTTCTCTTCCTTAGAGGGATGCGCGGGGAGCAAAGAAGGTGGGCAGTGTGATGAATTGACCCAGATGGAATGGGGTCACAACATTTGGCAAAAATTAAGTATGGGTGGAAAGCACCACTTTGACTGGAAAAGATATCATGTAGGGAGGCGTGAAAGATAGTGCCTGCAGCTCACCCACCCTCTGGGCAGATGTTATCGCCACAAGAAACGCTGTCTTAATGGTAAGAAGCTGGAGGGGGACAGTTGTGCAAAGGCTCGAAGGGGCACACATAAGATAAGTGAGGACCAAATTAAGGTCCCACTGCGGCATAACAAAGGCTGTGGGCGGAAACAAGTGAGCCAGCCCCTTCAGAAACCTATTTATAATTGGAGACCTAAAGAGAGAAGGTTGGTCTGGCAGCTGCAAAAAAGCAGACAGAGCAGAAATATAACCCTTGAGAGTTCCCAAAGCAGAGCACTGTTGGGCAAGGGCTAGAATGAATAGAAGAACAGTGGAAAGAGAAGCAGAAAGAGGGTCAATAGATCTTTCTGTATAATATACTACAAATTTCTGCCAACGACAGGCGTATACAGTCTTAATGGAGGGCCGCCTGGCCACCAAAATAATATTACATACTTTGGGAGGAAGGTCAAAAGCCATCAACTGCTGCCGCTCAATCTCCATGCATCGAGGCACAGAGTTGACAGGTTTGGGTGGAGGACCCTCCCTGCTGCTGCGACAGAAGATCCTCCCAAAGAGGCAGGCTGATCGGAGGCTCAATGCTCATTTTCAGAAGCTCTGGATACCAGACTCTCCTCGCCCAGTCCAGAGCCACAAGAATGACTTGGGTCCGGTCGCTCCTGATCTTCTTCAGAAAACCTGGGCAGGCGTGGTATGGACGGAAATTCGTACAGCAGGCTTGAGCTCCACTCGCGACGAAAGACATAGCTGAGCGATAGCCGCCTTGGAAACTCCAGGGCTCAGTATTGCTGACACTGCGCATTCTCTTCGGAGGCGAACAAATATCCCCACTGCTGAAAGAGACCTTGCGCCACCTCCGACTGGAGATGTCATTTGTGATCCGTTAGGCATCGACGGCTGAGTTTGTTCACCCTGGCGTTCAGAGAACCTGCCAGATGTTGAAACACCAGGGTAATGCCTTCCTGTTCCAGCAATGTCCAGAGACGCAGGGCCTCTTGACAAAGGGTCCACGAACCCACCCCGCCCTGCTTGTTGCAGTACCACATGGTGGAGGTGTTGCCTGTGAACACCTGCATTAACTTCCCCTTGACAGAAGGAAGAAATGCCTTCAATGCCAACCGAATCGTTCAAAGCACCAACAAATTGATATGGACCAGTGTCCCCTGATCTCCACCTCTCCCAGATGGCCGCCCCATTGCAGAAGTGACACATCGGTCATGACTGTGAGCTCTGGTTGGGGAAAGGAGAGGGCTCTGCCATTGACCCAATCGCAGTTTGTCAACCACCACTGCTGATCTCTTGTAGTACCTTCCGCGATCTGGACCACATTGGTGAGATTTCCTTGATGCTGTGCCTGCTGGAACTTCAGGTCCCACTGCAGAACCCGCATACGCCACCTGGCATACCTTACCACACTTGCTTCTTTCAGCAACTGGTCCCCACTGGTTCTGACCCCCACTTTGGGCGGGAGAACTGGCGGGAAAAACATGTGAGGAAGAGAGGTGTGCCCACCTCTGCCAACTCCACCCCTCACGTGGGGGAGGCTAGTTGAAGCACAACTCTCAGTCCCCGCCATCTTGCAGATGGGGGGACTCAGCCAACCAGGGACAGGCTCATGCCCCCCTCCCACTGGAGGGTGGCATAATAGGGGGTGTACCCACCACAGGGAAGGGGCACATTGGTCCCTACCTTTTACCTACCTATAACGCCCCTAAATCTAGTATTTAGAGGCCCCCCTGAACCTTGCTTCCTCAGACAAGAACCTGCAAGAAGAAGAAGGACCGAACAGCCGTGCAGCAGCTAACAAGAGGAAGACGTCCACTGACTTGGCCCAAGCCCTACCGGCCTGTCTCCCCCTCAAACCTGCTCCTGCGAAATCCTGAGCCGAGATCTGGCGACCCCTGACCTGCCTCAAGCCTCCAGCCGATGCCTGTAGCCTAAATCCAGAAGGTCCCCCCAACCGCGACCAGGAGCTGGTAAGAAGATCCGACCCCAAAAGGCACCCCTGCACCCGACGCCCCACGGCCTTGGGTGGCCAAACAGACGGTGCCTAACCAACCCCCAACTTCCCAACTTACCTCTCGAAGTGGTGGTCACACCCAGAAGACCTTTGTCCCCAAGCCTGCAGTGCCTTTGCAAACCGGAGGCTCCCCATTGCAAACAACAGGGCGCCTGACTTCGAAACAGCACCCTGCACCTGGCCGCCCTAGTGCCGCTGAGGGTGCACCTTTGGTGCTACTTTGTTTCCCCATTTGCCCTGAGCTAAAGTCCAGGCGCTTTGCTCCCACAACCAAGTAGCCTGCTCGTCAGCAGCCACCAACCGGAGGCCCCTTATCCCCCGTTGGATAACATTGGTCCTCAGCACTCTGCACCCGGCCACCCTAGTGCCGCTGAGGGTGTAACTAGAGTGCATCCTTGACCCTGGGAGACCCCTGAGTCTACCCCCAGAACCTCAACTCCCACTACCAAATACTTACCTCAAAACCGATAACACTATTTTCTTCCATAGGATAACATTGACTGTTTTTCTGTGAAAAGTTTCAAAGTGTGGAGTTTGAAAACCTAAAGAAATTCTTTAAAATTTTACTTTCCTGTTTATAGGAAATGTCCCAGAGTAGTATCCAGGTGTACTACTCTGAGTAAGAAAAGTAATCCAAAAGTAACGTACCTGTAATCTTACTGAAAAACCCATTCAAAGTATATGTACTGTATTCTGAAAAGCATTGCATTATCAGTAACACTACTGTAATCAAATCAAAGTACATTTACAATTGCAATCCAAACTGTGTTACAATCTGTATATTTACTGCAAAGTACTTATCACTTACCTGTGCCAGGCTTGCTTGGTTCTAGGAAATAAAATAACTAAAAGAATATTTTTATACAGGAACAATTGGTCTGAAGTTCAGTCTTTGAGTGTGTGAATTCATTTGCTGACTGAGTGTGTACAACAAATGCTTAACACTGTTCTCTGATACTGCCTTACTGCTCGACCACACTACCACAAATAGAGAGTGAGGTGCTATCTAACTTTACCTCTGCCTACCTTTGGGGTTCCACTGGACTCTGTGCACACTATACCTCACTTTGGTATAGTATATACAGAGCCAGCTCCCTACATTGGTGGCAGCGGTGGGATATACAACTTTGCATTTTTTGGACTACTTGGTTACCACCTGATCATACGACAGAACTCTTAAATTGTCTTTAGAATTCTGATTTTTCAAATTGGCATTTTTGTAAAATTACTAAAAGCCTTGTTAGGGCCTTGGTTAAGTCCCTGTAGAATAAAAAAAAAAGTCACTGTAGCTAGGGTTAGAGGGGTTAGAAGTTTTTTTAACAATGTCTCAAACCAAGAACCCAGCTGTTAGTAAAAATAAGCACAATGCCATAGAGGACTTGGTTGAGGAGCTCGACCTCACCCCTTACCTTCACTTGTCTTTCAAGGAGTTAAGGTCCCTATGTAAAATTAAAAACTTAGCCATGGGGTTCCATCCCACCAAGCAAAAGCTCCAGGAGGTGTTGGCTGGGTATGCTAAGGACCACCCATCTGAAAATGGGGAAGAGCAGTCAGATGAGGAAGGAGGGGAAGGGGATGACCTGGTAGATCAACCCCCTCCACTTCCTAGGGAGAAAATGGTCCAAGTACCCCTGACTCCAAGAATCAACCTCTCCGTACCTAGATCCCACACAGGTGGGTCAGGCACTACTGAGGATATTGAGGACAGCCTCAATGAAGAGGACAGCCTTTTAACAAGGCTGACTAAAAGACTGGATCTAGAGACCAGGTTGCTGGCTCTAGAGAGAGAGAGAGCAGAGATGGGCCTAGCACCCATCAATGGTGGCAGCAATTTACTTAATAAGGATAAAGAGCAATCTTATGATCCTAAAATCCCCAAAGGGATTGTCCCTAAATATGAAGAGAGTGATGATATCACAAAATGGTTCACAGCCTTTGAGAGGGCTTGTGAAATAAGAAAAGTGAAGAAGTCACACTGGGGGGCACTCCTTTGGGAACTGTTCTCTGGTAACTGCAGAGACTGACTCCTGACCCTTTCTGGGGCAGATGCTGGGTCTTATGACCTCATGAAGAGCACTCTGAATGAGAGATTTGGACTCACAACTGAGGAATATATAATTAGATTCAGGGGGTCTCACAAGACCCAAAACCAATCCTGGATTGACTTTGTAGACTACTCAGTTAAAACACTAGATGGTTGGTTAACTGGACACAATGTGCATGATTTCAATGGACTTTACAATCTGTTTATGAAAAAACATATTTTAAGTAATTGCACTAATGAAAAGTTACATCAGCATTTGGTAGACCTAGGTCTAATTTCTCCCCAAGAATTGGGAAAGAAGGCAGACCACTGGGTCAAGACAAGGGTGACAAAAACAACCACTGGGGGTGACCAAAAGAAAGGGGTTACAAAAGCTCCCCAGGGGAAAGGTGGTGAGAATTCCCAAGATAAAAAGCCTGAGTCTTCTAAAGGGCCCCAAAAACCTGCACAGGGGGGTGGGTCCCAAAACTCTTCCCAGTCCAATAATAGGTACAGGGGAAAGAACTTTGATCCTTTAAAGGCCTTGTGTAACAACTGTAAGAAGTTGGGACACTTAACTGGAGATGCTGCTTGCCCAAACAAGAAGGCCCCTAGTCCTACTACAGCTACTCCTGGTGTAGCAAGTCTCCAGATGGGATCAACAGTGTGCCAAGAGCAAATCGGGTTGCACACTAAAGCAGTTCTAGTTTCAAAAGGGGAAGTTACGTTTGCCACTGTAGCTGTGTGGCCACCCAACTTAAAAAAGTACTTACAATACCCTTGGATTAATGGAACTAGATAGAAGCTCTGAGGGATACAAGTGCCAGTGTCACTATGGTGAGAGATACACTGGTTTCCCCTGAGCAATACTTGATTGGGAGAACTTACCCAGTCACCAATGCTGACAGTGTTACCACTAACCATGCAATGGCTATGGTGACATTAGACTGGTGGGGGGGGGGGGGGTTACTGGCCTGAAACAGGTAGTGGTCTCTCCAAAGCTACCAGCTGCATGTCTGCTTGGCAATGACCTGGAAACCTCAGCATGGGCTGAGGTTGAACTGAAAACACATGCAGCAATGCTGGATATCCCTGAATTGGTGTATGTAAAAACAAGAGCACAGAGCAAGAAACAGGGTGAAAAAGAAGTGTTGGAGCCTGAAAGTGTGGCCCAACCTTCCAAGAGAAAAGGTAAGAAGACTGGGGAACGAGCTTCTGTACAGCAAAAGGATTAGGACCCCTCTCCTCAGGGAGAGGACTTGGACACCCCAGAGGTAACTGAGCCCATGAAGCTTGACCCTTACCAGGTTGAACTCTTAGGTCCAGGGGGACCCTCTAGGGAAGAGCTGTGCCTTGGACAGCAGGATTGTCCAACTCTTGAAAGCCTGAGGCAGCAAGCTGCTGCAAAGGAAAAGGGAGATGTCAGTGGTACCCACATAGTTTATTGGGAAGAGGGACTACTGTACACTGAGGCCAGAGACCCCAAACCTGGAGCCACTAGGAGAGTGAAAGTGCCTCAGAAGTACAGAGAGTTCCTCCTAACCTTAGCTCATGACATCCCTCCAGCTGGGTATCTGGGCCAAACCAAAACCTGGGAAAGGCTAGTTAGCCACTTTTACTTGCCCCAGATGACTCAGAAGGTGAAGGAGTTTGTCAGCTCCTGTGTAACCTGTCAAGCCAGTGGCAAGACAGGTAACCACCCAAAGGCCTCCTTAATTCCACTACCAGTGGTTGGGGTTCCCTTTGAAAGCATAGGTGTGGACATAGTGGGTCCACTTGAACCTCCCACATCATCAGGAAACAAATGTATTCTAGTGGTAGTGGATCATGCCACTAGATATCCTGAGGCAATTCCCCTTAGGACTACTACAGCTCCTGTAGTAACCAAGGCCCTCATTGGTGTCTTCACCAGAGTAGGGTTTCCTAAGGAGGTGGTTTCAGACAGAGGTTCCAACTTCATGTCTGCTTACCTAAAACACATGTGGAAAGAGTGTGGAGTGCAGAACAAGATTACTACACCCTATCACCCACTAACCAATGGCCTTGTTGAGAGATTCAACAAGACATTGAAATGCATGATTATGGGGCTCCCTGAAAAACTCAAAAGGAGATGGGATGTCCTCTTGCCATGCCTGCTTTTTGCTTACAGAGAGGTGCCCCAGAAGGGAGCATGGTTTTCCCCCTTTGAACTTCTGTTTGGCCATCCTGTGAGGGGACCACTCCGTCTTGTAAAAGAGGGTTGGGAGAAGCCTCTTCAAGAGCCCAAACAAGATATTGTGGACTATGTGCTTGGCCTAAGGTCCAGAATGGCTGAGTACATGGAAAAGGCATCCAAAAATCTTGAGGCCAGCCAGGAGCTTCAGAAACACTGGTATGACCAAAAAGCTGCACTGGTTGAATTTCAACCTGGGCAAAAGGTGTGGGTTTTGGAGCCAGTGGCACCAAGGGCACTCCAGGACAGATGGAGTGGCCCATACCCCATCTTAGAAAAGAATAGTGAGGTCACCTACTTGGTTGACCTGGGCACAAGCAGGACACCCAAAAGGGTTATCCATGTGAACCGCCGTAAGCTCTTCCATGAAAGGGCTGACATCACCATGCTGATGGTGACTGATGAGGATCAGGAGACAGAGAGTGAACCTCTCCCTGACCTCCTCTCCTACAGCCCAAAAGATGGGTCAGTGGATGGAGTTGTCTTTTCAGACACCCTCTCTTCCCAACAGCAGATTGATTGCAAGCAAGTCTTGCAGCAGTATGCAAACCTCTTTTCCTTGACCCCTGGTCAGACAAACTGGTGTACCCATGATGTGGACACTGGTGACAGTTCACCTGTCGGAAACAAAATCTATCGACAGTCTGATCAAGTCAAGGAAAGTATCAGAGCTGAAGTCAGCAAGATGCTGGAGTTAGGGGTTATTGAACCCTCTGAGAGCCCCTGGGCCAGCCCAGTGGTTCTTGTCCCCATACCTCATCCACAGGGTGGAAAGAAAGAAATGAGGTTCTGTGTGGACTATAGAGGGCTCAACTCTGTCACCAAGACAGATGATCACCCTATCCCAAGAGCAGATGAGTTGACAGACAAATTGGGTGCAGCCAAATTTCTAAGTACCTTTGACTTAACTGCAGGGTACTGGCAAATTGGCATGGCCCCAGGAGCAAGAGAAAAGACAGCATTCTCCACACCTGATGGGCATTATCAGTTTACTGTTATGCCCTTTGGTTTAAAGAATGCCCCTGCCACCTTCCAGAGGTTGGTGAATCAAGTCCTTGCTGGATTGGAGTCCTTTAGTGCAGCTTATCTAGATTATATTGCTGTTTTTAGTTCCACCTGGCAGGATCACCTGATCCACCTTGGGAAGGTTTTAAATGCCCTGCAAACTGCAGGCCCAGCTATCAAAGCATCCAAATGCCAGATAGGGCAGGGAACTGTGGTGTACTTGGGCCACCTTGTTGGTGGAGGCCAGGTACAACCCTTACAGCCCAAGACCCAGGCCATCCTGGACTGGGCAGCTCCAACAACCCAGACCCAAGTCAGGGCATTCCTTGGCTTGACTGGATACTACAGGAGGTTTGTGAAGGGATATGGGTCCACTGTGGCTCCCCTCACAGAACTCACCTCCAAGAAGATGCCCAAAAAGGTAAACTGGACAGTTAGTTGTCAAAAGGCTTTTGACACCCTGAAAGAGGCTATGTGCTCAGCACCAATTCTCAAAGCTCCAGACTATGCCAAGCAGTTCATTGTGCAGACTGATGCCTCTGAGCTAGGGATAGGAGCAGTCCTATCCCAGACCAATGATGAAGGCCAATACCAACCTGTTGCTTTTTTTTAATTTTAATTTTAATTTTAAAACAACTTTATTAAAGAGTAAAGTTCATCTCCACTGCATCCCGCCTACATCCCCAGCAGGGCCGGCAGTGCAAGTTATCGAGGCAGTAACTCTTACGACTGGGTAAGGGAAGAACACAGCAAGCCGCCTACAACCACATTGGGCCGGCCGCGTTCAGGAGAGCTATAGATAGTAAGGTAAGAAACGTATGCGAATATAGCTTAATTCTCGACAGTTATTGGGTAGTAGCTTTCCTATCATCCTACGCTATCTATACTATATCTCAATTGTCGTAATGTCAAATTCACCATTTTACCATTACCACAGTGCATAGACCCCTGGGTTTGCGGCCTTTTTGCGGTCTGCGTGTCACTGCAACCCGTGAGCGAAGGGAGAGAGGGTCGCCTCGGTTGTTACGCCGGAGAAAGTGTTTGTATTGCCCTTGTAGTTCTTTCGGGCCCACCACTATGGTTAAATGGTCGCACCTTGCGCAAGAAGATGGTATGTGGGCAGCTGGACATGCTGGTTCGTCGGCTTTGCAATAAAGATTGACCAGGAGAAAAAACAAATATACTTAGAAAAGAGAAAGAAGTAGATGAAAGAGAAAGAGGCCTAAGGAGGTAGTAAGAGGGCTAACATCTCTCCGGTCAAAGGACCCGCAAGGAAGAGGAACCCGGAGGCATGCGGAGTCAGTTCGCGGTCGGCCGGGGACCGGCCCTCGGGCGCCAAGCATCGGGAGGACATATAGGGCTGTCGTGCGCTTAGGCTGTATCCAATTCGTCGGTATCCCCTCTGGGGAGAACTGGGTCGTCAAAGAGTTGAAGGGCGCGAAGTCGCGGAGGCATAGTTCTAGTGTGCTCCAACCGGGTCAGGTACTGGATCAAGGGCTGCCAAGTGCGCTGAAATTTGGCATCTGTGTGTGTCAGTCGGTGGGTAAGGAGTTCCATCGCCATGACCTGCCAGAGTCTCGTAAACCACAAAGTTGTGGAAGGCGTGTGGGCCTGTTTCCAGTGGGATGCGATAACTTGTTTCGCTGCCGTAAACATCTGAAATATCAAGCGCCAGGCCATATGTGTCATGGCTTTGAGTGTGGTCGGGCGGAGGCCCAAAATGAAAACCTCCGGATCGTTGGGGAGGGAAACCCTACCACTGCCCTAATGTGCTGTTGCACCTCCGACCAGTACAAAGTAATAAGTGGGCACTCCCACCAGATGTGAATGAAGGATCCCTGAGCCGCCAAGCAACGCCAACAGTTAGGGGTAACTCCAGGGAACATTCTCTGCAGCCTAAGAGGAGTATAGTACCAGCGTGTCATAAGTTTGTATGCCGATTCTTGTTGTGGCGTACTTCGCAGTATGCGCCGGATATCCCTCCAGAGCTGAGCCCACCGGCCAGGGAGAATCTCGCTCCCAATGTCCCTCTGCCACTGGCGCTGGTAGGTGTGGGGCGTGACCTCCTGAGATTGTTGAAGGACCTTATAGGTCCGAGAGATTAGCCCTCTAGACCCATCAAATGCTCGAACCAGAAGTTCAAATGATGTCAGCTGTCGCGTGGCTCCCTCCCTACTGGATGGGGCCCGAAGCCAATGGCGGATCTGGAAGTATTCTAGCCGAGCATTCACTGGGAGATTGAAGTCCGCCCGACACTGTTCAAACGACTTGAACATCCCGTTCTCGAAGAGTTGTTCAATGATGCGACACTCCCCTGTTTCCCATGCTCGAAACGAGTTTATGCTGGAGGCTGGGGGAAAGTCTGCGTTGAGTGCCACCGTAGTGAGGGGAGAGGGGAACGAAGCAAGGCCCTGGTGTAATGCGATTCTATCCCATATTTCTAATACCGTGCGCGTGGGCGTGGCAATATAAGCACTGGGATGTCGAGCGCTTTTTTTTAGCCAAGCTAGGTCCCACAGCGGGCGACAGGCCACCGCTCGGTCCATGTGAAACCAGTGTTTTTCACTTGCCCGCACCGACCACTCCGATATATACCTTAGATGCGACGCCCAATAGTATGCCAGGAGATCCGGGCACGCTAGGCCTCCACGTTCTCGCGGTAGCATCAAAACCTTGGTAGACAGCGGCGGTCTTCCTCCTCCCCATATGAAGTTGACCACTTCTCTCTGAAGACCCAGGATGTCTCTATGGGGGATTGGCGTCGGGAGCGCTTGAAATATGTATAGGACCTTTGAGAGTATGGACATTTTCACTGCGTTGAGGCGCCCTAGCCAAGAGAGAGGTAACGCTTTCCATCGGCGGAGATCCTCTCGCACAGTGGTTCTACAGGCAGGCCAGTTAGCCTGCGTCCAAGTGTCAAGATTAGCTGTGATATTGATCCCCAGATAACGGATGGATTTTGAGGCCCATTGGAAAGGGTTGACTGCCTGGAGTTCGTCTAACTGCTGGGGGGGAAGAGTGAGATTAAGTGCACGCGATTTGAGAAGATTGACCTTGAGCCCCGATACTAACTCAAATTGGGAAAGGGTGTCTATGAGCACCGGGAGGGAGGTCGTAGGCTCCGTGAGTGTCAACAGTAGATCATCCGCGAAGAGGGCGATCTTATGGTCCACCCTGCCCATGCGGACTCCTTTAACATCCTCCGATCGTCGGATAGCAATCGCCAGGGGCTCCACAGCAAGCGCGAAGAGCAGGGGTGATAGTGGGCAGCCCTGACAAGTGCCCCTTCGGATGGAAAAAGAAGAGGTCAAAATTCCATTCACCCGAATTCGCGCTTTAGGGTCCGCATACGGTGCCATGATGCGGTTTATCATGAGAGGTCCTAGTCCTATGCGGCGGAGAACCGCCCGAAGGAATGACCAATCGACCCGGTCAAAGGCCTTCTCGGCGTCGAGGGAGAGTAAGAAGGCAGGCATGTCGTGGTGTTGAACCTTTTGTATTAGATGGGCTATTCTCCGTAGGTTATCCGCTCCCTGTCGTTCTTGTATGAAGCCTACTTGATCAGGTTCAATTAAGCTCGGGAGGAGAGGAGCCAGGCGACGGGATAGGATTTTAGTATAGAGCTTGGCGTCGACATTTAGGAGCGAGATCGGGCGGAACGATGCGCATGCAGTATGATCTTTCCCGGGCTTTGGAATGAGAACAATCTCCGCCTCAGCCATTGACGGTGTCACAGCTCCGGTGTCAGTAAACGAGTTAAAAGGCGTAACAGAGGTGTTTGAAGTTCTGGGAGAAAGAGGCGGTAAAGGCCAGCGTCAGGCCATCAGGGCCGGGTGACTTCCCCGTCGGCATACTCTTTAGAGCGTGTAGTAGCTCTTCCGCTGTAATGCGCTCCTCTAGCTGTTGCTGGCGGTGGGTGTCCAGAGGTGGCCAGGGGCACTCGTCCAGGAAGGGTTCTATCTGGTCCACACAGGTGTCCGCAGCCCTGTATAGATCAGAAAAGAACTCGAGGAATTCCTTTTGTTTTGCACTTTTCGCGATAGCCCACCCCGCCCGGCAAAGTGATTTTGGCAATGTGGTTACGGGATATCTGGAGGCGAAGGCGACGTGCCAGCATGGAGCCCACTTTGTTGCCTCCTCCATAGAATTTCTGCTTTAGGGCGAGAAGGGAGTGTTCCGCCTTATTTACTCTTAGGGCCTTTAGTTGTCCCCGAAGTGATGCGAGTTTTTTCTTCGCAAGTAAAGAGGGCGTTATGTTAGTTTGCCGCTCTAGCGCTTTAATGTCGCGACCGAGGTTGTCCTCTACCAGTCTAGCCTCCCTTCGTCGAGCTATGGAAATAGAGGTGATAGTGCCCCTAATCGTAGCTTTGAAGGCGTCCCATAAGAGAGAAATCGGGGTGTCCGGTAGGTCATTATGAATGAAATAGGATTGTATGGCTTGTTTTATTTCGTCTACGTCCACCGGATCCCGCAAGACCCGAGGAGGAAGATGCCACCGTGGAGTGGAGCCCGAGGGTCTGCCCATTCCCGCCAGGGTGATTTCCACGTGGGCGTGATCAGAAACCGATATGTCTGAGATGTCCGCCGATTCCAAGGCTCTAGTAAGTGTCTGGGAAATAAAAAAGTAGTCGATGCGGGAGTAAGATCGATGGACATGGGAATAAAAGGAGTAATCCCGCGTGTCAGGTTCACTGTATCGCCATGCATCTACAAGACCAAGAGCCTGTATGTCGTGCTTAAGTGTCGCGGACATAGCTCCGGTCCCTTGATACGAGGAAGCGGTGCGATCTAAGCCCAGATCCCATACTAAATTAAAGTCGCCTCCAATGATGGCGGGCCCATCCTCCTGGGATAGTTGTGAGCGGAGGAGATCCCTGAGAAAGCTATCTTGCGCTTGATTAGGAGCGTATATATTAAGTAGCAACAGGGGTTGCCCCGAGCTAATATTGCCGTCTTAAGATACCGACCTTCTCTATCACGTGTAGTACGGCTGATTGTTATTGGGGTGCCAGCTTTGAAAAGGATTGCTACCCCCGCAGTCTTAGTTGGTGCATGGGCCCATACCTGTACCGGATATCTAGGGTGGGACATACGCGAAACATCCGCCGAGAGGTGGTGGGTCTCCTGTAAGAAAATAATATCAGGGTCGCGTAGGAGGAGATATCTCCAGATTTGTCTTCGCTTGTTCGGGGAATTCAGGGCCCTAACATTTAGGGTCATGCATTTAAGTTGTGCCATTGGTCCAGTAGGATGGAGCACGATCCGTCAACGCCTCCCTTTCGCCTCCCGCCCCCATCCCGGGGCCCTCTCCCGCTAAGTGGACACCTTTCGGCAGGGAGCGTAGCACACATCCATAATCCCTTCCTCTTAGATAGACACCTGGCACCCAAGCCTGTCCCCAACAGTCCGGCCAGCAAATCAGGGTGGAATCCCGCATGCATGCCCAGATCCTCCCAGGCCTGTGCGAGCAGAGAAGGAAAACATTGAGAGGAAAGAAGACAGAGAAACCAAATAATAGAGAATAACCAGCAACATAATGGCCAACTGGGCCATAAAGAACCAGTCCGGCCCTGGAGCGGCCCAGTGGTGTGAACCAGGGCGGCTCTGAGGAAGTCACTCCTCATTTGGACTAAGGACATGGTGGGGGGGAACGTGGTACCTGACAGCCGGGGCAGCTACCGTCCCCCGGGGAGCCATCTGTTCATTCAACTGTGGTCGTGGGGTTGGGGAGCCTATCAAGGTGTTCACTCATATTATGTCAGGGGAGCGAGCCCCTACCTTGGAGAGCTGGGGGCTCTTGTGTCCCGTGTCCAATTGTATGTGGGTGTCAATGTAGAAAGGCAAGGTTGTAGCTTGGGATATCTAGTGTATGGGGCGTATAGGAGCAGGCCTCAGTAGAGCCTGGTAGGCCTGTCACGATGTAACGAACGCCTAAAGGTGTTCTTAAAGCCAAGTAGTGGCCTGACCTAGGCGTGTTATCTAGTAGTGAAAAGCTAGTTGGTGGTAGGTCTGCGTCAGGAGGGTCGACTCGTGAAGGCCCCCTTCACCTAGGCTATAGGGTGACCTGGAAGGTGATCTAGAGCTCCACCCACCCCTTCTACGCCCTGGACATCTGAGTGCCACCCACTTCCCAATAGTTGTGTGCGGCCTTCCTCTGCCAAGTAGTGCGGGGGCCCAGTGTTCACATGAGTAGCCGGTTTTAAGATGAGATCTATAAAGTGTTACTTTTGTTATATCTCAGTCCCCAGCTGGCAGATCGAGCGCCCGCGGACCCTCCCAGTAGTGAGAGAAGTCACGGATGTAATACATCTACCAACAGTACGTCATTGTTGCTGTCAATGTCCTTGAAAGGGTGTCAAGGGGGCAGGCACAAGTGTTTACACAGTGTTAAACTATGGGGCGGGGGCGGGACATTCGGTGAAGTCAAGCCCCAACAGAGTGGGTTTCAGTCAACCTAATCTCTATACTGAGCATCCCTCAATGGATAAGGTCCTGCAATAACAAACTTATAACATGGTAACACATAACATTGTGGCCTACTGGTGGGAGATGTCTCGCCGCCTCCAGTTTGCTGGTCCAGGAAAGCCGGTCATTTATACCGTAGTGAACGTGACCACTTTTCGTCTTTGACTGTAGCATCATTTGGGGGTCTGTCCTGCCTAGAGAGGCCAGTTCAGGCTGTGTGTTCCCCTTGGACCACAAGGCCCCCAAGGGCCATCTTCAGAGAAATTCCCGTGCACAGTGCATAGATGTTTCCTCCATTGCCCCTGTTGTAAGTAGAACTGGGTTGTCGCCGCTCAGGGCATGTTTTGTCCTCCAGAGTAGGGGTGTGTGCGTGTTCAAGAGGCCCACGCGGCAGGGCGAAATGTACAGGTGTTGAGCACAAGTCATTCTCCACTTCCTGGACCCTCGGTCGATGGGAGCGCTTGGCCAGACCTCTTCTCTGACATCGGCTGGGGTTCTTCTAGAGCTTTCAGGTGGCGTATAATGTTTTGCTTAGCTTGGCTAGAAGCCGAGTGGGCTACCGATGATCCCGAGCCGTGGCGTTGTACCTTGGACCACTCCGGGCGCAGCGATATCTGGGAGGCCGAGTCAGCAGGGGAGGGCGAGGATGGCTGTGAGTCCCGTGAAAGGTGCAGCAGCCGGAGTGCCTCTCGCAATGAGCGTATGGATCGACGCCGTCCCTTCCATTGGAAAATTATAGCGAAAGGGTGACCCCATTGATATTTAATATTGGACGCTTTCAGTTTGGCCGTCACTGGCCGGAAGTCCCGACGGCGGCGCAGAGTGATGGGCGAGAGGTCCTGAAAGATCTGGATATTATGGCCCCCGTATTCCAGCTTCTCGTGCGCCCTGGAGGCCCGGAGGATTGCCTCTTTTTCCGCATAGAAGTGGACTCTGGTCAGGATGTCAGGGACCAGGTTGGGGTTGCCTCGTGGGGAGCCACTCGATGAGCCCGGTCTAGCGTCGGGGGAGATATCCTCATCACCTCGGATGGCCTGGAGCAGGTCCGCCACGTATGTGAGTATGTCTGCTCCTTCCGCCCCCGTGGCACCCCCGGATGCGGACGTTGTTCCGGCGGCTCCGATTTTCTAAATCTTCCTGTTTGATCTGGAGCTCTACGTTCTGTTCTTCTATTGCCTGAACTCTGCGACGGAGATCTTCCAGGTCCTCTGTACGAGAGTCTATGGTGCGCTCCATATCATCCACCCGATTGCCAATTTCGGTAATATCTCGTCGTACATCCGTCAAGTACGTTTTGACCTCCGTCTTAAGGGAGGAAATCTCCGATTTTATCTCTTGCAGAAAAGTGGCCAGCACTGCCTGTGTGATAGTACCGTGGTCGGAGTCTTTCACGGCGGACGCCATGCCAGGGGCCTCTGGTAAATGCGACGATGCGTGTTTGTGCCACAAATCCTTGACCGATGTGTCCTTGGTGGCGGGGGTCGCTACAGACTTCCCCGTACGAGGCCTGGTCATGCTGTTGGTATCTGGCTCAGTGCGGTCGTCGCCTGTATCGCCGTGTAGCCCAGTACTAGTCCCCTTTCCAGCCCGTGGGTAGGCCGCAGGGTTCCCTCAGGAGCGGTATGCTGTCGATTAGCATTCACTCTGACCCGGTCTCTTCAACAGGGCGCCACCCGATCCACATCCCCATCCAGGCTCCTTTTCAGATTTACAGGTTAGTTTGGGGGTTGGTCCATGGGGGCCCCCAGGCTCACAATAACCCGCTCTCTCTGCTGGTGCCCTCTCCCTCCCGGAGTCGTCTCTCACCCCTGCTTCACAGTAGGGTGTTGTCGTAGGCTGTGGGGCGCTGGCTCATCAAGGCGATTATATGGGGTGGGAGGTCACTCCCAGAAGCACAGCCTTCTCCCCCGCTCCCAGCTTGATTCAAGTCCCGGTCTATCAGGCAGGTGATTCCCGCCCCTTAAGGCCTCAAGTGCCCCCTTGCGCGTTAGGGCTCACTGCCTATAACAACTGCACCTCCTCGTTTGTGGTCGGGCGAGCAGGCCAACATTTACCTCCTTGGGGGTTTTCTACGATCTTGGGGGCTTTTCACTCCTCCCAGCGTTATCTCGTTCTCCCCCTGGGATCTATACCCCCCGCACCTCACCTTCTGGGAATCCAATGCCTCTCCAGGGGGGACTGCAGCCGCTCCGGCCGTCCACCAACAGGCCGCCCCGCCTGACTCACCAGGTGTCGCAGGCCGTCGCCTCTCACCGCAGGGCCCTCCTCAGCTCTCGGGTCTCCGTCTCCAGACACACGGCCCCCAGCGATGTGCGCCGGCCTCCTGCGTCCCGGGGAACTCAGTCCTCACCCTGCCGGTGTAGTGTCTCCTCTATGCGGGACTTGTGGAGTGCCAAGTTCGAGCACTTGTCTCTTTCACCGGCGTCAATCGGCCTCTCGGGCACAGCCGCGCCGCTTCCCAAGATGGCAGGTCCGGCCTCCTTACCGCCCGCTCTCCCGGCCGCCAGTAGCTTCCCGGGTCTCTCACCTCTCAGCCGCGGGTCTCCCCGGTGTGTCTTCCGCTTGTTGCGGGCTATGCGACCTCCCCGCAGTCTTAGCCTCCGGTGCCGGCTCAGCCTCCGGATCGCCACTCCAAAACGTCCATAAGATGGCGGCTGGTCTCTCCGCACCACCTCCGCCAGCCGGCTCGTACGAGCCAAGGAGCCCCCACCTTGGGTCCGGGACAGCCCCGGGCGTGTGCTCGTATGGGGGGGGACACCTCACGTGCCCCCCGTGCCTTGGATCGCTCCCCAAATGCCCTAGTTAGGCCCCGGAGGACGGAGCACCAGCCGCGTGCGTCTTACCCCATCGGAGTCGAAGCCACGCCCCCAACCTGTTGCTTTTATAAGCAGAAGGCTTCTCCCCAGGGAGCAGCATTGGAGTGCCATTGAGAGGGAGACCTTTGCTGTGGTTTGGTCCCTGAAGAAGCTGAGACCATACTTGTTTGGTACCCACTTCCTAGTTCAAACTGATCACAGACCTCTCAGATGGCTTATGCAGATGAAAGGTGAAAATTCTAAACTGTTGAGGTGGTCCATCTCCCTACAGGGAATGGACTTTGTAGTGGAACACAGACCTGGGACTGCCCATGCCAATGCAGATGGACTTTCCAGGTTCTTCCACTTAGAAAATGAAGACTCCCTAGGGAAAGGTTAGTCTCATCCTCTTTCGTTTGGGGGGGGTTGTGTGAGAAAGTGCCCTCTTTCTGCATGGTTGCCCCCACTTTTTGCTGAATTGCAGATGTGCTTTGACTGAGTGTGCCCTGGGCTCCTGCTAATCAGGTACCCAGGGCTTATGTTCTTTCCCTAAAACTGCATTGAAGCCTAAACCCAATTGGCATCTCTGGCCACAGGTCAGCCCCTGGTAAATGGTACCACAGGTACCCAGGGCACTGTGACCAGAGAAGGGCTCTAAGGGCTGCAGCACTTATTGTGCCACCTTTAGAGGTCCTGTACCATTACACCCATACACTGCCTTTGCAGGCTGCGTGTTTTGGTGCAGAACAAAGTGAAGAGTCGACACCGCACACATACCTGTGTGCGATGCCTACAACCCACTGCCCTGGCATAGATCAGTCACCCCTCTAGCTGGGTGCACTATACCAGTGGGAAGGGTACAGGTGCATGATCCCTGTACCCCTACAGTGTCTAAGTCCATTCTTAGACATTGTAAGTGCAGTGCTGCCATTAAGAGTATATGGTGCTGGGAGTTTGTCATTACGAACTCCACAGCACCATAATGGCTAACTGAAAACTGAGACGTGTGGTATCAAACTTTTCAGCACATTAAACCCACACTGATGCCAGTGTGGGATTTAATGAAAAAAGCACACAGAGGGCATCTTAGAGATGCCCCCTAAAAACCAACCCACCACTAGTGTCCAGGCTGAATGGCTGCTTTCAGCTGTCACCACCGGACATGTTTCTGGACCCCTGGGTCGAGAGCCTGCTGCTCTCTGGGGCCTGAAACAATGCACATCCTGGGATGAGGTGCCAAGCCTCCTCCCCCAGGATGGGCAGGGTTCACGAAGGGGGAGCTACTAAGGCTTGCCGCCTTTGTGAGCTTCCCCAGGCCACTTGCTGCTTTCAGCAACTGGTCCCCACTGGTTCTGACCCCCACTTAGGGCGGGAGAACCTGTGGGAAAAACAAGTGAGGAAGAGAGGTGTGCCCACCTCTGCCAACTCCACCCCTCAGGTGGGGGAGGTGAGGTGAAGCACAAACTCTGAGTCCCTGCCATCTTGCAAATGGGGGGACTCAGCCAACCAGGGACAGGCTCATACCCCCACCCACTGGAGGGTGGCATAATAGGGGGTGTACCCACCCCAGGGAAGGGACCCATTGGTCCCTACCTTTTACCTACCTGTAACACCCCTAAATCTAGTATTTAGGGGCACCCCTGAAGCTTGCTTCCTCAGACAAGAGCCTGCAACAAGAAAAGAAGAAGAAGGACCGAACAGCCGTGCCGAAGCTAACAAGAGGAAGACGCCCACTGACTTGGCCCCAGCCCTTCCGGCCTGTCTCCACCTCGAACCTGCTCCTGCGAAATCCCGGTGTGTCCTGCAGCCAGCAACCTCGAAAACCCCGGATGACCTGCCTGCCTTCAACCACAAAGACTTTGTCTCCCGTGAACACCGGATTTGTTCATCTGCAACCTCTGGCTCCGGCCAGACACTGCAAATCCGCCCCACTCTGCACCCGCCGTCCACGGCCCGGGCTCGAGATGGCAAACACCACGAGGAGGTCCCCCCTGCAATCCTGAACCGAGATCTGGCGACCCCTGACCTGCCTCAAGCCTCCAGCCGACACCTGCAGCCTAAATCCAGAAGGTACCCCCAACCACGACCAGGAGCTGGTAAGAAGATCCGACCCCAAAAGGCACCCCTGTACCCGACGTCCCACAGCCTTGGGTGGCCAAACCAACGGTGCCTAACCAATCCACAACTTCCCAACTTTCCTCTCGAAGTGGTGGTCGCACTCAGAAGACCTTCGTCCCCAAGCCTGCAGTGCCTTTGCAAACAGGAGGTTCCCCATTGCAAACAACGGGGCGCCCGACGTTGAAACAGCACCCTGCACCTGGCCGCCCTAGTGCTGCTGAGGGTGTACCTTTGGTGCTACTTTGCTTCCCCATTTGCCCTGAGCTAAAGTCCAGGAGCTTTGCTCTCACAACCAAGTGGCCTGCTTGTCAGCAGCCACAAAACGGAGGCCGCCTATCCCCCATTGGATAACACTGGGCCTCAGCACTCTGCACCCAGCCGCCCTAGTGCCGCTGAGGGTGTAACTAGAGTGCATCCTTGACCCTGGGGGACCCCTGAGTCGACCCCCAGAACCTCAACTCCCACTACCAAATACTTACCTCAAAACCGATAACACTATTTTCCTCCATAGGATAACATTGACTGTTTTTCTGTGAAAAGTTTTTTAAGTGTGGAGTTTGAAAACCTAAAGAAATTCTTTAAAATTGTACTGTTTAACAAAAACGATTTTACTTACCTGTTTACAGGAAATGTCCCAGAGTAGTATCCAGGTGTACTACTCTGAGTAAGAAAAAGTATTCCAAAAGTAACTTACCTGTAATCTTACTGAAAATCCCATTCAAAGTATATGTACTGTATTCTGAAAAGCATTGCATTATCAGTAACACTACTGTAATCAAATCAAAGTACATTTACAATTGCAATCCAAACTGTGTTACAATCTGTATATTTACTGCAAAGTACTTATCACTTACCTGTGCCAGGCTTGCTTGGTTCTAGGAAATAAAATAACTAAAAGAATATTTTTATAAAAGAACAATTGGTCTGAAGCTCAGTCTTTGAGTGTGTGAATTCATTTGCTGACTGAGTGTGTACAACAAATGCTTAACACTGTCCTCTGATACTGCCTTACTGCTCGACCACACTACCACAAATAGAGAGTGAAGTGCTATCTAACTTTACCTCTGCCTACCTTTGGCGTTCCACTGGACTCTGTGCACACTATACCTCACTTTAGTATAGTATATACAGTGCCAGCTTTCTACAATACTACCCTTATTTACCTCTCAAAAAGATTATGGCCCACATCTACTAATATTTGACGCAAGGCAGAGCAGCAACCAAAGCACTTGCTTTAATACAATGCGCCTACTGAGGAGAGCCTTCTTATTTCTTCCCATTACAGTCAGGAAAACATGAGTGCAGGCACTGATAATTAACAGGCTGGACTACGGCAATGCTCTGTTAGCTTCAGCAAATGAGACACTTATGTCCAAATTACAAGTTGAGCAAAATACGGCAGCTAGACTTGTCTGCAGTCTCCCTTTGGGCTCTGCTTCTACACCACTGCTGAAATTGCTACACTGGTTGCCAGTAAGGCAAAGAAGCATCTTTAAAATCTTCTTCACTATTGGCAGCCCATATTTGTAACAAAGGAGAAAGTCTGCTTCATAGGGCAGTAGCTATTATTAGTGAAGAAGGAGAAGCAGCACTGGAACCCAGGGTCGTAAGGCCCAATGCATCACAATTATGACTATTTAAAGAGCAGGGTCAATGGACCCAGAAAATGAGGGCTTCCTTTGTGGGGGTCCGATAGCATATAATGGGAAGGGTATTGAAAGGCCAGAGATAAGGCAGAAAGAGAGGCAGAATAGAAATAGGAAGAAGAAAAAATGCCCAGGAAATCTTTGAAGACAGGGTACTAAGGAGTGAGGGAGTTAACAATCATATTTCAATTGGGGAGTGTTAGAAATGGGGGTCTCTAGTTGGCAATGGTTTGCATCTTTGTCTAAATAGAGACCCTTCCTTCTAGTCAGGATAAGGGGGATACACTACTGAAATAACCCCTGGGCACCCCCTTGGTCTCTTGGTACGAGCAGTCAGGCTTATCTCAGAGGCAGTGTATAAAGCATTTGCACATAAACAACAGTAATACAGTGAAAAGACTACAAAAGGACACAACACCAGTTTTAGAAAAATAACCAATATTTATCTGTGCAAACAAGACCAAAACGATAAAAAACCAACATAAAGTAGTCAAATATATGCACTTTTGAAGAATAACTTTAAAATGCAGTTCCTTGAAGCTGGTAGCTCTGTCCGGGGCTACTGTGGTGCTGAAAACAACAGAATCCAACAGTTCCGGCCGACCTCATCAGTGCGGACCGGCGTTCGTGTCAGCAGACTTGTAAACAGTACCTTTGGTTCCGGCCGACCGCGTCGGTGTGGGCCTGTTGTGGCAACCGTTGTGGTTGCGATGTGAAGTGTAGCGGTGCCCTCAAGTTGCAGTACAGGGAACAGATTGGTGACGGTCGTCCAGTGTCGGCGGTGAGACCGGGGCTGTGGTGCGGAGTGACACGGTGCTTGTGGCGGTGCTGACAGGTTACGGTGCAAGTGACAGTGCCGGTTGATGGGAGCTGGGAGCTGGCGTCAGTCGGCCCAGACTGCGGTATGGGATATGCGGTGCATCGTGTGACTTACAAGCGGTGCCCCCGAACCACAGTGCGTCACGGGTGTCGAGGACAGCAGGCAGCGACGTCGTCGGTGAGACCAGAACGGCAGAGTGAAGCGAGGCAGGGCAAAGGGGCTGTGGTGCAGAGTGGCACGGTGCTTGTGGCGGTGCTGACAGGTTACGGTGCAAGTGACAGTACCGGTTGATGGGAGCTGGCGTCAGTCGGCCCAGACTGCGGTATGGGATATGCGGTGCATCGTGTGACTTACAAGCGGTGCCCCCAAACCACAGTGCGTCACGGGTGTCGAGGACAGCAGGCAGCGACGTCGTCGGTGAGACCAGAACGGCAGAGTGAAGCGAGGCAGGGCAGAGTGCGGCGTCCACAGGTTGCGGTGCAAGCAGCGGCTTGGTGGTGGCAACATTGTCATCGTTGGTGAGACCAGGGTTGTGGTGCGAAGTGTGCAATGCCTTCTGTGGTGACTTCAGGACACGGAGCAGGCAGCGGTGTCGGTGACGGTGTTGGCTGCTTTCCCCCTCTGTGGCAACTGAAACCCAAGATTCCAGAGGTGGTAACAAGAGGTAAGTCAAGTCTTTGCTGTCCCTGAGAGTTCGTGAATAGGAGGCAAGCTCTATTTGAAGCCCTCGGAGATACTCAGCGACAAGTGAAGAAAGTTCAGTCCAGTCCTTTCACTGCCCAAGGCAGAAGCAGCAACTGCAGGCCAACCCAGCAAAGCAACAACACAGCAAAGGGGCAGTACCCCTCCTGGCAGTTCTTCCAGCTCTTCTTCTTGGCAGGTTCCTTGATCCAAGAGAGTTCTAAAGTTCTGGGGTCTGGGCCCCAATATTTAAACTCAGTTTCTATTGGTTCTCTTGGGCAGAGAGTATCTGTGCTCAGTCCAAACCAGTTTGGTCTCTCTGGCCCAGCTTCCCAGCAGGAGGTGGAGACAGCATTGTCCAAGGCAGACCAGGCCCATTCAGGTGCAAGGAAAGCTTCTCCCACTACTCTAAATGCAGCCCAGGTCTATTTAGCCCAGCCCTGACTCATGCAGGAAAGGCAGGACATACCTCCCCCCCCCCCTCCCAGTGGCTGTCTGAAGAGAATGCACATCTCCAGCCCCTTTCACTCTAAAGCCAGAAGGTCAATCCACAACCCAGCAGAGGCACATAGGATGGCTAATCAAGAAAATACCTACATTCTAAAAGTGGTATTTTCAAACTCAGAACATAAATATCATCTTTACTAAAGATGCATTTCTACATTCTGATTTCAGGAATACTAAACTCCATTTCTCTATCTTATCCCAAAAGGAAGATATACTCATAAAATGTTACCAAGTATTCCCCATTCTATCCTATGGGACAGATAGCCTTTCAACAGTGAAAAATGAAATATACTGGGTTTCACTATCAGGACATGTCACACACACCAGTGCATGTCCTACCTTTCAAATGAACAAGTTACTTACCTTCGGTAACGCTTTTTCTGGTGGATATTGTATCTGCCTGTGGATTCCTCATCTTATGAATATCCCCTGCGTCAGAATTCCGCGGAAACTTTTTTCCTAGCTCTGCACGCCGACGAGGACGTCACAATGCCACGGCTCCGCTCGCGACTCCGCATGACGTCACCAGAGCCATAAGAGAGCCTCGTCGGCGTGATGACGTCAGTTCCACCCATTTTTTCCGTGCCTCCGAGGCGAAAGGGTGGACCGACAACAGATTCAAAGTATACACAGTACACAATATTCAACAACTACACCAAGTGTAAATTCAAAAGGAAAGCCAAAGAGCAAAAGCATTTCCTATAAATCACACAATGCAAAATGATACATCAAATATAAACAATCATGTTAATCAAAAACATCTTTAAGGTATACAAGGGTGGACATCGGGGAGGAGGGTGGGTCAGTGAGGAATCCACAGGCAGATACTGTATCCACCAGAAAAAGCGTTACCGAAGGTAAGTAACTTGTTCTTCTGATGGATACATCTGCCTGTGGATTCCTCACCTTATGAATAGATTCCCACAGCAGTCCCACTCCCGGAGGAGGGTGTCCACCCTTCTATACCAAAAAGTCCTGCAGGACAGAGCGCGCAAAATGGCCCTCCCTCCTCATTTCAGAGTCTAAGCAATAATGCTTTGCGAAAGTATGGAGGGAGGCCCAAGTCACTGCCTTACAAATGTCCACTACAGGAACACCTCTAGCCAGAGCAGAAGTTGATGACTTGGCTCTAGTAGAATGAGCTCTAATACCTTCAGGCGGTTCCTTACCAGCAAGGGCGTAGCAGATCTTGATGCACAAGATGATCCATCTGGATAGAGTGCGCTTGTGCACAGCCTTGCCCTTCATGCGTCCAACGTAGCCCACAAAGAGCTGATCGTCCACTCGCAAGTCTCTAGTCCTGTTCAAATAAAAGCTCACCGCTCTTTTAGGATCCAGGCGGTGAAGTCTCTCCTCCTCCTTGGAAGGGTGAGGGGGAGGATAGAACACAGGAAGAGTAATGGACTGCCCTAGATGAAAGGGAGTAACTACCTTAGGCAGAAAAGCAGCCCTGGTCCTGAGGACCATCCTTTCAGCATGTATGGTCAAAAACGGGGTTTTGAACTGAGAGCCTGAAGCTCGCTCACCCTCCTTGCTGAGGTGATAGCCACAAGAAAGACCGTTTTAAAAGACAGGAGTCTCAAAGGACAACTATGTAAGGGTTCAAACGGGGAACCCATCAAAAAAGTAAAAACAAGATTCAAATCCCATTGAGGCATAACAAAAGGAGTAGGCGGAAACCTATTGGTAAGACCCTTAATAAATCTCAAAACAATAGGAGATTTAAATAAAGACGGCTGATCCGGCAAACATAAAAATGCCGAAAGAGCCGACAAATAGCCCTTAACAGTGGCCACAGCACAACCCTGCTGAGCCAGAAAAAGTGAAAACTGAAGAACATCTGACAAGTGGGCCCTTAAAGGATCAATGGATCTCTCTCCACACCATTTAACAAATCTTGACCATCTATAAGAGTAAATAGACTTAGTGGAGTGTCGCCTGGACGATAAGATAACATCCACTACATCCGGTGGGAGAGAGAAGGAACTCAGGTTGCCCCTTTCAATCTCCAGGCATGAAGGTGCAAGCTCTGGAGGTGGGGGTGTAGAACCTGCCCCTGCGACTGCGAGAGGAGGTCTGCCCTGAGAGGGAGACGGAACGGCGGGTGCGATGAGAGGTGAAGTAGATCTGTGTACCACACCCTTCTTGGCCAATCCGGGGCGATCAATATAACTTGGGCCCAGTCTTGGTGAATCTTCCTCAGAACCCGAGGAATCAAGGGTATGGGAGGAAATGCGTAAAGGAGTTGTGAGCTCCAATTCAATTGAAACGCGTCCCCCAACGCTCCCTGCACAGGATACTGAAGACTGCAGAACAACGGGCAGTGCGCGTTCTCGAGAGTGGCAAACAGGTCCAACCGAGGAGTCCCCCACATCTGAAAGATGTGACGAACCACCTCCGGATGAAGCCTCCACTCGTGATTGGCCGAGTAATGCAGACTGAGACTGTCCGCACGAACATTTAGCACACTGGCTAGATGATTTGCAAACACACAAATCTGATGGTTCTGTGCCCAGGACCAGAGTCGCAGAGCTTCTCGACAGAGACGATACGACCCTACCCCTCCCTGTTTGTTGATATACCACATCGCGGTAGTGTTGTCCGTCAGGACCTGAACCGACTGACCGCGAAGGGAAGGAAGGAAAGCCTTTAGTGCTAAACGTATAGCCGGCAATTCCAGAAGGTTGAAGTGAAGCAACCTTTCCCCTGGAGACCAAAGACCTTTGACCTCCAGATCCTTCAGTTGAGCACCCCACCCCAGAGTGGAGGCATCCGTGATCACTGTGGCTACTGGAGGAGGAGACTGAAAGGGCTTCCCTTGAGCCAGGTTGCCCTGCACACTCCACCAAGTCAGCTCCGCTGCAGCTTCTCTGGAGATCCTGACTGACTCCCTGAGATCTCCGTTGTGTTGATACCACTGCCTGCGGAGGCACCACTGGAGTGCCCTCATGTGCCAGCGCGCATGACTGACCAACAGTATGCAGGAAGCGAACAGACCGAGCAGGACCGGAACAACCGCTCCATTGTGAAACAAAGGAATCATCTCCTGAATGTCGAGAATTCTTTGAGGGGGAGGAAAAGCTCGACACACAGTAGTATCCAATACCGTCCCTATGAACAGGTTGCACTGAGAGGGCACCAGGTGAGATTTGGGCACATTTATTGAAAAGCCCAAGTTGAACAACAGATGAGTTGTTACATGCAGATGATGAAGCACCATCTCTGGCAACTCCGCTTTTAACAGCCAGTCGTCCAGATAAGGGAACACTGGAATCCCCGACCTTCTGAGATGAGCCGCCACCACTGCCATCACCTTTGTGAAGACCCGAGGTGCAGTAGTAAGACCAAACGGGAGGACCGCAAACTGGTAGTGCTGCAACCCCACCGTAAAACGGAGATACTTCCTGTGCGACTTCAGGATGGGAATGTGAAAATACGCATCCTGTAAATCGATCGACACCATTCAGTCCTCTTGCTGCAGCGCCAGAAGAACCTGAGCAAGGGTCAGCATCTTGAATTTCTCTTGCTTCAGGTAAAAATTCAAGACCCTGAGGTCCAGGATCGGACGTAACCTGCCATCCTTTTTGGGGATCAGGGAATACCGGGAGTAGCATCCCTGACCCCTTTCCTGCTCCGGAACCACCTCTATCGCACCTTTTTGTAATAAAGCAAGGACCTCCTTCTGTAGAAGAAGCAAATGGTCCTCCGAAGAAAAACCTTGGCAAGGAGGGTAAGGAGGAGGAAATTCCCGAAAGGGAAGGGCGTACCCATTCTCTACAAGGTTTAAAACCCAAAGGTCTGACGTGACCGATTTCCAACCCTGTAGAAAATGAGACAACCGACCCCCTACAGGGCCTACATGATCAAGGCTGGGGGATCTAGGGCTGCTTTCCTGCGTTACCAGGGGGAGCAGGGGAGGTAGAAGAGGAGGAGGAGAGATTGCGGGCAGAACCACGTTGGCGACCTCTGGTTCTTCCTCTATATGACTTATAGAGCGGATTTTGCTGCTGCTGTTGCTGAGGTTGTCGCAAGCTACGAAAGGAAGACCTTCCAAATCCACGATATTTTCTATATCCAAACCCCCTTGACTGGGTTTGCAGTCCCAAAGACTTCGCCGTAGCTCTGCTGTCTTTAAACCTTTGAAGGGCAGAATCCGCCTTCTCCCCGAAAAGCTTCGACCCATCAAAAGGCAAATCAACCAGAGTAGCTTGAACATCCGGGGAAAAACCAGAGGATTTAAGCCAAGCTTGCCTCCTGGTGTCAATGGAAGAACCCATAACTCTGGCCACTGAATCAGCCGTATCCAGGCCAGATTGAACAATCTGTCTAGCAGCAGCCTGAGCATCTGTAAGAACCTCCATAAAGTTCCCCCGCTCTTCATCGGGTAACTTGGGTACCAATTGCTTTACTGAGTCCATCAAGGCATGAATATAACGGCCCAACAAACAGGTAGCATTCGTAGATTTAAGAGCCATGCTTGAAGATGAAAAGACTTTTTAGCCGACTGCTCCAGTTTTTAGAGTCCCTGTCAGCCGGAGCCTGAGGAAAAGCACCCGAAGACTGTTTAGAGCAGGACGCCTGCACCACCAAACTTTCTGGTGAAGGATGAGAAGACAGAAAGAGAGGATCCCCTGGAGCAGATCTATACCTTCTTGCCACCGATCTAGACACGGCAGGAGAAGAGAGTGGTTTCCGCCAAACCTCTATAATAGGCTCAGTCAATGCTTCATTAAAAGGTAACAATGGCTCAACAATTGATGAAGGCGAATGTAGAACCTCAGTGAGTAAATTTGGCTTATACTCAGCAGTTGGTAACTGTAAGTCCAAAAGTTCCGCCGCCTTTCTTATTACCGTATGGTATGGGGCTACCTCTTGAGGTGGAGAAGCCCTTGTGGAAGAAAGCTCCCACTCAGGAGAAGTGTCCAGCCCACTTGCATCCTGTATGCCTTCAAAATCATCCACTGATTCCTCTATTTCACCTTCTTCAACCTCCTGCCTTTGATACTGCTCTTCCTCCAGCAGTCTCTGCACCTCTCTCCTCGATCGAAATCTAGGAATCGACGTCGGCGGCCCCACAAGCGGCGCCAACATCTCTGGAGCCGGCGTCGAAGGAGGATCCGAAGGAGGAATCGGCGCAGCACGAGGCCGAGATGAAGGTCCACCAGACGGCGGAAACTGCCATGGCGGTGCCGTCGGCATGAAAGGCATAAAGGGTGCCTGGGCATAGTGCTGAGGCACACCCAATTTGAAGGCCAGCGGACCCACGGGACCTGAAGGTGCTCCGGAGGGGAAGGCTGCCTTAGCAAAAACTCCGTACATAGCATTTAAAAAAATGCGTAGGATCTGATCCCGGAGTTGGAAATTGCGGAAATGGATTCGACCCAGAATCCAAACGAGGAACATCCGGAGTCGAAACAGCTGGATCCACCGGAGCCACATCGACCTCATGCACAGGAGAAGCAAGAGTAGAAACAATCTGAAGTGGCAACTCTTCCGAATCCGGCGAGCCCCTCGGCGCCGGAGACTGCGCCGGAGTGCCTTTAGAAGGAGATCTCTCCGGAGTCACTCGAGGAGAAGGAGAAGGCGAAGGAGACACAAGATCTTTTTGACGACGTCGAGGGGCTGGCGAAGGCGACCTCGAAGCCTTACCCTTCGACAAACGGCGGCGAGATCCATGCCTTCTCTTCTTTTTATGTTTCCTCGACTTCGACGAATGCGAAGCCGACGACTTCGCCTTAGCCCTTTTTCGACCTCTTCCTTCCTTCTTCGTTAGCCATAAAGAGCTTTGCTTCCCGTTCTTTAAGTGCTTTAGGATTCATCTTCCTGCAGCTGGAACAATGCTCCACGTCGTGATCAGATGACAAACATTATAAGCAGTCTTCATGGGGGTCAGTGATGGACATGTGACCCCCACACTCTCTGCACGGCTTGAATCCAGACTTCCTTGAAGACGACATCCTAAAAGCAACAGTTTAAGATAGAATTCACTACAAAGTACCTCAACAAAATGGAGAGAGCCAGAAAACCGTTACGCGTCGACGGCGCGGAAAAAAGGGAACTGACGTCATCACGCCGACGAGGCTCTCTTATGGCTCCGGTGACGTCATGCGGAGTCGCGAGCGGAGCCGTGGCATTGTGACGTCCTCGTCGGCGTGCAGAGCTAGGAAAAAAGTTTCCGCGGAATGCTGGCGCAGGGGATATTCATAAGGTGAGGAATCCACAGGCAGATGAATCGATCAGAAACACTGCACCCTGCTCATAGGGGTACCTTGAGCCTATGTTAGGGGAGACGCAAATGTACTAAAAGGGAAGGGTAGGGAATTGCAAGTGGGTGCACTTGCCAAGTCGACATGGCAGTAAAAATGCATGCAGACACTGCAGTGGCAGGTCTGAGAACCATTTGAAAGGCAGCTCGTGTGGGTGGCACAATCAGTGCTGCAGGCCCACTAGCAGCATTTGATTTACAGGCCCTGGCACTCTCAGTGCACCTTACTAAGGACTTACCAGTAAATCAAATATGCCAATCATGGAAACACCAATCCATAATCCAATTTACAATAGAGGCACTTGCCCTTTAACATTGAACCGATACCAAAGGGGATGATGGACGGAGCGTTTGAGCAAATCAAACACTCACCCCCAGTCAACTGATCTGGGTTTAATCCATCATCATTCTTTAGCTCACTCCACCACCCCAGTTCAGACATGGCCATATGCAAATCAGTCTGACCCTGTGCCTCATGGGAACAGTCCAGCCCAAACTGCCAAGCCATGTCTTCCCTGGACCGGAAACAAGCACCCTGGGACCGGTTTCTGGCTAATCAGCCGTCATCAGCCAGGCTAGCTTGAATCCAGTGGCAGAGTGAGCAAGGGACCCACGTCTGGGCATACCCTGCCAACTTAGGGCGAACAAGCGATACCAAAGGGGATGATGGTCGGAGCCTTTGAGCAAATCAAACACTCACCCCCAGTCAACTGATCTGGGTTTAATCCATCATCATTCTTTAGCTCACTCCACCACCCCAGTTCAGACATGGCCATATGCAAATCAGTCTGACCCTGTGCCTCATGGGAACAGTCCAGCCCGAACTGCCAAGCCATGTCTTCCCTGGACCGGAAACAAGCATCCTGGGACCGGTTTCTGGCTAATCAGCCGTCATCAGCCAGGCTATCTTGAATCCAGTGGCAGAGTGAGCAAGGGACCCACGTCTGGGCATACCCTGCCAACTTAGGGCGAACAAAGCGATACCAAAGGGAATGATGGATGGAGCGTTTGAGCAAATCAAACACTCACCCCCAGTCAACTGATCTGGGTTTAATCCATCATCATTCTTTAGCTCACTCCACCACCCCAGTTCAGACATGGCCATATGCAAATCAGTCTGACCCTGTGCCTCATGGGAACAGTCCAGCCCGAACTGCCAAGCCATGTCTTCCCTGGACCGGAAACAAGCATCCTGGGACCGGTTTCTGGCTAATCAGCCGTCATCAGCCAGGCTAGCTTGAATCCAGTGGCAGAGTGAGCAAGGGACCCACGTCTGGGCATACCCTGCCAACTTAGGGCGAACAAGCGATACCAAAGGGGATGATGGACGGAGCGTTTGAGCAAATCAAACACTCACCCCCAGTCAACTGATCTGGGTTTAATCCATCATCATTCTTTAGCTCACTCCACCACCCCAGTTCAGACATGGCCATATGCAAATCAGTCTGACCCTGTGCCTCATGGGAACAGTCCAGCCCGAACTGCCAAGCCATGTCTTCCCTGGACCGGAAACAAGCATCCTGGGACCGGTTTCTGGCTAATCAGCCGTCATCAGCCAGGCTAGCTTGAATCCAGTGGCAGAGTGAGCAAGGGACTCACGTCTGGGCATACCCTGCCAACTTAGGGCGAACAAAGCGATACCAAAGGGGATGATGGACGGAGCGTTTGAGCAAATCAAACACTCACCCCCAGTCAACTGATCTGGGTTTAATCCATCATCATTCTTTAGCTCACTCCACCACCCCAGTTCAGACATGGCTATATGCAAATCAGTCTGACCCTGTGCCTCATGGGAACAGTCCAGCTCACTTTGCCACTGGATTCAAGCTAGCCTGGCTGATGACGGCTGAATAGCCAGAAACCGGTCCCAGGATGCTTGTTTCCGGTCCAGGGAAGACATGGCTTGGCAGTTCGGGCTGGACTGTTCCCATGAGGCACAGGGTCAGACTGATTTGCATATGGCCATGTCTGAACTGGGGTGGTGGAGTGAGCTAAAGAATGATGATGGATTAAGCCCAGATCAGTTGACTGGAGGTGAGTGTTTGATTTGCTCAAACGCTCGTCCATCATCCCCTTTGGTATCGCTTTTCGCCCTAAGTTGGCAGGGTATGCCCAGGCGTGGGTCCCTTGCTCACTTTGCCACTGGATTCAAGCTAGCCTGGCTGATGACGGCTGAATAGCCAGAAGCCGGTCCCAGGATGCTTGTTTCGGTCCAGGAAGACATGGCTTGGCAGTTCGAGCTGGACTGTTCCCATGAGGCACAGAGTCAGACTGATTTGCATATGGCCATGTCTGAACTGGGAGTGGTGGAGTGAGCTAAAGAATGATGATGGATTAAACCCAGATCAGTTGACTGGGGGTGAGTGTTTGATTTGCTCTAACGCTCCGTCCATCATCCCCTTTGGTATCGCTTTTCACCCTAAGTTGGCAGGGTATTCCCAGGCGTGGGTCCCTTGCTCACTTTGCCACTGGATTCAAGCTAGCCTGCCTGATGACGGCTGAATAGCCAGAAGCCGATCCCAGGATGCTTGTTTCGGTCCAGGGAAGACATGGCTTGGCAGTTCGGGCTGGACTGTTCCCATGAGGCACAGGGTCAGACTGATTTGCATATGGCCATGTCTGAACTGGGGTGGTGGAGTGAGCTAAAGAATGATGATGGATTAAACCCAGATCAGTTGACTGGGAGTGAGTGTTTGATTTGCTCAAGCGCTCCGTCCATCATCCCCTTTGGTATCGCTTTTCGCCGTAAGTTGGCAGGGTATGCCCAGACGTGGGTCCCTTGCTCACTTTGCCACTGGATTCAAGCTAGCCTGGCTGATGACGGCTGAATAGCCAGAAGCCGGTCCCGGGATGCTTGTTTCCGGTCCAGGAAGACATGGCTTGGCAGTTCGGGCTGGACTGTTCCCATGAGGCACAGGGTCAGACTGATTTGCATATGGCCATGTCTGAACTGGGGTGGTGGAGTGAGCTAAAGAATGAGGATGGATTAAACCCAGATCAGTTGACTGGGAGTGAGTGTTTGATTTGCTCAAACGCTCCGTCCATCATCCCCTTTGGTATCGCTTTTACGCCCTTAGTTGGCAGGGTATGCCCAAGCGTGGGTCCCTTGCTCACTTTGCCACTGGATTCAAGCTAGCCTGGCTGATGACGGCTGAATAGCCAGAAACCGGTCCCAGGATGCTTGTTTCCGGTCCAGGGAAGACATGGCTTGGCAGTTCGGGCTGGACTGTTCCCATGAGGCACAGGGTCAGACTGATTTGCATATGGCCATGTCTGAACTGTGGTGGTGGAGTGAGCTAAAGAATGATGATGGATTAAACCAGATCAGTTGACTGGGGGTGAGTGTTGGATTTGCTCAAATGCTCCGTCCATCATCCCCTTTGGTATCGCTTTTTTCGCCCTAAGTTGGCAAGGTATGCCCAGACGTGGGTCCCTTGCTCACTTTACCACTGGATTCAAGCTAGCCTGGCTGATGACGGCTGATGACGGCTGAATAGCCAGAAACCGGTCCCAGGATGCTTGTTTCCGGTCCAGGGAAGACATGGCTTGGCAGTTCGGGCTGGACTGTTCCCATGAGGCACAGGGTCAGACTGATTTGCATATGGCCATGTCTGAACTGGGGTGGTGGAGTGAGCTAAAGAATGATGATGGAGTAAACCCAGATCAGTTGACTGGGGGTGAGTGTTTGATTTGCTCAAACGCTCCGTCCATCATCCCCTTTAGTATCGCTTTTCGCCCTAAGTTGGCAGGGTATGCCCAGACGTGGGTCCCTTGCTCACTTTGCCACTGGATTCAAGCTAGCCTGGCTGATGACGGCTGAATAGCCAGAAAGCGGTCCCAGGATGCTTGTTTCCGGTCCAGGGAAGACATGGCTTGGTAGTTCGGGCTGGACTGTTCCCATGAGGCACAGGGTCAGACTGATTTGCATATGGCCATGTCTGAACTGGGAGTGGTGGAAGTGAGCTAAAGAATGATGATGGATTAAACCCAGATCAGTTGACTGGGGGTGAGTGTTTGATTTGCTCAAACGCTCCGTCCATCATCCCCTTTGGTATCGCTTTAACATTGAACAGCAGTGAGAAAGTGTGCAGAGACATTAAACCAGCAAAAACAGAGTCAAAACCAGGAGGTCAGAAAGCAAAAAGACAGGGAAACACGCCAAAAGAGACCAGGTCTAACACGGACTCATTTTTCATGCTAACATTGGGACCGAGGTCATCCTTGCTGGAAAAAGAGGGGCAACATGTGGAAGCTAATATTTTTTAGAAAGGGACAGAAAGCCTCTTTCAAGATTGTACTGATGGTCAGACATGGTGGGAAGGATTGAATGAGGTGGAGGACATAACTTGCTACTCAAGGCCGCAGATAACATTAGTGCAGCAGAAGCAGTTGCATTCCGGCCCACAAGTGCTAGTGGCTCGAAACACATCACTTATGGGGAATTTTTTTTTTTTTCCAATTAGGTTTTTCTTTGATGCTATTTTAGAAGGCTCACATTTAGTGTGGCTTATGAGCTACAGAAATAGCACCTCTAAAATTATCTCATAAGCCCATTCCCTGTGCTCAACCCTGCTCCTCCAATCCTTGCCATAAAGTTTTAGAGGGGGCCGGATCTAAAAACATTTTTGGGGGGGGATGCAGAGCAAAGCAGTTTGAAGACCTCTGCCCTACTGTAACACCAAATCTCTGTATTTCCTCCCCCTACAGTCCCATTTCACCCCTGGTGTCCTCCTCATGTAGCTCTGTTTCATTTCAAGCGCTGCTGCCCTGGCTCACCTCTGACACCAGCTGTTCCTAGTTACCTCTGCCACCCACCTCCTTCTGTCCCCTGCTGCTTCTCCCCCCAACTTCCATTACAATGTGTCACCTGAGGATCACCTCTCTCATCCTGAATCTTGTGGCACGCTGACACCCTGGCCCATATGACCTCTGCCCCCTCCCCTCTGTAGTGTCACATTCAGGCCCCAACTGTTCTGTTTTACATCTTGCCGCATTCCCCACTGTTCTGTGTCACCTCTTGCCCACAGTCACCTCTGTCTTATCTCACCTCTGGTTCCTCTCTCCCTGGTGTCCCGAATTGTCTCTGGTCCCCCCTTCCCCCACTGTCCCACCTCACCAATGTTGCCCTCCCCCTGTAACCATGTATCAAGTTCTAGCACCACCAGTGCCTCGTCCCACCTCTGACCTCAATTGTCCAGTGTCACTTCTGGCCATCTCCTCCACCTGTCCCATATCACTTTTTGTCCCCTTCCTCTGGTGACTGAGGTCACTACTGGTCATGTTCACAATGTAGTGCTACTCATCTATGACCCTGTTGCCCTTTGTCTCTTCAGCTCCCCTTAACCCCACTACCCCATCTCAATTCTGGACCCCTAGCTGTCCAGTATTTCCCTGGCTGCCTTCCCTCCATTGGCCTTCCACCTCTTGCCCCTTTTCATTTACTGTCCAATTTCAACTTTGCCCCTCTCCTCCTCGGTTGTCTCTCACCTCTCTAGCCTCATCTCAACTGTACCTCCTGTAGCCCCCCTGTTCTCAGTTAACTCTGCTCCCATTCGTGCCACTGTCTTGTCTCATCTTTGACCCCCTCACTTGTCTTATCTCAACATTATCCACTTCCCCTTGCTGCCCCTTCTCCCCTTTGGTTTCATTCGATCCACAGTTCTCAATGTAGCCCTGTCTCCCCTCTGGCCACACTCGGGTAATCTCATGTGCCTCCTGTTCACCTACTCCCTCTCACCTCTGTTCACCATCCACCCACTGCCATCAAACTCCTGCAGCCCATCTCTGGAAGCAGCCATCCTCTAATTCTGGACTCCCCACCTCCTACACTGGCTAAAATATATCCCCCCTTCCTCTATGTCCTGTGTCACCACTGAATCCCCTTCCCCTAATCTTTCATCTCAACTCAGGCCACAGCCCCATTTAACCTTTGTCCCCTTCACCCACTGCTGTCTGCCTCATTTCTAGACCCCCCCACCTTTAACTTCTATAACTCTTCCCCTGATGTCTTATCTGACCTCTTGGTCCTTCTGCCAGTGGCCTCTCCTCACTCAGGTCACACTCCCCACATAACGCTGTATGTCCGTTGGCCCCCTCGTGCCTCAAGCTCCCTCTCTCCTCCACCTCACTTATTGCACTGTCTAATTTCTGCCCATGCTCTTCATTGTCATCACTGTCCTGTGTCTCTTCAAACCCCCTTCCCAGTGTTGTGTCCCTACCACCTCCACCACAGTCCCCTAGCCTCCTCTGGCCCTTTCCACCATGGCCCATCTCTTTTCTAGCTCCCTTGGGTTTGAAGAGAGGGAGACCTCAGAATACACAGTAAGTAAATACAAGACAATGGGAAAGAGGCATGAAGTGATGGGGACAGTGGGGTAAGGATAGCAAGAAGTGAGGCAGGACAGTGGTGGGAGTGGTTCATATGTGTGGTAGAGCTATATGGGTGGTGACCAGGGGAGGCATGGGTCTACAGGGAAGTGGGAACCATACATCAGATGGGATTACGAAGTGAGCTGGTCCAGAGAATGGACATCAGGGGAAGAGAGCCTGAGGTGAGACAAGGCAGCCATAAGGGATGGCAAGAAATGAAAAGGAGCAGCAAGCGCAGAGGTGGGACAACTGAGCCGGTAGACAGGGCCAGAAGTAAAATTGGGCTACACGGGGAGTGTTACACAAGGAGACATGGGGCCACAAAAGGGAGGGCTCCAGAGATGAGATAATGTTAGGATGAGATTGAACACAGAAACAAGTGAACTGGAAAATGTGAGCTATGTGGTTAGTCGTGATTGCAATCTGGGTACCTGATGCTGTGAAAAGCAGCTAAGAAATGGCAGGGCACAGCTTAGACAAGACTGTTATAACTATGTGGAGTACACATGCTGAATATTGCAACACAATGCCCTGACCTTCCTGGGAAGGAACATTAAAGTACCCACCAATGATAGTGAAACAATGTCCTGGCCTTGCTGTTTTTATGGACTAAGAATAAACTGCTAATAGAATCAAAAGAATGGTGCACACCAATTATTTGACACAATGTCCTGGCCTTGCTCATTGTCAGGGCTAAGAATGAGCTGTTGTAAGATTAAAGGCCAAAGTACACACTAAAGATAGTGACACAATTACATGGGGTTGCTGATTGTTACGAGTAATAAAGAACTGTTGAAAAAGAAAATCACAGGAGAATGGATAGCAGCGGATCTACAGCCAAAGTATATGAGTGCAAACATGGTTGATTATTCATGACAGAGTCATGTGACATGGAAGGGGGAGTACCAATTCTTAACAAACATTAGCAAATATGGGATAATGGACTCTCGGTAAACAACAGTACAATGGCTGTTTGACTTTGTCTTTATAAATGTTTGCTATAAACACTATACACTGCTATCTTAGTACATAAACACCCCAGAATGCTGCAATTTGGCTTTGTCTAGATTAATGGGGAATGCATTCGATAGAGGTAGTTCTCTGCTATTGCTCAGACAGGATGGGAGAAAAGTGCTTCAACTGATGCTGAATAAAGGTTTTCTCACATTCCCAAGATAGCAGTGGCCTGCTGGGTTAGTGGTTGGTGTGGAAATCTCTCCTTAAGGTGTAAGAAAAACCATCATGGACTGGCAGTAATTGTGGAGGTTGGTGGTTAATCAGGAGTCTGTTACTCCTCTGTCCTAGCGGAGCTGAAGGAGTTCAAGTCAGGAGCTCCTGTGCAACCTGTTGGACCTTTTGAGAAGAGATACTGTTTTTTTCGGTCTGACAGTTGGGGCAGTAATTGGAGATGAGATTGAGGAGACAGGTGGCTGCTGCAGGAGGGGAGCCTGAGGTGAGACATGGCAACAAGGAGGATGTGGGAGAGGATGTGGCTTAATTACTAGAGTGGTCACCCTGAAAGCTGGGGAACCGGGTTCGAGTCTCGGCATAGATGCTCAATATTCTGTGCAAGTTACTTAATCTCCCCGTGCCTAACAAAAAAATGAATGTGTCCGTCTGTAACGCAACTGGTGCTCATGTAAAGCACTCTAATACCTGATATATTCGGGTCGAGTTCGCGCTAAATAAAACTGCAAAAAAAAAGACAAAAAATACGAGAAAAAAAACAAAGCAGAGGGGGTGGTGGGCAGAGGTAACATGCTACAGCAAAGAACCAGAAATGAGGCAGAACTGCAGGCACGGAGGATTAAAAAAAGTGAGATGGAGCTACCAGTTGGAAGGGGGCCTGAGAAGACTCAGAGATTTGGAGAGAGGGAAGCCAGAAGTGTGATAGGACAGCAGGAAGGAAGGCTAGGGAGATGGGGCAGTGAGTTATAGTGGCCACAGGAAACAGAGAGCACAGGGGACAGGGTGGTCCGAGATGAGACAGGGCATCAAGGGGAGGGGTGCAAGCCGAAATGGGCTCATGGGGTCAATAGAGGTGACCTGGGCTATGGGTGAGGAGAATCTGAGGAGTAACATGTCTTTGGGCGCATAGGGCCAGAGGTTTTGGGGGCTAGAGATGAGAGTGGGCAGCTGGGTAAGGGGGAAAGAGCAAAAGAAAAGTTAGGAAAGGGATAGAGGTGCGACAGGTCTCTCATCCTTCCAAAGCTCAGTTTCACTTATGGCACACTGATGTCATGTATATATCTTGCCACCCTTCCCTCCTGTTCTGTGTGACCTCTTGCCTTCTCCCTTGCTGCCAGGTTAATCTTGGCATCCCTACCCCCACTTTTAAATCTCACGACTGCCCCTTTCCCTGTTTCTCTAGTCTACTAGTATAGACACCTGTCTCTACTAACCCATCTCACCTCTGACCACTGCTATCCTACATTTATCCTTTGTCACCTCTTGGCTCTTTGCCCTGATGTCCCATCTTAATTGTGTCCGTTTTCCTCCAGAAGCTCTTTCTCACCTCTGGCACTCTCTCCTTGAAGCACTGGATCTGCTCTGGTACCTATCCCCCAAATCCTAGTCTCATTTCTTGCCCCCTTTTTCTGTGTCACATGTCACCTCTAACCGCCCTTCTTCCCAACGTTCTCTTTCACCACTGTCCCCTTTACCTACTGGCACTTATCACCTCTTAGCACCTTGTCCACTATCATGTACCAGCTCTGACCATCCTCCCCACCGACTCATCTCACCTCTGGCTAACCTTTGTAGTCCAGTTTCACCTCTGCCTCTCCAGCACATCCAGTCTCACCTCTCACCCCCTCTCCCTTGATTTTGTGGTCAACCTCTACCCACTCCCCTATCTCATTCTTAAACTCCCTTCCCCCATATGCAGGGGTCACTCATTTCCCCTCCAATTGTAGCTTGGTCTCAACTCTAGCGTTGCTAGCCTCTCACCGACCCATTTCCCCTCTCGTTTCTCTCCCCATGCTATTTTGTCTCACCTATGATTCCCTTTCCTCCACTGTCCTGTCTCAATTCTGTACCATTCCCAATGCCCCACTCCCCCATTATACCTGTCTCGCCTTTGGCACCCATCCCTTTCTAACCGTCTACCCTCTAGTCAGCCTCCCCTACTTCCTTGTCTCACCTCTGGTTCTTCTTGCTCATCCATGCCTCATCTAGCTTCTGGTCCCTCCCCCACTGCCCCATCTCACATCTGGCTCCCTTCCCCCACTGTGTCATCTCACAGCTGTGGTCCCTCGCCTGCTGTCCTAACAAACCTCTGACGCTTGTCACCCCTGTACAACCTCCCCCAGCAGCCCTGTCTCATTTCAGTCCCCCTCACTAAAGCACAGTGTCTGCTCTGCCCCCTCCTGTTCATGGCTCCTTATCAACTCTGGTAACTGCTGTCCTCGCTCATCTCTGGCTACCCTCATCTTACTGTTCAGGGTCTCCACAGGCTTCCTCTATGCTCCTCATTCTCACTTCTGCCCCCCCCTCCACTCTTGCTGCTATTCATTCCTACCTTTGGCCCTCCACGCTTTATGTTAGCTGTAGCACTCCAACACAAGTAGTCCCATCTTACCTTTAACCTTATTTCCCACCTCACCCCATTCTCTGCTGGTCACATCCAACCAGTTTCTCCTTCATCTCACCGATAGCCCCGTAACCATGCTGCCCATCTCACCATAGACCCACATTTGTCTCATCTCACTTTTGGCCCTCTCAACTTGCTGTCACTTCTCATCTTTGGTCTATCTCAACCACTGCTGTCCAGTCTCATATCTGGAAACTGTCCTCCTGATGTTCTGTCTTACTACTGGCCCCTGGCTCCCCACTGACACATCTCAACTCTGGTACACCTCTTCTCTGGTCCCCTTTCTCGTATAGTACTTGTTCCCCTATTACACAGTCTCACCTTTAGCCACCCCTCACTACATGTTTCACTTCTTGTCCCTTGCTATTCAGTGCCATTTTTCCACACCCTTCTCTCTCTGTTCTGTGTCAACTCTTGACCAGGCCTACGCTCTCAGCCATGTCTCAACTCTTGCTACAACACACACATAGGTCTTTCTCACCTCTGACCCCTTCCCCATGTGACTCTCCTGGACCCCTGCCCCATAATCATATCTCACATCTAGCCCACCCCCCTGTACTGTCTCACCTGATCACAGCCTGCTCGCCTCTCATTGTCTTATCTGACTTTTTGCCCCTGTAGATCTGTTTCCCCTATGGACCTTCTCCCACTCGTATCCAGTTTCATGACTTTACCTCCTACCTCGTTGTCCTTTTTCACATCCAGCTTTCCTCCCACTGTAACCCTGTCTTCCATTTTGCCCTTCCGTCTGGTGTTCTGTCGCACCAATGGCCCTCCTCGCTGATCCATCCAGCTTCCGTACTTCATCTCCCTGCTGTCCCAACTCACGCACACCGCCATCCTCTCTGTCATATCTCATCTCTGGCTCCCCTCCGTGAGTCACCTCTTGACTCCCTCGCCCAATAATCCCTTCTTTAACATTGGCCCCCTTGCCCCCATAGTTTCATCTCTCCTCTAGCTCCTTCTTTTAATGCTGCCATGTTTGCCTTTGGCCCTCTCTGTGCTTTGTCACCACTGTTGGTTCCCTCCCTTTGCTTTCCTGAGTCTTCATTAGCCTCTTCCGAACTGCCTTGTCTCACCTGTACCCTCTCTCCTTTGAGGTTCAGTGGCATCCATCGCCCACTGTCCAATGAAATCTCTGGCCTGTATCACCCACTGTCCCATGTTTTCTTTGGCTTCCCTCAACACACCGCCCTGTCTCACCACAGGCTCACCACTCACTTGCTAGTCCACATCCCTTTTCACCCACTTCTCCCATTTTCTAACCTCACCTCAGTTTTCCCTTGTCCCACAGTCCAGTCTCTCCTCTGACCAGCACGGACATAGTCTTGTTTCATCTCTGATCCCACTCACCCTGCTGCCCTGCACAAATCTGGCAACCCTTTACCTTGGACATCGGTGTTCTGAAAACAATCTCTACCTGATTGCCCATCTCAGCTCTTTCCCTCTCCCCTTGCTGCTCCATTTCACAGCGGGCCCCATCCCCAGCGGCACAGTATCACCTCAGGACTAGAGGTGTTGGAAATTTGAGTAATTCCCATTTTTGTAATTACGCAAAATTCAGAAACACTTTGCAAAATTATGCAGAATGCAAAAGTGGCATTTAGCAAAGAAGTTTATTTTTTTTTAAATGCATCCTCGGGTAGATTTTGGACACAAGGATGCATTTTGTGCTATAAAAAATAATGTAAAGGCACAAAAGCACCACGTGCAATGGACACTTATGTTCTGATGTTCATGTTGTTCCAGTGCGTTTGCTGTAAATTATTTCCGCAAATGGCATGTAATTATGCAACATGGTGTAATAGTGTGATTTCCAGAACAATGTTGCATTATACTGGTGTAATGAAAATTTCACTTGAGCCTACTCAGGACACCCCTCGACTACTTTCCCATGTCATTGTTGGCCACAATCCACCTGTTACCCTGTGTCACTTCTGGGCTCCTTCTACCTGCTGTCACAATTCACCTCAGTCTTTCCTTCCCACAGCTTTCTCACCTGGACCCTCTTCTCCATGTACTCTTGGCATTACCCAAGACAATTACCTCTGGTTCCAAGCCACCCATAGCTCCAAGGCTCACTTTGACTCCCTCCACCAGTAGCCCTGTCTCGTCTCTAACCCTCCGCCCACCAGTTTGTGTGCCTCTTTTCTGGCTCCCTACTGTTCTGTGCTACCGCTTGCCCACCCTCTTCACTTACATAGCTCTGTCTTACCTAAAGTCCTTCACTCTTAAGTGTTGTGCCTCCTCTTCCCCCCTTCCCTGTAGCATTGTCTAACTTGCAATCTAGACCACATCCTCAACAGTCCTGTATCACCAATAGCCCACCTCTCGCAGTAACTGATTCTCTCCACTGGCCATAGCCCTATGTGTTCTTTGGCCACCCCAGTAGCTCTCTTTCACCTTTGCCCCACCCCCATGCTGCCATGTGGTACTTCTGCCACCTCCCCTAATATCACCTGTGGCCCCCTTCCTCCTGCCTGCAGTCCTATCAAATCTCTGGCCCTCTCTACAAGCTGCCCTGTGTCAACTCTTGCCCCCAGTCTTCTGCTATGCATACTCACCTCTGCTTCCTCCTTTGCTGGCAAGTCTTACCTTTGTCCCACTCCCCCACAGCCTTTATCTCCTATTTCCATCTTTTCCCGGTGTCCAGTCTCACATCTGGCCCCTTCCTCTGATTCCGCCTCTTACCTCTAGCCTGTTGTACTGTCTTGTCTTTGTTCCCCTGCTGTCCTGTCACATCTATGGTTACCCTCCCCTGCTGTCTCATCTCACTCCGGGCCCCTCATTTCTCTGTCTCTCCTCCTCCCTGTAGTGCTTTCTGTCCTCTGAAGCCATCCCATGTTGTCTTGTTTCAATTCGAACTCCCCTCTCCCACTGCCCGGTCTCATTTCTTGCTCCCCCCTCTTCTGTCCCAGTTCACATCTGGGCCCTCTTTCTCATTTTCCCATTTCACCTTTTTCCCCCCTTTCCCATTCCCATGGCCTCATCTCACCACCTGTACCACTCTCTATTAATGTCTCTTCTCACTTCTGCCCCCTTACCCTGCAGCCCTCTCCCTCCTATGTCCACCAACTTAGCCCCATCTCATCGCCAACTCTAACCTCCTGCACCCTATCTTTCTCATTCCATTCCCCTATTAAACCATGAATTCTTTAACCCACCCCACTCGCTACCTTGTATCACCTTTGGCACCCCCTCCAACAACTGACCCATATTAATTCTGTGCCTCAACCCCCGCCCTAGTTCGCTTATTGTCCCTTTCATGCGGTACCGTCACATCACTGGCACTCTGCCTTCAGAGTCTCTTCTCACCTCTAGGCCCCACTCAACCCTGTCCTGTCTCATCTTTGGTGTCCTCGTATCACCTCTGTCCCACCTATCCCATATCTTGTCTGTAGGAAATTAGGATCTGCTTTCATGGTTACCCATACGTTTTGCTTGGTGTCAGTGTGCTTTTGACTTAGTCTTTCGGAATCCTGCTAACCAGGATCCCAGCAACTGTGCTTTCTCCCCTAAATTGACATGGTAAGTACTTTGGTACCTTCACAATTGACTACTGGTGTACCCTTCTAAGTCACTAGTATATGGTACTAAAGTAGCAAGGGTATAAGTACACCAGGAGTCTCCCATGGGCTGCAGGATGTATTGTGCCACCCATGGGAGTCTACTTAAACTGTGACTACAGGCCTGCCATTGCAGCCTATGTAAGTTAGTGCTTACACCTCTCGCGACAGATATTTTTTCTTTATATCTGAGGTCACTACACTTCAATCCTATAAGTCACCCCTATGGCAGACTCTTCAGTCCTGAGGGCAGGGTGCTTGGTTATAAGTGTGAGGGTGTAGGAAGCTGACTCTGTATATACAATACCAAAATGAGGTATAGTGTGCACAGAGTCCACTGGAGCCCCAAAGGTAGGCAGAGGTAAAAGTAGATAGCACCTTACTCTCTATTTGTGGTACTGTGGGCGATCAGTAAGGCTTTATCAGAGGGTAGTGTTAAGCATCTGTTGTACACACTCAGGCAGCAAATGATGTCACACACTCAAAGACTGAACTCAAACCAATTTGTTTGTATCAAAAATATTATTTAGTTATTTTATTTCTAGAACCAAGCCAAGCCTGGTGCAGGTAAGTGAAATAAATGCTTTGCAAAATCTTATGCAGTATTTTACAGTTGAATGTAGGTTCAAATGCAGTTGGTTGAATTACAGGTAAGTCAACAATTTGGAATTACTTTTTAGTTACTTTACAGATTACTATGCACGTTACTTTTCAGATTACTTTTGCTAATCAGTGTGATATACCTAGATATCACACTGAGACATCTCCTAGACAAAAGGTAAGTAATTCACTTTTAGTACATATGCAGTTTTTCAAAATTCCATACAAACCAACTCCACACTTAAAACAATTTTCAAGAAAAGCAGTCAATGTAATCATATGGGAAGAAATAGAGTTATCGGTTTATAGGTAAGTAGTTATTTGAGGGAGTTGGTATTCTGGGGTTAGAACCAGTGTTCCCCCAGGGTCAGGGATGCACTCTTGAAACACCCTCCGTGGCACTAGGGCGGCCGGGTGCAGAGTGCTGATGCCCAATGTTATCCAATGGGCCATAGGGGGCCCCTGGTTGGTGGCTGATCACGAGCAGGCCACAAGGTTGTGGGAGCAAAGCTCCTGGTGTTAGGCTCAGGGCAAAAGGGGGATTCGAGTTAGCACCCAAAGTACACCCGCAGCGGCGCAGGGGCGGCAGGGTGCTGTTTTGGCATAGGGTGCCCTGTTGATTTCAATGGAGATTGTCCGGTTGCAACAAAGACTGCAGGCTTGGGGACGAAGATCTTATGGAGGTGAAAACCGGTTGGAGAGGTAAGTTGGGATGCCTGGGGATGCTGGTACACCGTCGGTTGGGCCACCCAAGGCCGTGGGACGTCGGGTGCAGGAGTGTCTTTAGGCGTCAGGTTTTCTTACCAGCTCTGGGCGCGGTTGAGGGGATCCTCCAGAAAGGGGCTGCAGGCTTCGCTTGGAGATTCGAGGCAGGTCAGAGATCACCAGAGGTCAGATCAGGATCGCCGGGGAGACATCCTCATGGTGTTCGGCCACTCGAACTCAGGCCGGAGGCGTTGGGAGCAGAGTGTTGCAGAGTTACCGTTTTGGCCGGGGCCTGAGTCTGTGGGTGAGCAAATCCGGTGCTCATGGGAGACAAAGTATTTGGCTTGGAAGGCAGGGCAGGTCCTTCGGGTTCTTGAAGCTGCTGGCTGGAGGACACACCGGGATTTCGCTGGAGCAGGTTCGAGGTGGGGACAGGCCGGTAGGGCTGGGGCCAAGTCAGTGGGCGTCCTCCTCTTCTTAGTTTCAGCACGGCTTCTTCGGACCTTCTTCTTCTCGTTGATTCTTGTCTGAGTAGGCAAGGTTTGGGGTTGCCTCTAAATACTAGATTTAGGGGCGTTACAGGTAAGTAAAGGTTGGGACCAATAGGTCCCTTCCTTGGGGTGGGTACACCCCCTATTATGCCACCCTCCAGTGGGAGGGGGCATATGCCTCACGCTGGTTGGCTGGGTCCCCCCATCTGCAAGATGGCGGGGACTGAGAGGTGTGCTTCACCTCACCTCCCCCACCTGAGGGGTGGGGCGTGCAAAGGTGGGCACACATCCCTTCCTCACTTGGTTTTCCTGCCGATTCTTCCACCCAAAGTGGGGTAGGAACCGGTGGGGGCCAGTTGCTGGAAGCAGCAAAGGCTCGGGTAGATCACAAAGGCGGCAGGCCTTTCAAGCTTCCCCTTCGTGGACCCTGCCCATCCTGGAGGAGGAGGCTTGGCACCTCGTCCCAGGATGTGCATTGTTTCAGACCCCCGTGAGCAGCAGGCTCTCAACCCAGGGGTCCAGAAACATGTCTGGTGGTGGTCGCTGGTGAGCAGCCACTCAGCCTGGACACTAGTGTTAGGTCATTTTTCAGGGGGTCTCTCTAGGATGCCCTCTGAGTGCATTTTTCATTAAATCCCACACTGGCATCAGTGTGGGTTTAATGTGCTTAGAACTTTGATACCAATTTTCCCAGTCTTCAGTAAAGCCAAACAATGTTGCTGTTGAGTTCATAATGCAAAACTCCCAGCACCATATACTCTTAATGGCAGTACTGTGGAAAATTAATTTGTATCGATAAACATTGTCTGCGCCATCTTGCCCTTTTTCCCAATGCCACACTTTCGTCATCCGTGGCGGCCATTTAGCTACCTTGATCAGACCCACTCTCTGCACACCGCTAATCCCCAGCGCGGCTCCACACCCTGCAAGCCCCCCCGCACTGGTCACCCTCTCTCTCTCTCTCTCATGCACGGGCCATTAACCCCCTCCAACTGCGCTGCACTTCCCTGGGAATCTCACCCGGGCCTGCCCGACACCTCCCTTTCCTCCTATACACTATCACACCCTCTGACACCCCTCTTCCTCCGTATCCGATTGTCCAGGCCGGTCCCAGGCTATCACCTAGCCCTGCGGATACAGTTTATGGCCCCGACTGTGAGGAATCGCCCCTCTTCAAAGGAGTTACAGTAGATCAAGGCCCCCACCCCATGAGATCCGTCACACCACATGCATTCCGGGAACCGGCGGAATGCCCTGCTGATCCTGCCGTCTGATGACGATTCTGTATGGTGAATGGGGAGGGATTCTCACTGTAAGGGTGCGTGGGAACGGGTCTGAAGCGAAAGATCCCAGGGATGTCTTTCATACTTCAAAGTATCTTTACTGTAATAAAGAATGTCTTCCTGCCATAAATGCGTGTATAAGAGGCCAGGCCTCAGAGATGCAGGAGAGCACCTCGTGAAGATTCCCTGTTGGTCTGATCTGAGCGTGTTCTCCTCCGGAGAGAATAAACCTTTGTTTCCTGCCTTCCAGTCTCCAGCGCCTGCCTCTTCATTGATTCATATTTTGGGGAATAGAGCGACATCGCCGGGCAATACTTAAGGTTATTCCATTCGTCGATTGCCTTCCTGTTTTACAATTGGCGCCCAACGTGGGGCCCATCAGCGACACGTGGATCCAGTGGGAGAGGTCCTGACGACAGAGTGAACGACTGCAACGATCGGGAGAGCTCCTGTCCGATTGACCCTCGGCTGACAGCCGATCTTCCGAACTTCACTGGTTCCGAACAGACCTCTCTCGAGTGATCTACGGTCCTGACTGGGAACCATCAGGAGTGCCGCGATAGAAGATAGAGGATGATCGGGCGCTGGATTCGGAAGACAGGAAACAGCCCATGCGGTCTGGGTAAGGTCGTACAAAACGACAAATTGTGAAAGCGATAACGGTTCTTTGAGACATTTGCTGCTCACAAACGAGGAAGAGTACAAATACTCTATCTTCCTTTGTGAACAGTGAAGGGTGGGTAACGCGGACTTTTGTCCCCCTTTGTAATCTGTCGTACCTATCTTTTCTCCCCACTGATTGTTTGTTTGATTGATTGTCAAGGGTAGCTCCCTTTTTCTTTGAGTATCAGAGTAGCTCCTTTTTGAGGCATTCCCTGTCTACAAACGGCGAGGGATAGGAATATTCTCTCTCCCTTTACAGATAGTGAAGGATGGAGTAACGCGGACCTTTGTCCCCCTTTGTAATCTGTCGTGCCTATCTTCTCCCCACTGATTATTTATTTGGATCTAGTTCTCTTGAAACATTCATTGTCTGCAAACAACCTGGAATAGCAATATTCTGCCTAGTCTTTTGCAGGTAGTGAAGGGTAGGTAATGCGGACTTTTGTCCCCCTTTGTAATCTGTCATGCCTATCTTCTCCCCACTGAGTGGTAGCTGGTTCAGCCCGGACCGCTTGTTAGAGGTGGATCATCCAGTCCCACTGGAAGGCACCCTAACAAAGACATGTTCACAAAGCATGGACTAGTCGCTATAGCATATTGCAAATTATGGCACAGGTATACGAAGAAGGAACCCCAGAGTCAGTGGCCACTGATAGGATCCTTTGAAGAAAGCAAACTAGATGCACTAGATGAAGCCCTAAAAACTCGTAGAACGACACCGACCATGCTAGACAGCGTTGGCCTGTGGCGCAAAGAAACTGTACAGCGAAAGAAGAAAGAGGAAGCTAGGTTAGACAAAGAGCTACGTAAAGCAGCCCACCTAGCTGCAAAGAAACTAGAGGAAGAAATAAAGAAGAGAGAGGAGGCTAAGCGAAAACAAGAGATCGAAACACCGAGCCAGTGTCCTGTTAGAACACCCTCCGCGCTCTACCTGAATTACCTTCGAAACAGCGAACCAACGATGATCTCTTATTAGGTCCTCCGATCATCTACATGCCCCCTCCATATGCCCCTTCCCAACCTTCAGCGCAACACTCGCGACCCCCAAGCACAGACGAGGTAGCGCCAGGGCCTCGGCCCCCAAGGCCTCCGCACCGGCGGAATCCCTCGCACCAGATACAAAACAAGCAGCAATATTAGATGACCATGAGGCCCGAAACACAGAACCCACAAGGACGAACAGGTTGGGCAAAAAGCAGAGCAAGAGAGGATTGACAAGGTAGTCAGGACACTAGTAGAGCGAAAGGAGAAGGAGGAACACGTTATGGATATATTCAACTCATATGCGGGAAGCCACAGACGACACTTTGTCGTACGATTATGTTATCATGTCCTAAACGCTTATGAGGACCGATATCGAGATAGAGGTCCCGAGAGCCTAACGACTCTGTATAGAAAAATTGATATCGGGGATGAGGGCGAGTGTGACGTGACGGACCTCCTTGCGCGTACACTTAGGGTTTTCTGCCACCTCACTGAATCAGAGGTGGAAGCTAAACCTACGACATCCGTAGCGGCCGAACCACGAATAGAGCAACCTAGCACCATGATGCCGATAAGAGAGGCCGCCCCTATTGGGTCCCCACGAGGTCAGGGAACACACGATGATGTTAACCATACGGATGCAAAGGGGAGGATAGTGTACAACTGGGTCTACCAACCATGGGATCGACAGGATATTCTGACGTTCCGAAAATCTCTGCCCGATTTACGAAAAAACCCCACCGCCTTCTACACTGAACTAGAGTACAGCCTTAGGTTCCACTATCATGACCCTAACGGACCTCGATTTGTTCTTCGGGTTATGTCTGCCAGCTGATGTGTGGAAGCAGATCCGCAAGGTCGACCACCTTGAGCTGTTCGGACATACCTGGAAACAACTCGATGAGTTCGACAAGCAACGAGGAGCCGGGCAGAAACCCGTAACGGCCATCCTTGAACTCCCGGACAAGATCGGTCCAGAAACTCAAGACCCTGATTCCGAGAAGAAAATAGACTGGTCAATAGTGACGGCCTGTAGACAGAAACCACAAGAAGACGCTTCGGAATACTTCTCTAGGTTCGAAACGGTGTTCTCCGACTACAGCGGCCAAGATATGAGCCACTGCAACCGGACACCACTTGTTCGTTCAGAATTTCGTGAAAGGCCTGGTGCAAGAAGTTTCTCAAAAATTGCAGGCGAGCGAAAGCAGTTGGGCAGCCTCTAAACCCACGGCTATCCTCCAGATGGCCCAATACTATGAACATCAGAAGAATGAGAATGATAGGGCATCCGAACGTAAAAGAAGGAGTTGAAAGAGCGGGTCATGATAGCTCAACTGCAGGGGGTGACGATAGGTAGGGAACCCTCCAAGGGGAACTACCAGCCGACAGCCCCTAAAAATACACCCTCCAGAGAACGAATGCCCGTACCCTATACAAGCCGAAGGGACTTAGATGAAAACCAATGCGCGTTTTGTAAAGGATACGGTCACTGGAAGTCGCAGTGCCCGGTCCTTCATGAAGCAAACAAGAACCGAGAGGCTAGGGATGGGACAAACGGACAAAAGAACAGGGACCAGGGACGGGGACACACCAATGATGCTAACTATGACAGACCAAGCCGACCTAACACATTTGACCGCCCACGACAGAATCAGTATCAGCAGTCCGATTGCGAGAACGTCCACGATTTCGCATAGGACAGCCAGGGACAAGGGAGGGATCCAGTCGAGCTTTGTGTTGACCAGCAAGGTCCTTATGTCACTGCTAAGGTCCTGGGTACGAAGTCCCCATTTTTGGTGGACACTGGGGCAACACGTAGTGCATTATCCAAACCACTGATTCCAAGGGCACCCTTGTCCGGCTCACACGTGACATCAATAGGCTTTGATGGAACGCCCTCTACTAATCCCTTATCTACACCGATTCCCTTTGACTTAGAGAACAACATCACGGACACGACCTTCCTGCTATCTTCCAACACCCCCGACGCCATTATGGGTCTTGACCTCCTGAAGCACTTTCGAGCCACCATTCGATGTTCCCCAGACGGAGTACGAGTCATACTGTACGATAACCAGAATCTGTTCAGACCTTGTCCCACCCGACGCATGTTTTCCATCACTGGCGCTGACTTGTCCTTACTAGACACTTTACCCCCGTACCTTTGGGCCAAGACCGACTCAGACGTAGGACGCATGATGATAGACCCTGTGCACATCACTGTACGGTCAGACGCTATGCTCCCAAAGCTCCCACAGTATCGGATATCGCCCGAGGGCGAGAGGCATTGGTAGGAATCATTCAGTCCTTAGTCGATGCAGGAGTGGTAGAGGAAGTAGTCAGTAATATCTGTAACAGCCCTATCCTACCCATTGTCAAGAAGCAAGGCGAGGGAGATGAGAAGGCTTATCGCTTCATCATTGACCTCCGCGAAGTAAACAAAGTAGTCGTACCTCAGTACCCAGTAGTCTCTGACATCACCACCATCTTGACCCTGATCCCTCCACTGCCACTGTTTTCACCGTCATAGATCTCAAAAATGCTTTCTTTTCTATCCCCATCCATCCAGACAGCCGATACCTCTTCGGCTTCACCCTAAAAGCCCGTTCATATAGATTCTGTAGAGCACCCCAGGGCTACACTGAGAGCCCCAGCATCTACAGCCAGGCTCTCAAGAGACAGCTGGACGCAGTCCAGCTCCCGGACGGAGTGGTGTTAATCCAGTATGTCGACGACATTCTCCTGGCTGCCGACACTACGCCACTTGCCACCACAGCCACCATCCAACTCCTGCACTTCCTCGCGGAGAATGGTCACAAGGTCTCCAAGAAGAAGCTGCAGTTCTGCCAACCACAGGTGACATACTTAGGCCACCTCCTGTCCAAGGACGGGAGAAAGCTCACACCCGATCGGATCCGGACCATCCTAGAGACCCCCGTTCCCAAGACTCAAAAGCAGGTTCGCTCCTTAGTAGGCCTCACGTCCTTCTGTCGGCAGTGGTTGCCAAACCTTAGTCTCATAGTCAGACCTCTACTCTCTCTGTTAGCGAAAGACGTTCCCTTCCCACTCCCTTGGACCCCTGAATGCCAATCCTCCTTTCAAGAACTACGAGATGCCCTCTGCTCAGCCCCTGTTCTAGGAACCCCTGACTACACCAAGCCCTTCTCCCTCTTCACCCACGAGAGGGAGGGGTGCGCTGTCTGTCCTAACGCAACCCATAGGTCCCAAACAACGCCCTTGTGCCTACTTCTCTGCCACTCTTGACCCTGTAGCCAGAGCTCTGCCCGCCTGCCTTCGAGCGGTAGCTGCCGCTGCCGTCTCTATCCGACAAAGTGAGGGGATCGTACTTTCGAATTCCCTCACTGTGCTGGTCCCCCATGCTGTCGACACACTCCTGAACCAGACCAAGACTCAGCACCTGACTAGCGCACGACTGACTGGTTACGAGTTAACTCTGCTTACACCCCACATCACGTTGAAACGATGTACCACTCTGAACCCTGCCACTCTGTTGCCCCTCCCCGATGACGACCCCAATGTGTCCCCTATGCATGACTGTGTGACCCTCACGGACGAGCAAACTAGAAGTAGAGCTGACCTCCGTGACACTGCCATCCCAGACCCTGATGGAGAGCTATGGGTAGACGGCTCGTGCATTAAACTCCCCGACGGCACGACCTCGGCTGCCTATGCAGTCACCACAGCCCGGACGGTAGTTGAGGCGGCCCGCATCACCCAGCGGTCCGCACAAGCGGCAGAACTAATTGCCCTCACACGTGCATGCGTCCTAGCAACAGGCAAAGTCGCAAACATCTACACCGACAGCCAGTATGCCTTCGGGGTGGTTCATCATTTTGGGCTCTTATGGAAGGAAAGGGGATTCCTGACTTCGCATGGCACACCCATCCTTCACGGAGATCTAGTCTCTGCCTTGACCGAAGCAGTCCTCCTCCCGAACGACTTGCAGTCATCAAATGCCAGGCACACAAGAAAGTGACAGACATCATTGGACAAGGAAATGCACTAGCCGACATCACTGCTCGAACCACAGCTGAGAATAGGACGACGACACGCATGTACGTGACTAGGTCACAGACGGAAAAATGGAAGGACGCTAGAGAGCACATTAGAGACATACAAATGGCCTGCTCCCCCAAGAACTGACTGAATGGGCACGGGTGGGACTGAAAGATGATGAAGGCTGCTGGTTGACAAAAGACACGAACAAATGGCTGCTACCCAATTCCTGCTTGAGTCCCCATACTGACTATGGCACACTCCCCAGCACACATAGGATCTGCCCCCATGATTGAACTCATCACCGAGTCTGGCACAGCGACAAGATTCCCGACTCTGCTAGACGCCTAGTTCAACAATGCTTAATCTGCTTGCAACACAACCCAGGGAAAGGAACTGTTGTCCCTCGGGGTGGGTTCGGGGTCCCCGACCATCCCTTTGAAGTCCTACAGATGGATTACATTCAGCTAGACCGTTGCCTGGGTTTGAAGTACGTCCTTGTTGTCGTGTGCGCCTTCAGCAAATGGGTGGAGGCCTATCCCACACGCGACAACACTGCCATGACCACTGCCAAAGTCCTGTTAAAGAGTTTTCCCCGATATGGCCTTTGTCGGATTTTATGGAGTGACAACGGCCCCCACTTCATAGCTGAAGTCATCCAACTTATCTTAAAGGGATTGGGTGTAAAACAGAAATTTCACGCAGTCTTCCACCCCCAATCTGCAGGCCTGGTCGGCGACACAACGCCACACTCAAGCTAAAAATCTCTAAGATTGTTGCCTCCACCGGACTGAAGTGGCCTGATGCCCTCCCATTGGCATTGCTATCAATGCGCTCCACCCCCACTAAGCACCACTTGACCCCTTACGAAGTAGTATTCGGGCGACCAATGAATATTTGGGCCGCGCTAGAGCCAACTTCGATCCATGGCGTCCCAGACGTCCTAATGTCTGACTATCTGTGCACCCTCACTAAAACCTTAACTGTCATCCATCAACAGGTGCTACAAGCCATCCCAGACGCTTCCAGGGGCCCAGGACACGACATTCACCCAGGGGATCACGTCTTGATCCGCAACTTCCAGCGATGCCAAAAGCTTGGAACCTCGGTGGGCGGGCCCCTGGCAAGTCCTGATCACTACCACGGACGGCCCTTCGAGTGGAAGGCAAGCGTCACTGGGTGCATGCGCACCATTGTAGCAACGCCCCCAACTCTGACGACGGAAGAAGACATCGCGACTCAGGAAGAGCTCCTGACAAAAGACAAACCATCGTTGAGCTGTCACACCGACACAGAAACGCTCGAACTGGCAGAGTTTCCCGATCCCACCGTACCGTCCAGGGAAGGGTACAACCTACGTAAAAGGGAGGAGCTTCGGCAAAGCAGACCACTGACTGGGTAAAATCTCAGAACGGTAGCCTAACACACTCAAGGTTGCCCGAAGAGAAGTCAGAGAAAGTCGGTGGTTCTGCCCGCTACCGAGCACTCTGAAGATGATGGAAGCGCCCGACTCCCCAATGATGGAAGCAACTGGATATCCGAAGAGGACCTACCGAAACCCAAAGACTAACAAACTGCACAGCTCAAAGACTATAGCCGTTTTCATTACCCTTCTCTTTTGCCTCCTCCTCATGACAACCTTCTGGATCATCGAAGAAAGCACACCCGCTCACAAAACATTGCTCCCCACTGAACTGCCGATAACTACCAAGGAACACTTCCTGATTGCCCTTTCTCCACCGCTCCGAGAGAGACGCAGGGAGTTCTGGAATAACTCTTTTGTGCAACTGCTGCACCAACACAACCTTGCCGCTAATGCCACTAATTGCTGGATCTGCGGGCTGCTGCCCCATGCAGCCGGACACTCCATCCCGTTCATTCCTTCGCCCTTTTCCATCCACGGCTCCTGTCTTGCCTGGCTGATTCTTCTGCAAGAAAGCTTTAAAGACAATGCCACATCAGAAAGAACTGTTTCGCATTTCTACCACGAGGCATGGCTGAATAAGACTGGGCGAACCGCTACTCCTTTTACCCTCTGACCTCTGGTACCTCTATTCACATGGACATCCCTGCCAAAGAACGAGTGGAAATGCAAGTTTTCCATAACCCAGCCAGACCCACTTTCTCCTACCTCCGGAAGCGAACAGCCACCACTCTGACAGTGGCCTTGTCTGTTGTCAACGTCTCGGGCCTTGTGTGCATCGAAGGCCTGGGGACGCAACTGGTGGGCCGCAGCGCCTGCGTCATCACCAGAACACTGGATTCATCCGACCCTCCCTCCTTTGTTGCTTCTCCAAATATGTACTTTGTTTGTGGCACCAAAGCATACACCTGGCTCCCCAAAGGTTGGGGGGCACATGCTACATTGCCTTCATCCTCCCACCTACGTATGTGGCCCCAGCAAGCCATCACCGGCAAAAGCGTGCAAGGGACATCGACCAGGCCGACTCGACAGGAGCACAGTTCTTGGATGCCGCGAAAGGACTTGTGCCATTCTGGGAGTCCGATGACGAACAGCCGCGCCATCCGACACTTGACCCAGGCAGTTGAAACCACCATGAACATCACAGCTGGCATCTTGACCAATAACACCGCAGAGCTTCAGGCAGTCCGCCTGGTGGCTCTGCAGAACCGCTGCTGTTCTAGACGTGGTTCTGGCAGACCGAGGAGGAGCCTGCCGCATCATTGGGTCCAGCTGTTGCACCTACGTGCCAGACAATTCACCTTCTGTTTACAAAGCCATCGAACACCTCCATAGACTGTCCTCTGAAGTACACCAGGAGCAAGAAGGATGGTCGCTTGGGAGCTGGTTCTGGGACTTACTGAAAGCCTGGGGGTGGAGGTTGTTCACATTCATTCTGATTCCGATTGTGGTGCTATGCGGGTGTTGCTTAAGTATCCAATGTCTGCCTCCTCTGTGTTCATTATTTTCAAATTGCATTTGCCCAAAGACTTTGGACTTACAGGCTGAACACATGAAAACTTTGTATGAGACAGAAATACGTGGCATTATGAGGATCGACCCGAATTAACAAGTTGGCGAGAAATGTTAAAAGGGAGGACTGTGGAAAATTAATTTGTATCGATAAACATTGTCTGCGCCATCTTGCCCTTTTTCCCAATGCCACACTTTCGTCAGTCCGCGGCGGCCATTTTAACTACCTTGATCAGACCCACTCTCTGCACACCGCTAATCCCCAGCGCGGCTCCACACCCTCGCAAGCCCCCCCGCACTGGTCACCCTCTCTCTCTCTCTCTCATGCATGGGCCATTAACCCCCTCCAACTGCGCTGCACTTCCCTGGGAATCTCACCCCGGGCCTGCCCGACACCTCCCTTTCCTCCTATACACTATCACACCCTCTGACACCCCTCTTCCTCCGTATCCGATTGTCCAGGCCGGTCCCAGGCTATCACCTAGCCCTGCGGATACAGTTTATGGCCCCGACTGTAAGGAATCGCCCCTCTTCAAAGGAGTTACAGTAGATCAAGGCCCCCACCCCATGAGATCCGTCACACCACATGCATTCCGGGAACCGGCGGAATGCCCTGCTGATCCTGCCGTCTGATGACGATTCTGTATGGTGAATGGGGAGGGATTCTCACTGTAAGGGTGCGTGGGAACGGGTCTGAGCGAAAGATCCCAGGGATGTCTTTCATACTTCAAAGTATCTTTACTGTAATAAAGAATGTCTTCCTGCCATAAATGCGTGTATAAGAGGCCAGGCCTCAGAGATGCAGGAGAGCACCTCGTGAAGATTCCCTGTTGGTCTGATCTGACGTGTTCTCCTCCGGAGAGAATAAACCTTTGTTTCCTGCCTTCCAGTCTCCAGCGCCTGCCTCTTCATTGATTCATATTTTGGGGAATAGAGGCGACATCGCCGGGCAATACTTAAGGTTATTCCATTCGTCGATTGCCTTCCTGTTTTACAGTACTGCACTTAAAATGTCTAAGAATTGGCTTAGACACTGTAGGGGTACAGGGCTCATGCACCTATACCCTCACCACTGGTATAGTGCACCCAGCTAGAGGGGTGGCTGACCTATGCCAGGGCAGTGGGTTGTAAGCATGGCACACAGGGATGTGTGCCATGTCGACTCTTCACTTTGTTCTGCACCAAAACACGCACCCTGCAATGGCAGTGTGTGAGTGTAAAGGTACAGTGCCTCTAAGGGTGGCACAATAAGTGCTGCAGCCCTTAGAGGTCTTCCCTGGCCACAGTGCCCTTGGTATCCATGGTACCATTTACAAGGGACTGACATGTGGCCAAAGAGTGCCAATTGGGTTTTGTCTTAATGCAGTTTTAGGGAAAGAACATAGGCCCTGTGTACCTGTTTGGCAGGATCCCAGGGCACACTGAGTCAAAGTACATCAGCAGTTTGGCAAAAGGTGGGGGCAACCATGCAAAAAGAGGGCACTTTCTTACAGAGGGTGCACCTGCATGCATAGGACACACCTACAATCCCCGGAGTCGATTCTCCAGGCTTTGTAAGTGCGGTCAGTCATTTTTTAGACATATAGTGGACGTCAGTCATTACGAGATGTCTAACTATATAGTGGCTGCCCAGTCATGTTTGGTATCAAACATGTTGGAATCATACCCCAACACCGATTCCAGTGTTGGAAGTATGATCCCATGTACTTAGGGGGGCTCCTTAGGGAACCCCGCTGTGCTCCCGGTAACAGCCTTCAGGGTCTGCAAGCAAGCTAGTGCTGCTGCCGACCCCAGAGATGATTCTGCCCTCCTGCTGCTGAGCCAAGCTCAAGCAGGGGAAGATAGAATAATAGGTTTCCTGTCACAGGGAGGTGTGACCACCTCCCAGACAGGACTAAGGGCCACATGCATCAAAGGAAAAACCGGTCGCAAACGGGCAGATTCTCAGAATCTGCCCCTTTGCGACCGGTATTTTTGCATTTGGGATGCATCATCCCAAATGCAAAAATCGCAAATGAAGTAATCGCAAAATTTGTGATTACTTAAATTGCGATTGCATTTAAGGAATCGCAAATTGCGATGCCTCAAATGCAATGCATGATGCCATTAAAAATTGCGATTTTGCTCTTAGGGTATGCAAATTACCGTCAAATGAAACTTGATGGTATTTTGCAAAAACTTTGAAAAATGCACTAAAGTGCATTTTTCAAAGTTCCAGGTTACACACACACACATGCCCTTGGGGCATGTGTATGCGCAACATGTGTTCACTTAACAATTTCAGGGGTGCAACAGGGTATCCTTTTGGCACCCTTGCACCCTTGAAATTGCATGCGCAATTTGCGAGTACCTATTGGGTACTCGCAAATTGCGCATGCAATTCCCTTTAATTCCTATGGGCCTCTGGGCCCATAGGAATGAATGGGAATCAATTCCTTAATTGCGACTCGCAATTTGCGAGTCGCAATTAAGGAATTTGTAAGAATCACAATTTTTTTTGCGATTCCTACATGCATAGGCAATAGCGATTCTTTAATTGCGATTCCTTAATAATAGCAAATAAAGAATCGCTATTGTCTATGTTGATGCATGTGCCCCTTAGTGAATTGGGCTGGGGAAGGGGTGCTTACCAGCTCCATCAGACTGCTTTGAATGGCACCTTTGGTGCCCTCCTTGCATACTCTAGTTTGAGCCAGTTCAGGGCGCCCTTGGCTACCGCTCTGGTGCAAAACTGGACAAAAGACATGGGAGTATTCTCTATTCTGTCCAGCCCCTCCTCTGGGAGGGACCCCAGAGTTGTTCCAACCCTTTCCTTAAGGGTACTTAAGGCTTATCTGTGGGAGGGTCCTTGGATTTGTTGTGGGACAAGACTCAACCCTGAAATTACGTTTCTCTTCAATTGTCTGGACACTTGGACTTCGTTGAACTTCGACTGTAACGGAGACTGAACCAAGGAAAATTCCTGCTGTTCCTGGTCTTGCTGTTCCTCAAGTCTTCTTCGTCATCTGTGTCTGTGCTTCTTCCAGGTTTTCAACAGATCTGTGGGCATCAAGAACACCTGAGGAAATCTCCCTTGGCGTGAAGGAGTCACTTCTCTGCATCTGCAGGCACCGCAGCGAAGCTGACCGGTCTGCTGCTCCTTTCGTCCACAGGTGGTGGTTCTGCAACTGCCGCAAGGCCTGAGCTGTCCTCTTTGCAATTTTGAGGCCAGTATCTCTCATCAGAACTGCTGGGACCAATCCCCTGTAAACTGCATCGACTTGCCTTTGCCAAGGCTTGTCGGCTCTGCACTCCAGACATCTTTGGGTTAAAAGAAGCTCCAGCCTCCAGGAAAACTTCCCTCCAAGATCATCATCCTCACCGCATCCTCTGCACCGTGGGCCTTCATCTTTTGTGAGCTGCTCGAGGCCCTCTTGCGACTCCTGTGCCTTTGGCCTGTGGACCCTCCTGAGGGTCTTCTACTGCTTTAGTGGACTCCCCTCCTTGCTTGGGGCCTGCTCTGACTCTCCTGCTGTAGGTGAGTCCATTGTACCTTGCTGGTCTCAATGTTGCTCCTTTTTCGTCATGCACGCCAGTTGCGTCTACCAAGGCTTATTGGTGCTCCCGCCGGACACCGATCACCTAGTCACCGACATCCAATGTGGGACAGCTCGTGCATGGCTTCTGGTCTTCCTCATCGCCTGGTGCTCACAGCTACAGCGAAAAGGTCACCGTCGACTCTTCAAAACCTCCCGACATTGGTGGGCATAAGTCTCTGTGCCTCCTAGTCACCTCTGAGTGGCATAGACTCTGTCCCCTCTGCTTGCAGGTTCCTCACTTCCAGAATCCACCCTTGGGTTCCACTTCTCCAGAGGTATCTTCTTCGAAGTTGTCCATTGTTGTATATGGCAGGTTCTGATGTCACTTTACCTCTATGCACCCGGCTGCCCTGGTGTAGGTAACCTGGTTCCCGGGGCATCCACAGGTGGTGTGGCTCTTCAACCTTCTGTCTTTCGAAGGGTTTCTTTGGGGTACTCTGGGAAGGGTCCTTCTTCTTCAAAACTGCAACTGCGACTTCTCTATTGACTTCCATTGGGCACGCGGCTGTGTTTCCACTCTGCACACAGTCTCCGTGGACTTCCTGGGTACTTAACATGGGTGGTTCCTTGTGTCCTCGGCTCCTCTGGGTATTCTGGTTCAAGTCCTGTTCTCCTTTACAGTTTGCATTCCACTTTCTTAATATATGGTTTGGTCTCCCCGTGGAGACCACTGTATTTGGTGCTACTTACCTGACTGCTTTTAAAGTATTTTTGTGTGTTGTGTTGATACCTCCGGGTAGGAGATGTACCAATGTGATAGTGATATTGTGTTGTAATAAATAGACTTATTTTGGCTAAACACTGTGTGGTTTCTTTTCATCTAACTTACACTCCAGATTAAACTAGTAAAACAAGCTGCTTGACACTCCTTCAAGAAAAGCCTGAAGGCTGCTCTCCACAGCTACCACTTTGAGAACTTTCTATGGTTATCAAAGATCACTAAATTCACCATAAGGGTTGCCTGGATTAGTGCAAGGTGCACCACTTGAATATGTGTGTACCATATACTAAGCCAGCCTCCTACATTGTCCCTCTCCCTCATAGAACTGGGTCTCTTGTCTCCTCTAGTTCCACTTTCCCCACTGCCCTATCGCACCTCAAGCGACCTGCTGTCCTGGGTCATGTCTTGCCATCCCCCTCTTTCATCCCCATGCCTCCTCTGGCCTATTCCTCACTACCCTTTCACCTCTTGATCCCCGGCCATTCAACCTCATGTCTCCTGTTGACTAACTCCTTCCTTCCATCTATCCATCTCACACCTGCTACACCTTCTTTCTGAAGCCCCATGTATCCTCTAGCTGCCTTCTTCCAGTAAAACAGTTGTACACTACCCCCACCGCCCTGTTCACTCAGGCTCCATTAGCCCGCCTGCACCATCTTACATCTGCCATTAGCCCCCCTGCTCAAACTCACCTCCATCTACCCTGCCACCCCATACCCCCTCTCGACCCCTTACCTCCATTCTGTACCATTTGAACTCTGGACATTTACCCCAGGCAGTGTTCCTTCCCATGTTAGCCGTATGTGTATTCTGGTCGCACCCAATAATCTTGTATCTCCTCTGGCCAATCTCCTCCTCTGCATTGTCACACCTCTTTCCCTCATGCCTCCGCTACCTACTGTCTTCTGTGGCCCAACTCCACCAATCTGTCCCACCTCTTCTCCCTCCTCTCTTTAGTGATATGACTCTCTGGTCCTCCTTCCATTGTAAACATTTTTGCACCTCTGACACAACATTGCCTCGTCATATCCCTGCCCCCCCACGCCCACTACCCTGCCTCACCAATAACCTCCCTCTTCTGCCTTGCCCCGTCTCCCTTCTTGATCCCTTTTTCTGCCGTCCCTTTCCACATCGGGCCTGTCATGGCTTGCAGTATCCTTTCACCTCTGGGCTCCTCACCCTTTAACCATGTATCTACCCTGATCATACCCAATAACCCCATTTCACACTGCCCTATCCCCCAGCTGTCCTGTTACATCTCCTGCCTCGCTTTGTCTCACTGCCCCCTGTCTCCTCTGACCCATGACTTTGCACTGCCCTGCCTCACCTCTGACCCCCCTCCCGTACTGTTCCATCTGACATTTGCCCCCTCACTCCTGCTGCCTTGTCTTGCATCTAGCTATTCTCCCCATACTGTCTTCTGTTTTCTCTTGCTCCCTGTAGATCCATTTCACCTGTGGGCCATCCCTCTGTAACACTATTCTTCCTCTGGTCTGACTTCCCCATTGCCTTGTCCAAATTCTGGAACCATGCATTCCTGTCTCCTCTCTTACTCTCTCCTTCTACAGTCCTGTATCACATCTGCCCCCCTTCCCATTGCCCCATTTTGCCTCTGTTAGACCTTTCACCTTGGCGTGTTGCCCCTAACTTTTTGCCTTCAGATCTCCTGTTTTTACTGACTTCATTATTGGTTGCCTTAGGACTCTGTGCTCTTTACCACTGCTAGCCAGTGCTAAAGTGTGTTTGCTCTCTGCTCAAAACATAGCATTGGCTTATCCCAATTTGGAGTATTTAACTCACTTATAAGTCCCTAGTAAAGTGGTACTACATGTACCCAGGGACTACAAATGAAATGCTACTAGTAGGCCTGCATCACTGATTGTGCCACCCACTGTCATATGTCCCATGCAGGCCCATTGTCCTTTTCCCTATGTTAGCCTGAGCACATTGCAGGCTGCACTCAGCTTTGCGCACGTTACTAAACAAATGTATTTTGCTTTGTGCCATGCTGTACTTTCACACAGAACCTGCCGCTGTTTTTGCGTTCTGTTCTTTCCTGGGATTTTGTCTGAAAACCATAGACAAGGTCAAACAACAATGTCCCTTGTTATTCTGTTCTGGTCAGGTTATAGCACCTAGACAAAACACATGGAAGCAGCTGTTGTTTGGGAGCACGTACATTTAGGTGTGCACAAACATGCAGAACACACTTGGAGAGAGATTTTTCAGAGAAGAGATCATGACTACACCTGAGATGTAGAACTTTCATCTGTGCATGCTAAGGTGCAGGGTCCTCTGCAAACACCCAGAGATCTTTTGATATATAATAATTTTGCTTCTGTAGAAGGGGAGGGGGGTTAGTCTATCCTGTCTAATATCACGACAGCTCCTTTTATGATTTATGGATTACTTACTATGCTGACTGTATTTGTGTTAGGCATCTTCTTACTTATTGTGGCACATATACTGCATACTAGAGCACAATATTTAAAATAAATATTTTAAACTTTTCTCGTGTCTCTGTCAGATCTTATTGTGGACTAGTACGAGTGTGAGAGCGAAAGGGTGTGTCCCGTTACCGCCATTCCTGAGAGGGTTGGGAGTGTTGTGTTCTGGGGTGCCTAATCACTTGTTCCTCTGTGAGTGAGTAGGAGGGCAAGTGAGACACTATAGCTAGTTGGTCCCGGGCTCATGGATACTAAGGTGGTAGAATGACCCAGTCCCTGTCTCCTAAGGTTCTGTGGTCCCAAGCATAGTTCTGTGCCTCCGCAGAATCCCTGCAACACCACTTAAGTGGCCCTTTAAACATTTATCAGGCCTACCATTGCAGAGCCTGTGTGTAGTTTAAACTGCCCTATCGACCAGACAAAGTAAACCTTTTGTTAGGCCCAAACTTCCCTTTTTAGTACACATGAAATCACCCCTAGGGTTGGCCCTGGACAGCCCAGAGGACAGGGTGCATTGTATTTAAGAAGTAGGATATGTACTTTTAAGTTTTACATGTCCTGGTTGTGAAAACCCTTACAAGGCCTATCTCTCCCATAGGATAACATTGGAGTTGCCTTATTACATTTTATAAGTGTAATTTCCAAATGGGAAGAGATAAGCAGTACATATTTGGTATCTCTGGAATCCTAATTTAAAATCCTAATTTATGGTGAAGTCAGATTTTAAATTATAATTCTGAAAATGCCACTTTTAGAAACTTGGCATTTTCTTGTCTTAGCTATTCGGTGCCTGCAGTCTGTCTCTGGGTCACATGACCGGGTGTGGGTGACAGTTGGGCTTTTGTGTATTCCTTCTAGACAGCCACACACAATGGAAGCTTAGGTGTGACTGGGTGGGCCATCACTGTCAGGTTAGGAGGGAGGAGCGGGGCACAGCCCCACTTACACTTGAATAGAATGTGTCCTGCCTCCACACAAAGGGCTGCATACCCCTTCTAACAAGATGGCCGACGGACGAGGAGCTCGGAAAGGGGAGCTCCCTGGCTAGGGATCGGAAAACTGCCCATATATCCCTATTAGCCCCCAGCCTTGCCCAGACAACGTAACCAGACAACAAAAGGCTACATTGGAAACGAATACAACAGAAACGGACTTCAACAGTGACGGATCGATCGACACTACTCACCTTTGTGGAAGGTCGTAGCCCTGCTACGGAGGAGCTGCACGGACCCGGAGCAGCTCTGGCAGCACTGGGACTGGCCCTCTCCCGGCGGTGCAGGGCGACCGGATCAGTCTTGACAGGAGGTGAGGAGGGCTTTGGCCACTTAGACACGCAAAAGACAGGTGATCGTTTCACCAGCTCTGAGCAGACCCGGGCGTCTCCCGCGGGAGCTTTCCACTCGAAATAGACGCTGGCACGAAAGGCACTGGAGGGGGCGCCCTCTTTACTAGATCCCCTTTCATCAGCTGGGATTATTCGACGGAGCAGTTTTTCCCTCAATCGCGGCACCTATGCGCGCTCACGCAGAGCACATAGGGACAGCTGACGGTGCTCAGTGGCTGCGAGGTCCCGCCCCCTGACAAATTTCGCCCATCACGGGAGCACGAACAACCGTAGACTGTCAGCCTGTCTGTCTGTACTGCTGTTCCTCCCGGGCGAGAGGTGATAGCTTCATTTGGGATCCCCTCCCACTCTCATCGGGTCCCACCTCGAACTTAAGCGCACTAAGGGGGATTGCAGAGCTCGCAGAGCTAACTTTGGGTACATTATTTTTCCATCCCTTCCGTTCTGCCCAAGTGATCTCCTGCTTATGGAGTGCCACACACCTATTTCGAAGTTCAAGGGGGCATTACATGGACCCCATTTTGAAAGATACTACAACGTCTTCTTCCAGATCCCCTGGGCAGGCAAAATGGCACTCATTCGGCCACAGAAAGAGTGAGAGGACTAATCACCACATAACCCTCCACTGAAAGGAAGAAAGGACCACCCTAACTCAGCTCAGTTAGAGAGGGATATAGGACTTCCCCCACAAAACTGTCCCACTCACAGAAAGAGTGATAGGACTTCATAGCGGAGCTCAAGATTTCCTCTGCAAATCAGGCAGCCATCTTAAACTGGCCTCTGTGCCCATAGGAATGGGCTACTCCCGAGCAGACACTGAAATAATTCAGTAGTGCACTCCCCCTATCCGTCTACCCCTCATTTAAGCGTCATTAACAGGATGGAGCGCTCAGGTCAACACACATACACCATCAAGTACCCCCTAACCTCTCAAAAAAAGCAGCCAAACCTTTTAAACATACGCTGCTAAAAACATACCCGAGACCCCAATATCAGACACCTACCACTCTATACACAAGGGCTCTTTAACCAACGACATTATTTTTTACACAAAGAGAAGAGCTCAATGGAGGAAAGCAGTCTACGCCCTGTTCTCAGTTTCCTCATCCAGGAAAACAGCGCACGGTCTCAAGATCGCTATCATCCCCTCCCCGCTTTACAGTGCATCAGCTACAATCACCATTTATCATACTGTGATCATTCTCTTGCAATCTTCTGACCAAAATGTTATCTTACTCGACAACATCTTTCCGCTCATCAAAGAAAAAGTACTTAGATCCTTTCCCCCCGCCACAGGCACCTCTAACTCCATAACGCCCCTGTGTCCACGCCGACATCCCCCCCTTGGCACTCTCCTACGAACCCATCCTTTCATACTCCTACCCCGACGCCAGGAGATATCCTAGCTTTTGAGAACCACACCCACATCTCCTTCATCACCACCCCCTCACCTAGGATCCAACCAAGTAACATCCCTTACAATAGTCACCCGAACATTAGGAACCCTCACATGCCCATAACCTCGACGCACACCCCTTCAATACATACCTCCCCCCTTTGTCTACTTCCCCATCTCCGGACAGCCTGACTGGTAGTTCTCACTACGCAGATGCAGATCACTGCTACCCTCCAATCCACATCCCAAACCCTTCCACCCCCCCATACTCCTAGACCACACAATTATCACGCCTCCCACACCAGACCCTAGGCTCGATGAAATCCTACTTTCACTACAATTTATCAAAGATGACCTCCATAAGCTATGGAACCTGATCAGGCAGCAACCCAAGATAAGACGACATGCGGTTGATAAGAGCAGGAACCCCCACAGCAACAGCCCCACACCCCAGCACCAGTTGCAACCTCTATCCCTTAATCAGCCGCCCCCAAGATGGAGAACAGTTCCTAACTGCAATCCCACAACCCGTCCGATCCGCAGGAAGAATACTCTATCCGCTAAGGATATACACTCCCTCCTCCTCTCCTACAATCCCCCCCCACCCAGCCAGTCCACAGTAGTCACGAACAAGCCGAAGCAACCCTCCCTAATCGAAACCATCCATCTCAGTACACACAGAGCCCCTAATCGCAACACCAGAGGTATAACCCTGGAGAATCTTATGCAAGTTGCATTAACACTGGAACCTCCAACGACCTCCAAGCCGTGTCTCAATTGCATTCTACTAAACTGTAGATCAGCCTCAGCACACGCAGCTGACATTGCTGACCTTATACTCACTCACGAACCTGACCTCCTAATCCTAACCGAAACATGGCTAAATGAATCGTCCACGCCGATCCTAGACATACTGGTCCCCCCCAATTATGACATCACCAGACTAGACAGACCTATTAGACCAGGAGGCGGTATTGCCTGCATCTACCGGAACAGCCTCTCAGTGAACCGCTCACCCTCACTGGATCTTTCCTCATGTGAATATATTTGCTTAGATATCACAAGTAATAACAAACCAATCTGTTCACTGCACACATTTTACCACCCGCCAGGCGACAACCTCACCTTCATCGAGCAATTCATGGATATCGTGACCACACATACTGGTCAACAAAATACCCAAATATTCCTTGGTGATTTCAATCTCCATTGGAACGACCCTAAGGACCCGGCAGTAAATAGCCTCAAAACATTCCTTTCGGACCTTGACCTCACCCAAATCTGCAATAGCCCCACACATGTCAAAGGCTCAACCCTTGACTTGGTGATCGCCAACCCAGAGGCCATTCAGCTTAACACAATCCTCCCCTGTGATTGGTCTGATCACCATTCCATCACCTTCTCCATCAAGGTATCAGTTAAACTACGCTCAGCACAACCTACAAGACCTAAAGTATGGAAGAGAAACCTAAAAAGCTCCCTCACAGACTTATCCACATTCACCAATGTCAGCCTCCTGCTTCCCCCGGAAGACCTAACTGATGTTCAAGCTTTGACACAACACTACTTTAACTCCATGACCATGATTTCAGATACAACCGCGCCTCTACAACTGAAGAGGCTCTCCAAAAAAGACTCTAAACCTTGGTATGACGGTAGACTCAACGAGGACAGACGAGCCCTAAGATTAGTTGAACGGAGATGGAGGTCATCACCATCCACGGACCACCTTAAACTGCTCAGATCCTCCAGAAACTCGTACTATAGAAAGATCAGACACTCAAAAGCAAACTTTTTCAAAAATCATTTAGATCTAGCCAAGAACCGACCCAAGAAACTATTTGAACTAGTCAAAACTCAATCTCTTGGCGTAGCTCACCCCCCCCCAAGATGGTCAATGTTCTCCACCCAGATGCAAAGAATTTTCTTCCTTCTTCACGAGAAAGACGGAACTCCTGAAAACGGACCTACTTAAGGCCTCATTAGCTCAGATTGACACTCAGAAGGACACGCCATCTCACACTCTAGCAACCCCAAGCACCTGCACAGCTAAGTTTGCCCTCAAAAACAACGCCTCCTGGGCCTCCTTCACAACCTACAGCGAAGAAACAATCCTAAAAGCACTCACGTCCTTGAACCCCTCCAACCACTTCTCTGATCCCCTCCCTGCTAACTACCTCAAAGATCTCATACCGGTGCTATTGCCACTTTGGACAAAGATCATCAATGCTTCCTTAGTACAAGGAGTTATTCCTGATATTCTCAAATCGGGACAAGTTTCCCCATCTTGAAAAAAACGACAGCGGACCCCGCGGACCTAAATAACTACCGACCAATTTCCAACATCCCAACTCTGGCGAAACTCCTAGAAAAATGTGTTCTCAGCCAGTTAGACAACCACATCACCAACTTCCACCTGCTCAATAAATTTCAATCTGGCTTCCGGGCAGGGCATAGTACGGAGTCGGCCATGACCCACATAGTAGATGACGCACTAAAAATCCTAGATCAGAACATCTACTTATCCTACTTGACTTATCTTCGGCATTTGACACCGTCAAACATGATAATCTACTAGACCTCTTGCAACACAGAATGGGTCAGTTCTAAATTGGTTTACCTCTTTCCTCCGAAATAGATCCCAAAATTTCAAGGTCAACCAATCCCTGTCCAGGACCGTCCCAGTCACATTAGGAGTCCCGCAGGGCTCCTCCCTCTCACCTACACTGTTCAACTTATTCATGGAGCCACTCACTGAGATCCTCAACTCATCAAATATCCACTTTCACATGTACGCTGACGACACACAACTATATTTAAAGATAAACTCTCCGGATGACATCAAAGCTCTCAATCTAACTCTACAAAAAACTCAGTCTTGGTTGACTGAAAACCACCTCAAACTAAACTCCCTCAAAACCGAATTCCTACTAATCGCCCCCCCTAACCAAACAGCCATCATACAAGAATGGCTTAAACAACTTACAGCGCTCAACTGCCAACCTCTTATAATCGATTCATCAAAATCACTGGGAGTAACTTTGGACAGTAACCTAAACATGCAAAAACATATCAGTGCCGCAGCAAAAGGAGCAAACTTTCAGATGCACACCCTGAGAAACTTAAAACCCTTCCTCCTAGCAAATGACTTCAAACTGGCAGTCCAAGCACTAGTAATTCCCAGACTAAAATATGGTAGTGCAACTCTCTGTGGACTCCCTAGATCGACAACTGCCCCGCTAAGAGCATCACTCAACTCAGCGGCCAGGCTCATCACAGGTTCCAAAAGACATTACCACATTTCCCCCGACTTCAAAGCGCTCAACTGGCTACCCTTCGAAGCAAGAATTCAACTAAAAATCGCTTGCATGACGCACAAAGCCCTACATCACAACACCCCAAGGTACCTGGCCCAACAACTGGAGCTCTCGTGTGGAAACAGATCCTCCAGGAGCGCCAACAACCTTCTTTTGAAGCCTCAAAGATTTGCCAAGAAGAAAACATATAATTGCGCCTTCTCTGGAATTGCTCCAAGGATTTGGAATGCACTACCCCCAGAAACCAGACTCAACCCATCAACTGCCTCCTTCAAAAAAGAAGTTAAATCTCTTCTCATGACGAAATTCACTTGAACATTATTCCGGACTCCTAGAACAACCAGCTGTAACATAAGTCTTTATCTCGAAATACTATGTTTCTTTTGTACATTGTTTCTTTTGTTTAACTACCTTACTTGTAAAGCGCTCTGATACCCGCAAGGGTCATGTTCGGGCTATATAAAACCTTCAAAAAATAAATAGTTAGTCTGGAGCCAGGGCCAGGAAGGCAAGGCATCTGTGCACTTCAAAGGCATGCTTCTAGAAGCTTTTCCTCACTTCAAAAGCACAATTATATATAAAAGAAGGACCTCAGGCACCAACTCGTCAGTAGACTTCTGGACCTATGGATACTCTGCCAGGAAGAAGGACTTCTGTGCTGCTACAAGGACTACCACTCTGCAGGACTGCTACTCTAAAGACACTGCTGCCCTGCTAGACCTACAACTTCATCTTGAACCCAGGAACCCAGAGTGACTCAAAGGGCTAATCTGCTGGCCCTCTGATCTGAGTCTCAGGGACATAAAATGCTCCTAACCAGTGCCTGGACCCAGCTGCAGCGAATTCATGACTCCTAAGTGGTGTCCCTCAGGTCCTGGGCTCTTGGTATGACTCAAAAGTTCTTGAAATTATGCTTTGGGATCTTCGTAAATGTGAGCGGGCCCGTTTACTCCGGAACAGTGCCGCTCGCACCGAAATCCAGCATGAACCGCTGCCAGCGTGTCTCTTTAAACAGCAGCATTGACAACCGGAGGGGGACCACCAATGCAAAGTTCCAGTCCGCCCGTCTATGACCCGCAGCCTGCTCTTCGCACCGTGCTGGCTGGCGCCCGCAACGCTCTTCTTGCTCCTCCCGACCCTCTCCAATCGATCAGGACACTTGGCACAAAGTTTGAGAAGGTAAACCTTCCGCTGGACTAATCTGGAACTGTATCCGACATGCGCTCCATTGTGGTCGGCCTGAACTTTTGACTTTGACCTGGTCGAGTTCAACCAGATAGCTGGGGTTGGTGCTTTCTGCTTTTAGGAGCTATATTGTAGTTTACTTTTTAAAAATTCATAACTCCGGTTCTACTGATTAGAATTTTGTTGTTTTTGTTTTGTTTTATTTATTTGATAAGGCTCTAAGGGCCTGAGGTATTAAGAAAGCATTTTGCGATTTCCTGATTGTGAATCCTTAAAATTCGCATTTAGGAAATCGCAAAACGGCATGTATGAAAGTGTGTTGAACAGTTTCTACAATTCCCAGAGGGTCGCAAATGACCTACCTCATGAATATTAATGAGCTAAGTTGCAATTTGCGACTCAATAAGAATCGCAAAAATCACAGGGATGGTGGCCTGCTGAGGTCAGCAGGCCATTATGTCTGTGATTGCTTTTAAATAAAGCAATCTTTTTTTTTGTAAAGCAGCCCATTTTCCATAAAGGAAAACGGGATGTTTTACAAAAATAAAAATGAAAAGTTTTCCTTTCATTTTTTAAGAGCAGGCAGTGGTTCGTGGGTCCACTGCCTGCTCTTTAAAAAAGTTTTTACATACATTTACAAAAGGGAAGGGGTTTCTTGGGGACCCCTTCCCGTTATCGAATGGATTACCACCAACTTGAAGTTGCTGGTAAATGCAAATGTTTTGCAACCACATTCACGGTCACAGAACATTCATACATACTGCTGCGATTCGGTATTTGGAAGGGATGCCCTAAACACGCCACTTCCAAATACAGAATCGCAAACCCATTTTGCGATTCGGTAAGAGGTTACCGAATCGCAGAATAGGGTTTGAGACATAGGAAAACCCCTTTTTTGCGTTCACAAACAGGACGATTCTGCGAATCGGACTGTTTGAGAATGCAAAATAGCTACATGCATGTGGCCCTATATTTCTAACCTAGTGTGAGATCTTTTTGTGTGGTGTTTTCACTAATTTACTGTTTGAAGTGTGGCACAAATACTTTACACATTGCCTCTAAGTTAAGCCTGACTGCTCTGTGTCAAGCTGCCAGGGGGTTGAGCACAGGTTAATTTGGGTTTTGCTTGTGCCTTACACTGACTAGGACTGGGGCTGCTACTTCACCAGGGCTCACACCCCAGTCAACCAACAACCCAATTTCTAGCATTGGTGATCAGTGGTGAGGATCAGGACTTGCGCATGTACAGTGCCATACAGTGTTTTGGTGTATACTGCCATCCCATATCTAAGACCAATTTGAGTTTGAAATTCCACCTGATTGGCCTTTGGGCCTTTTTCTAAATTAATTCCTACTCTATCTTACTGATTGTATCTACAGCCTCACCTGCAAATTTGGAGTTTAAGCATGCCAACCTGGAGGTCTAAATTGTGGCTAAACTCAAGGAAGTTCGCCAGGAGAGGGGGTTGCCCACCAAGAGGAGTACCAAGAAGGTGGAACTCCAAAAGGCCTTGAGGGCAGAGGCCCACCTGTCACACCAGTCACAACAGAGGACCAGGAGGGGGAGAATGATGAGGAGGAATCAGAGCAGGCTTTGCATGAGGGTCTTGGAATGCAGTCTGCTGAGGAGGGGGATTACTTACCCTCAGGAATGGAGATTCCTCCCAGTGCAGGAAGCAGGGTACCCTCTCACAACCTGTCCCCAAAGGAAAAGTGTGTAAAGGAAAGCAGAGAGAGAGTGCAGGCCAGAGATGGCCAAGCTTAGGATGAGGGATAAAGGGGCTGAGAGGGCCTTGGAGGAAAATAATCTGGCCATGGAGAAAAAGAGACTGGCCATGGAAAAAAAGAAAGTCTTGTTAGCTCATGAGAGGAGACTTAAGGAGCTGGACATCAAGGTCAGACTGGCAGAGTCCAGCATTAATGGTAGTAGCATACCTGCAGTGCCCTCTGGAGATAACAGGGTCCATATTCCTAAAGGTCTGGTGCCTGACTTTGTTGTGGGAGATGATAATGACAAGTGGTTGGAGGCTTATTAGATTGCCTTGCAGATGCACAAGATCCCTGAGCAGGATTGGGGAGCTAGTCTGTGGAGGCATACCCCTAGTGAAGGGAGGGACATTTTGCTGGCCCAAGAGAAGGGAGACAGGATGATTTATCTACCATGAAGGAAGCCCTTGTCAGTAAGTATGGTCTGACCCCAGTGACATATAGGCAGAAGTTCAGGGATAGTCAGAAACTGGCCCAACAGACCTGGGTGGATTGTGTGGATTCCATTTGCAAGACACATGATGGTTGGTGAAGGGCAGTGAAGTAAAAGATTATCAGGGGCTGTAAAGGTTGATTGCAAATGAGCACATGTTCAATCTTTGTTTTGCAGATCTGTGCCAACACTTGATTGATAGTAAGCTCACTGACCCCAGGGAGATTGCTAAGGAGGCAGAATGTTGGGTCAGTACCAGAGCCCAAAGAAGGTACCTAGGGGGATCACCACAAGGGTGGGCAGGTTCCCCATCAGAAGAAGGAGGCGGGAGATAAGCATAAAAACAAGGAGTTCTCTAAAGGGCCTCAAACTTGTTCCCCGGGTTAGGACTTCCATCCTCCAACTGAGAAAAAGGAGAGATGGCTCCCTGACAGTAAGTCTTCAGGGATGGCACCCTTCAAGTGTTATGAGTGATAATATTAAGGGCACTTCAAGGGGGATGCCATGTGTCCCAAGTGGCCATAGCCCCCCACTGGTGGGCAGTCACTGGGGATAGCTAGTGTAGCGCTTGGGGAGGATGTTGTCCTAGGTAGTGGGGGGGCAGTGTAGAGGTTGTCCCAGTGTTCCTGGGAGATGGAGAGATGGCACAGAGAACTCACATGCCTAGTAATGCTAGGAAATACAGGCAGTAGGTCATCATAAATGGTCAGAGGGTGCAGGCTCAGAGAGATACTAGAGACAGCATGACAACCATCAAATGTCATCTGGTGACCTCAGAGCAGGTAGTCCCTAATGCATTCAACCAAGTTGTTGCAGCTGACAACCACAAGAATCACGATCCAGTGGCTCTGGTTCCCTTTGAGTGGGGGGTTCTCAGGTTCCATGAGGGTAGCCATCAGTCTGATAATGCATATACTGGCATAAGGCTAGGGTGCCAGTGGCAGAGTGCAAAGCTGAAAATAGACTTAAGGCCAGTAGGATGGCACAGGGGTAGGGAGGTTTAAAGAGCCCAGTCGCAGCCCTGAACACACATTCGCTGAGACCCCCTGCGGGCAGAAATACCTCGGCCCCTCCTTTCCAGGTACTCCGCTGCTTCCAGGCGGACTAAGAGGGAGTTTATCTCAATGCCTTTCACCAGGGAGGTCGTGGGAAACCACTGTGTTAACCACCAAATTGTAATATGAGCACAGGGTAAGGTGCCCGTGCCCCTCTATGTGGCGGAGAGGTGGCTTCTTCACAGGCTCAGGGACGGCTGCTGCTGATCATGTGCTTGTTGCAGTATCACACGCCAGCCACCTGAGCAGCTCTCCATCGTGACTTATGACTTTATTACATTTCACAACTGGTGACTCAGTAACTTTACCAACACAATTGTGCTCACACCTCTCAGCCCTCAAATGGTGTGAATCATCCAACCGTGACCAACCGTGTGTTTATCTCTTCATTAACCTAATCACTTTTTGTTTTTTCTACACGTCACAATGCCTCATTAAGCGCATGTGAAAGCACTCTACAACATAGCATCAAATGAACATAGACAAAACAGAGATTATTGCACCAGCTGACGGGGGCGGCTCCTCTACTAGGGCGGAGGAGTGTCGCCCCACTGCTCTCGCAGTGCGAGAAGCAGAAACATAAAATGGTAATAACTACCATTTTATGTTTCTGCTTCTCGCACTGTGATAAAGCAGAGACAGAAGGGTTTGGTTGCAGGCGGTGGGTGGGCGGGGCTTCTCTGTGAGCAGGGGAGGAGTGGTGTGCCCACTCCTGAGGGCGCAATGACTGTTTGGTTGGCCCTCTGAGGCTGCCCAAACCAGTCATGCGCACTCTGCCCTTTCTCCATGCCGGCTGCAATGCAGCCTACATGGAGAAAATTGACTCCCCGTAAGCCCCTGGCTGGGCAGCGTGCCCACCAATCATAACACTGCCATTGCAGGGTTGTGATTGGCTTAGGGGAGGGGAGGGAGGCTGCCTGCTTCCTGTTCCTGCAGGAGGCAGGAGTGCAGGAGCAGGCGCCGAGCAGGACTGGTGCCGAGAAACGCGGGACCTGGCCGGGGGACAGGTACGTTTTTTAAAAATTATTAACCCCCTCCCCGTGCGCCCCCCGCCCTCCCACCCACAATTAATGCCGGCCGCGACTGCAAGCTGAGTGTAATTCTAGGTGCAAGGTACTATATGGGTACTATCTAACCAATTCAGTAAGAAGCTTACTCTGTAGAAACACACTGTCCCCTCGTGCATTGCACAGGATGCATCTGTAAGACCTCACTATTTGAAAAAACTCTGTGCCAGTTACAGTGCAGTTCACATGCTCTAATGGGAATGCTTTTAAATATTTCCTTAAATAACAGTGGAGTGGGCTGAGCCGATACAGTTTCCAGTGAGCGCTACACAAGAATGTTCACTCACTCACTCATTCACTCCCCATTCATGTTTAAACAGAAAGTAATAGAGAAGGTCTCCTTTGGAAACAAGTCATAAATTGCCTCAAATCGCTTGTATGTAGATTGTTGAGGCGCTTGCCCACTTTAAATTGCATTAATAACACTGTGCAACAAAAGTGCTTAGTCGCCTCTTCAGTGGCTTGAAACACTATGTAAATGCAATTGCAAAAGAATGCAAAACAATGTCACATTTGGTGTGGACCTGCAAATCGCCAGTTTGCTACTAGCAGCTCCCAACCACCGTCTAAGTCAATCTTTTACCTTCCAGCCCAGCAGCCCCTTCAATTTAAAGCAGGTGAACATTAATGCAATGCTGTCAAAGGCCAGCACCCTAAATAACATGGTTAACATGAAAAGAGTGTATTTCTCTAAACCTGCCCAAAAGCTCTAATACCGGAAGGCGAAGCGAGTAAGGCCACAGGGGTCGACATGTCAAGAATGCCTATGTGCGACTTTTAATTAAGGAAGAGGTTGCCATCTAATGGATTTTTATATGTATGTTTATCCGTTTACAATTACAAGGCCTCCATTTAGAAGTCATTGGACCAGTGGTTTGTGTGTGGTAACTTAGGAAATACATTAAAACACGAAGTTGTTGCCCTAGTGCGTCGATGACAGGAAAATGGCGCCCAGGAAAGCATCTGCTAAAACAATTCATTTGATGGAGAATAAAACCCAGAAGAGGAAGAGGTGCTATCAACTGCATTGTCATCACACTGACAGTGATCATGTGCATCAACCTCACCAACGGTGCTGGTCACTCAGACACTGGCCGGGAATTCCACAGCTCGTGGAACTCTGCGGAATCTTGCAGAGTTTTTAGGTAACTCTGCGGAATTCCACAGAGTAAAACTCTGCGAGTTCTGCCCACCCCTAGTCAGAAGGACCTGGAAGAATGACCCATGTGCCTGCCAAAATAAGGAAGGCCTATGGGCGCAGGAAACCCGCCCCTGAAACTCCCACAGTTCAGGAGGAGGCGGACCCCGAGGGTGACACCCAAAGCCTACAGACGATGTTGCCACCCTGGAAAACCCACCTGAGCTGGCCAACTGGCAGAAGGGAGGGGGTCCCACCAGGGAGGAGTTCTGCAAGGCACAGAGGGAATGCTCTACTCTTGTGGGTCTATGGCAGCAGGCCAAGGCCCAGGCAATGGACGACACCTCTGGTAATCACCCGATTTACTGGGAAAATGGTCTCTTGTATAGTGAGCCTAAGCTTCCTGAGCCCAGTGCAACCAGTGTGTTGGTTGTTCTCCAGTGCTACAGGTCCTTTTTACAGTAGTTGGCTCATGATGTACCCCTGGCAGGTCATTTGGGGCAGAACAAGACATTTGACAGGCTTGTCAAGCACTATTATTGGTCTCAAATGAGGAGGGTCTCAGATGTGTTCTGTGGGTCCTGCCTGACCTGCCAGGCCAGTGGCAAACCAGGAGGCTCATTGGCACCCCCTTTGAAAGGATGGGAATCGACAATGTTGGGCCTCTGGACCCCAAGATTGCCATCGGCAACAGGTTAATCAAGGTCTTGATGGACCATGCCGCCTGGAACCAGGAGGTTATTCCTCTGAGAACAGTGACTGCATCTGCAGTGGCCAGGGCACTGATGAGGATCTTTACCCATGTGGGATTTCCCAAGGAGGTGATGCCAGACCGTAGTACCAACTTCATGTCAGGGTATATGAAAGCCATGTCGAAAGAGTGTGGGGTAACGTACATGTTCTCCACTCCTTACCACCCTTAAACTAATAAGCTTGTTGAGAGGTGCAACAGAACCCTAAAAGGAATGATAATGGGCCTATCGGATCACATGAGGCAGAAGTGGGATGTCCTCCTGCCATGCCTTTTATTTGCCTACAGGGAAGGACCGCTGGAGGGGGTTGGCTTCAGCCCCTTTGAACTTCTGTACAGGCACCCTTTGAGAGGACCTCTCAGTCTGGTGAAAGAGGGCTGGAAGAATGCTCCCAAAAAGGCCCCCGAGGATGTGGTCAGCTATATGCTGGCACCCCATAACCAGATGTAGCGCTTCTGGAAGCAAGTGAAGGAAAATCTAGAAGCCAGCAAGATGGACATGAAAAGGTGGTATGACTAGAATGCCACTCTGGTCGAGTTTCAGCCGGACCAAAAAGTGTGGGTTAAGGAGCTTGTGGAGCCCAGGGCCCTACAAGACCACTAGCCAGGTCTTATGAGGTGAAAGAGTGCAAGAGTGATGCCACCTACTTGGTGGACCTCAAGACTCCCAGGAACCCTTTAAGGGTCCTACATGTCAAGCACCTCAAACCCCACTTCAACAGGTCTGAGTTAACCATGCTCCTTGTCATGGATGATGGGGTGGAAGACGAAAGTGAACTTCTCCCCGAATTCCTTCTTCCAAGGAACAGGATGGGTCAGTGGAGGGTGTCAGACACTCCCCTATACTGACTCTAGACCAACAGAGAGACTGTCATCAGTTGTTGGGGCAGTCTGCCTCTTTATTCCCCCTTACCCCAGAACTCACTACATGGTGCACCAATGATATTGACACTGGGGACAGCACACTTGTGAAGAGCAAAATGTAAAGGTTGTCTGATAAGGTGAGAGCCAGCATTAAGGAGGAGGTCTCCAAGATGCTAGAATTAGGGGTTATTGAGCCTTCAAACAGTCCTTGGTCCAGCCCAGTGGTGTTGGTCCCAAAGCCACTCCTCCAGGTGTCACTCCAGAACTTAGGTTCTTTGTGGATTACTGTGGGCTCAATGTGGTCACCAAGACTGAGGCACACCCCATCCCCAGCTCATAGATCATCTAGGAGCGGTCAAGTTCCTCAGCACTTTAGGTTTAACGTCTGGGTACTGGCAGGTTCCCATGACCGAGGGGCCAAAGAGAAGTCTGCGTTCTCCTCCCCAGAAGGGCACTTCCAGTTCTGGGTAATGCCCTTACGGATGAAGAATGTACCTGTTACCTACCAGAGGTTGGTCAACCAGGTTGTGACTGGGTTATTGAATTTCAGTGCCACCTATCTAGAAGACATTGCGGTCTTCAGTTCTAGCTGGGAGGACACCCGGTGCCACCTCATAGAAGTGCTTCAGGCTCTGCGGAGGGCAGGCCTGACTATCAAGGCTAGTAAGTGCCAGATAGGGCAGGGTTCAGTGGTCTACTTGGGTCACAAATTGGAAGGGGGCATTGTGCAGCCCCTCTGGGCCAAAATTGAAACCACTCTGGCTTGGGAACCCTTCAAGACCCAGACAGAGGTGACAGCCTTCTTCGGCCTCACCGACTACTACAGAAGATTTGTCAAGGGGTATGGCATCATTGTTGCACACTCGACAACGCTGACTTCCAAGAAGCAGGTATGTCAGGGGATCTGGAGAGAGGCATGCCAGAACACATGTGATACCCTCAAGGAGTCCTTGTGCACAGCACTGGTACTCAAGGCCCCTGACTTCTCCCAATAATTAATTGTGCAGACAGACACCTCCGAGCATGGTGTAGGGGCCGTGCTCTCACAACTAAATGAAGAGGGACTGGGTCAACATGCAGCCTTCATCAGTAGAAGGTTACTTCCCCAGGAACAGAGGTGGAGTGTAATAGAGAGGGCAGCCTTTGCAGTGGTCTGGGCACTAAAGAAGGTGAGACAATAACTGTTTGGTGCTCACATCCTGGCTCAGACAGACCACAGACCCTTCAGATGATTAATGCAGATGAGAGATAAGAATCTCAAACTGTTGAGGTGGTCAATCTCCCTACAGAGAATGGGCTTTATGGTGGAACACCGTCCTGGAACAGACCATGCCTTAGGTAGCTCTCCCCACTTTCAGCCGGGGGACATACGTGTAAGCCCCTGCCTCCTGATTTTGTTGACTTCATTTTGCTAGCCTTAGGACTCTGCATACTTTACCATGCTAACCAGTGCTAAAGTGCTTGTGCTCTCTGCTTAAAACATGCTAACATTGGCTTAGCCCCAATTGGCATATTTAGTTTACTTATAAGTCTTTTGTAAAATGCAGCTACATGTATGCAGATCCTATAAATTAAATGCTTCTAGTGGGCCTGCAGCACTGATTGTGCCACCCATCTAAATGCCCCTTTAAACATGTCTCAGGCCTGCCATTGAAGAGCCTGTGTGTCCAGTTTAAACTGACATTTCGACCTGGAAAAGTAAACCTTTTGCCAGGCCCAAACCTTCCTTTTTAATACATATAAGTCACCCCTAGGATAGGCCCAGGGCAGTCCAGAGAGCAGGGTGCAATGTAATTAAAAAAGTAGGACATGTACTTTTATGTTTTACATGTCCTGGTAGAAAAAACTCTTAAATTCATTTTCAATACAGCAAGGCCTATGTCTCCGATAGGATAAAATTGGAGTTGCCTTATTACAGTTTATAAGTGTGATTTCCAAATGAACTAGGGAAGCCAAATTTAAAATCCAAATTTATGGTGAAGTCGGAATTTAAATTACAATTCTGAAAATGCCACTTTTAGATATTTGGAACTTTCTTGCCATAGCCATTTGGTGCCTGCAGCCCGTTTCTGCTCACATGACTCGGTGTGGGTGACATTTGGGCTTTTGTGTATTCCTTCTGGACAGTCACACACAATGGGATCTTAAGCGTGACTGCATGTGCAATCACTGGCAGGATGGGAGGGAGTAGCTGGGCATTGCCTCATTTACACTTGAATAGGCTGTGTCCTGCCTCCACACAAAGGGTTGCATACCCCCTGCACTTAGTCTGGAGCTAGGGCCAGGAAGGCAGGGCATCTGTGCTGCTTCTCTATCTTGCAACGTGTTACGTGGGTAGCGCTGGGATGCCCCGTCGCTGGGGCAGCCATGCGCTGTACAAATCTTCTAACATAACATAACATAACTTCAAAGACATGCCTCTAGAAGCTTCTCCCCACTTCAAAAGCACAACTGTGTATAAAAAAAGGACTTCAGACACCAAGGGGCTTATTTACAAGCCCCTTGCGCCACTTTTGCGTCATTTTTAACATGGGGAAAGTGACGTACGGGTGGCGCAAGGGGCTTGTAAATCTGCCCCCAACTATTTAGTATACTTCTGGACCTGTGGATACTCTGCCAGGAAAGCCACTCTGCTGGACTGCTGTTCTAATGGAACTTCTGCCCTGCTGTGCTGACCTGCTGCCCTCTTGCCTGGGGAAGAAGAACTGGACCTTAAACTTCATCTTGAACCCAGAACCCCAGATTGACTCAAAGGGCTAGTCTGCTGTCCTCTTGATCTGAGTCTCAGGGACATAACAGATTCCCCCACCAGCTCCTGGACCCAGATGCAGGGAGTTCCTGACCCCCAAGTGGTGCCCTTCAGGTGCTGGACCCATAGTGTGGCTCACAAGCTCTTGAAATCAAGCTTTTGTGCTCTTCACATCCACGAACGGGCCTTTTCGGGACGTGCCCAGCGTCGCTTGCACCGTAATCCAAAGCAAGCCGCTGCAAGCCCATCTCTTCACACATCAGTACTTTTCATCTAGCGGCGGACTGACAATGCATAGCTATTGCCCACCCATCCACGATGCCTGGCTTGCTCTTCGCACCATGCCAACTGCCACCCGTGACGCTCTCCTTGCTCCTAACGATCCTCTCCAATGAGAACAGGACTCTTGGCACAAAAGCTTGAGAATAAACCTTCAGCTGGACTAATCTGGGACTGTATCCGACCCGTGCTCTATCGCAGTTGCCCTAAAAGTTTGACTTTGACCCAGTCCTGTACGCCTAGATAGCTGCGGTTGGCACTTTCTGCTTTTAGACACTATTTTCCAGTTTAGTCTTTAACAACTTCATAACTCCAGTTCTACTGATTGTATTTGTTTTTGTTTTGGTCTTTTTTTATTAATTTTTCTTAAGCTCTATTTTTCTAATCTGGTGTGGGATATTTTTGTGTGGTGTTTTCACAGTTTTACTGTTTGAAGTGCTGCACAAATACTTTACACATTGCCTCTAATTTAAGCATGACTGTTCTGTGCCAAGCTACCAGGGGGTTGAGCACAGGTTACCTTGGGGTTTGCTCGTGCCTTACTCTGACTAGAATTGTGCTTGCTACTTGACCAGGGCTCACACCACAGTCAACCAACAACCCAATTTCCAACAGCCTTTAACCCCACCATCTTCTAAGCATATTTCTCCTCTGGTTCCCTTCTCCTGTAGTAGTGTTTCTTCTTTGGTCCCCCTATCCCATCGTCCAGTGTTATCTCTGATCCCTTGCCCCCCCCCCCTAATGTCCTGTCTCACCTCAGGCACCTCCCACCACCTATTGTCTTTTCCCACCTCTGTCCTCGTCTTTCAGCAGCATGTTATCAACTCTGTACCAATTCCCCCCCACAACCCAATTAGACCTCTCTCTCTCTTCTGGCCTGCATTCCCCCTGCAGTACTATCCCACCTCTGTCCTGAATCTACCTGCAGCCTTTACCTCTGGACCCCTCAACTACCACTACCCCATCTCAGTTCTGGGCCATCCCCACTGTGCCAGCTCACATCTGGTTTCCTTCTCCCACTTTCTCACCTCAGATCTGTGGTGCCTTGCATGGTGTATCATCACATCCAATTACACATCTAAATTCAACTCAATACCTCATCCCAATAGCCCACTCTTATTTATGGCCCCTCTGCTTTAAAGAACTTTTCTTCTCTGCACCCCCTCCCATGCAAAGCCTTGTCTTTCCTCTGGAAACCAAAGGTCATGGGTCAACTCTGGCCTCCCTCCCCTTGTTATCCTTTGTCTCCTCTGGCTTTTTCACTGTTCCATCTCAACTCTGGGTCCGCTCCCACCCTACCCCATTTGGCCCCCAAGGCCATTGCTGTCCCATGTCAACTTTTGTCCCACCCCTGCTGTCAAGTCTCACCTCTTGCCCAACACCCCCAGGTCAGCTCAGGCCTCCACCACTTGTATTGCCATCTTACCTCTGGGCAGATTCCCCACAAAGCCCCCTTTCTCCACTTGCCCCCGGCCACTTGTCACTTTGTCTCACTATAGCTCTCTAAACCAGCTTACCCCATCCCACCTGTTGCCCCATCTCACTTTTGGCCAACTCTAGCTGTAGCCCATCTCACCTCTGGCTCCCTTGCCCACACTACCCTGTATCATCTCTAGGTTCCCTCTTCAATATCACCTCTGGACCACTCCCCCATTGCATTCAGGTCATCTCATCTCTAGCTCACCTCCTCCCATAATGATGCGTCTTTTCTTGTCCCCCGCACCAGACATCTGGCTCACCTCCTGCTTCTGCCCTGTCTCACTCTTTATGGACTCCCTTCTGCCTGTTCTTTGTCTCCTTTGGCCCCACCTCTCTGCTCTTTCTCACCTCTAACCCCATGCCTACTGGGGTCAACCTGTACCTGCCATTCTATACCACATCTAATCCCTTCCCCACTGCCAGTTTCTCCTCCAGCCTCCAGCCTACTGTCCCATGTCATATCTTGCTACCTGCTGTTCTATCTCACTTCTGGATGGTTACAACCTTCGTTGCCCTGTTTCATCTTTCGCTCTGGTTCTGTGTCACATCTTGGCACCCTTCCACCTTCTGTCCCATTTCCCCTCTGGCTACCCACTCTCCGATCTCATCTCTAGCTCCTCTCTCCATTGTAGCTCTGTCCACTACCCACTGTAGCACTTTGTCTACTATGGTCTTCTTCACACCAAAGCCCTCTCACACCTCTAGTCCCTATTACTTTTGGCCCTATATCGCCTCTGGCCCCATGTTACGACTGGCGCACATCACCCGCTATCCTGTGTCACCTCTTGCCTCCCCCATTGTCCCATTTCACCTCTGGCCCCTTTCCCTACATAGCTCCTTTACATCTTTGATTTTTCATGGCTGTATGTAATTTTCGGTTGCCCTCCTCCTCTGTCCTCTGTTACCTCTTTCCACTTCCACGCTGCCCCATCTCACCTCTGGCCCATTCTCCTACCTGCTCCCTATCACCTATTCCACAGATCAACTTGCTGCTCTATCTCATCACTGTCCTTCTTGTAGCACCACGTCTCCTCTTGTTTGGCAGTCCCACCTCAACTCTGTCCCACCTCCTCTGCTGTATCCTAGTCACAATATTCTGGCTCAACTTTCACTCCGCTCCACCCAGTGCTCTGACCTCTCGCTCCCCTCCCCGTACAATACAATCTCACCTCTGTTCTCAAATTGCTTTGTAGCCCCATCATAAGTCTGGTACTCTATCCCTTTAGGCCCCTCTCAAATCTTGACTTTTTTCTCTTTTGTATCGTCTGACCTTATGTCTCCTTTGGCCGCCATCCCTGTGGTCCTACCTCACCTTAAGCCACCCTCACCTGCTGTCCCATGTGGCACCCTCCCAACTGCCACATCCTACCATTTGTCCCCCTTCCCCTCATCTCTTGTGAGTGACCTCTGCCCATTGCCCATCTCACCTCTGCACCACCAAAGCCACATGTCTCCTCTGGTCTACCAGCTCCTGTAGTCTCTTCTCCTCTGGCCCTTTCATCCTCTCACTTACTTCACACTGGTATCCTGGACCACCCCTCCAGACACTCTCCCTCGTCCTATCTCACTGCTGACCCTCCTCCCCCATTTCACCTGAGCTCTCTGTAGCCCACTGTATTCTCCAGCAACTCCCCATAGACCCATCTCACCTCTGTCTACACTTCCCTATCTCACCTCTCTCTACATCTCCCCTCACCCACCAAACCCATGTTTCGCCTCTGGACCCACCCCTTCTGCTGCTCTGTATCAACTTCCCAGCTTTCTAATGTCAACCCTGGCACCTCTTCTTCGGATGTATGCTGGAACTCCACATGCATTTCCCATGCATGCCTTACCACACATTCCTTTACCACGCAAGTTGCTACAATGACTTGCCTTAGGGGAGCACTGGACTTTGGAATAGTATAAATTACTATTCTCAAGTCAGTGTATCAGTGGGGAAGGTGTTGGGCTTATCCAACACCAGTCCAACAACGTGCCTCCTAAAGCAAGTCATTGCAACGACTAGCGTGGTGAGGAACATGTGGTAACGTCGCAGTCGTGGTAGTGACTGTGGAGTAAAGGCAGGTTGTGGCTCTGCCTGTTGGGTAAAGGATGTTCCCCCTCTTCTTCTGGTGTATCATCTCAACACTGACCCATCGCCATCCATGCTTGCATCTCACTCTACCATCTTTCCACTGGTCCCATTGTGCAGCTGCCCAGTCTCACCTCTTGCCCTTTCCCCTGGCTCACCACCCCCAGTAACCTCATCTCACCTCTGAATCCTATACCCTTATAGCAACATATCCCCTCTGCCACCTACTCTTGCATTTAACCCTGTCTTTTCACTGACCTGGCTCATCTCTGACCCCCGCTTTCTCACATCAACTCTAGCCACTCTCCCACTGCTGTCCTGTGTCACCTTTGGCCACCTAAACCCTGAACTTTCTCAGCTCTAGCCTCCCTTGCAGTACAAACTCCTGTTTTGAACATCCTCACACTGTCCTGCATCATCTGTTGACCCCTCCCATGTGTAGCCCTATGTCTCCTCTGTTCCACATCCGTAGTGGTCCCTCATCTTTGGCCCACCCCTCTCTCATCCCTTTCAACTATGGACTCCTCTTTCTCATTACCCATCTTACTAGTTGCCTTCTCCCCATTATGTTTTATCACACATCTGGCCACCTATCCCCACTGTCCTACCTCAACGCTAGCCCCTCCCTCTGTAGTTTCCTTTCATCTCTTTCCACCTAACACCAGTAGCCTTGTGTCACCTATGGTCTCCCGCCTCTTGTAGTTCACCTCAAAGTCTAGCCCACCTTCTCCTGCTGACCTATATCACCTTTCTCCACGCCATTGTTCTTGTCACCAGAAGCAGAACTTACCCTGTTGTCCTGTCTCACCTCTGTCCCCCTTCTTGTTGCCCTGTCTGACCTCTTACCTCACATCTCCAAAATGCCTTCACTCACCCTCTAGCTCCTTCTCTCACAACCCCCTGTCACCTCTGACTAACATCCTGCACTGCACCTCATCAGTTCGAATCCTTCGACCCGCTACCCCATCTGCCCTCTATTGTCTCTGCCCGCTAGCCCTGTACTTTCTCTGGCCATCACCCCTCTGTCCATCTACCTCTACCTTTACCTGCTGGCCCATCTCACCTCTAGGCCCCCATATCACCATAGTTTCACCTCTGACCTCTGCTCTGTCTTCTGTAACCTCTTGCTGCCCCTCCCCTGACTGTTCTGCATCAAATCTTGACCCCATTCACCGTGCCATTGTCCCATTTAATGTTTGGTCCCCCTCCCCTTACTGTAACAACTAATTTCTGTACTCCAACCCTCGCTGTCCCATTTCACTACTAGTGTTCTCCTCATGTAGCACTGCCTCCAAGTCAGGCCCCTGCTGCCCTGGTTCACCTCTGACCCCAGCAGTCCCTGGTTACCTCTGGCCACCCCGATCCTTCCATCCCCTGTTGCCTCTTCCCCATCTTTCACTGCAATTTGTCACCTCTGAATCAACCCTCTCACCCTGACTCTTGTGGCACACCTCAACACCCTGGTCCATATGACCTCTGCCCCTCCTCTCTGAAGTCTCACATCTATGCTCCAGCTGTACTGTTTTACCTCTTGCCTCACTCCCCACTGTTATGAGCCACCTCTTCCCCCGCATCACATCTGTCCTATCTCATCTCTGGTTCCTCTCTTCTAGGTGTCTGGACTTGATCTGAACCCCCTCCCCCACTGTCTCATCTCTCCACTGTTGCCCTCTCCCTGTAGCTCTGTCTCGAATCTAGCACCCCCGGTGCTTCACCTCACCTCTTACCTCAATTGTCCAATGACACTTCTGGCCACCCTCCTCCAGCTGTCCCAGGTCACCTCTTGTCCCCTTCCCTTGCTGCTCAGCACTGGTCATATTCACAATATAGTGCTACTCATATATGACCGTGTAGCCCTTTGTCTCCTCAGGTCCCCCTAACCCCAGTGCCCCATCTCAATTCTGGGCCCCTAGATATCCAGTATTGCCCTGGCTGCCCTTCCTCCATTGTCCTTTCACCTCTTGCCTCTTTTCATTTGCTGTCCATTTTACCTTTGCCCCGCTACCCCTTGGTTGTCTCTCACCTTTGGCCCTCACACCTCTCTAGTCCCATCTCAGCTGTAGCTCCTGAAGGCTCCATGTCCTCAGTTAACTCAGGTCCCCTTCAACTCACTGCCTTGTCTCATCTTTGCCCCACACCCACCTGTCCTATCTCTTCTGTGACTTCACACCTTTGATTCCCCTCATCCCACAGCCCCGTCTTACTTTTGGACATCCTCCCAATGTAGCCCTATCTCGCCACTGTCCCCACTTCTGTAGACTTATGTGGCCTCATGTCCACCAACAACCCTCTCACCTCTTTCCACTCTCTGCCCCATGGCTCTTGTGGACCATCTCTGCATGCAGCCATGTTTCACCTCTGGACCCCCACCTCATGTATTGACTCCAAATATGGTCCCCTCCCTCCATGACTTGTTTCACCACTGGCTCTCCTTCCTCTAATCTTTCATCTCAACTCAGGCCACAGCTCCATTTAACCTTTCGTCCCCTCACCCACTGCTGCCTGCCTCATTTCTAGATCCCCTCTACCTTTAACATCTGGTACTCTTCCCATGATGTGTTATCTGATCTCTGCGCCCTTATGCCTGTAGCTCTTTCTCAAGCAGGTCACACTCCTCACATAATTCTGTATCTCCTCTGGCCCTCTCATGCCTCTAACCCCCTCTAACCTCCACCTCCCCTATTGCACAGTCTCATTTCTGCCCCTCGCTCTTCAGTGTCACCGATTGCTACACTCCCCTACTGTCCTGTGTCTCTTCTCACCCAGTTCCCAGTGTTGTGTCCTGCCCACCTCCACCACAGTCGCCTATCCTCCTCTAGCCCTGCCCACCATGGCCATGCCATCTCTAGCTCTCTTGGGTTTGGAGAGAAAGAGGATCTAAGAATATACAGAAGTAAGTACAAGGCAATGGGGGAGAGGAATAAGGTGATAAGGGACGGTGGGGGAAGGATGGCAAGAAGTGAGACAGGACAGTGGTGGGAGTGGATCATAAGTAAGGCAGGGCTATGTGGGTGTGGGTGAGGATCAGGGGAGGCATGGGGCTACAGGGGAGTGGAGACCATAGGTGAGACGGGACTAGGAAGGGAGTTGGGCCAGAGAATGGACATCAGGGGAAAAGAGCCTGGGGGAGACAAGGCAGCAAGAAGAGGTGTCAAGAAATGAGAAAGGGCATCAAGGGCATCAAGGGCAGAGGTTGGGCAACTGAGCCAAAGGTGGGGACAAGTAATGCAATGGGGCTACAAGGGAGAGTGTTATACGAGTAGGCATGGGGATACAAAAGGGAGAGGCTACAGAGAATAGAGAACGTTAGGATGAGACTGGATACAGAAACAAGTGCACTGGAAAACGTGAGCTATGTGGCTAGACATGGCTGCGATCTGGGTACCTGATGCTGCGAAACCCAGTGTCCTGACCTTGCTGATTGTTAGGGCTAAGAATGTGCTGTTGCAAGAATAAAGACCAAAGTACATACTGAATATAGTGACAAAATTATATGGGCTTGCTGATTGTTAAGACTAATTAAGAACTGTTGAAAAGGGAAAATAAGATCACAGGAGCATGGATAGCAACGGATTAACATCTCAAGCATATGTGTGGCCAACATGGCTGATTATTGTCATGTCATTGTCATGTCATTGTCATGTGACAAGGAAGGGCAAGCATGGAGTACCAATTCTTAGCAAGCATTAGCAAATGTTGGACAACGGACTATATTGGTAAACAACAGTACCAGGGCTGTGTGTCCTTGAAATTATAAATGTTTTCTACAAATACTAAATACTGCTATCTTACTAGGTAAACCCCTCAGAATTCTGCTTTTAGCTCTATCTGTCTATATTAATGGTGAATATGTTGGATAAAGCTAGTTCTTCACAATTGCTCAGAAAAAAGGGACAACTGTGCTTCACCTCATGGTGAATAAAAGTTTTCTCACAGTCCCAAGTGAGCAGTGTCCTGCTGGGTGAGTGGTGGGTATAAAAATCTCTCCTTAAGGTGAAGTAAAACCATCATGGCCTGGCAGCAATTGTGGAGCATGGTGGGTAATCAGCAATCTGTCACTCGTCTGTCCTAGTGGAGCTGAAGGAGTTCACAGCTGGGCAACCTGTTGGCTCTTTTGAGAAGGGATACTGAGTTTTTTGGTCTTATGGGGCGACTAGAGGTGATATGTGCTATGGAGGAGAACCTGAGGAGTAACATGTCTATGGGAGATGGACATCAGAGGTGTTGGAGAGAGCTTGGTAAGGGAGAAAGAGGAGACAAAGGACAGTTAGGAGATGGCCAGAGGTAAGACAGGTCTCACATCCTCCCACATCTCCGTTTCAGTTATGGCCACACTGTCATGTATAACTTCTTGCCACCCTTCTCTGCTGTTTTGTGTTACCTCTTGCCTTCTATCTTGCTGTCAAGTTAATCTGTGGATCTCACCACTGCCCTTATACCTGTGTTTCTAGTCTACTAGTCTAGACACCCTTCTCTTCTAGCCCATCTCACCTCTGACACCAGCTATCTTAAGTCACAAGTGGCTGCTGTCCTTTGTCTCCTCTTGACCCTTCGCCCTGATGTCCCATCTCAATGCTGGCTCTTTCACTCAAGAAGCTCTGTCTCACCTCTGCCACCTTCTCCCTAACCTGCTCTAGTCCATATCCTCCAAATCCTTTTCTGATCACTCCCCTCCTCTTTCCCTGTTGCAAATCACCTCTAACCACCTTTTTCCCATTGTCCTCTCTAACCACTGCCCCTTTACCTACTATCACTTATCACCCCTGAGCCCTTTCTCATCTATCAAAGCCCTGTTCTTACCCTCCAACCCACTGACTCATCTCACTCCTGGCCTAACTTTTGTAGTCCAGTTTCACCTCTGCCCCTCTTGCCATCTGGTCTCACCGCTCTGATTTTTGTGGCCAACCTCTACCCACTGCTCTGTCTCATCACAAGCTAACTTCTCCCATATCCATGGGTTACGTCTTTTTCTCTCTCCTTGTAGCCTGGTCTCAACTCTAGCTTCAATTTTCCCACCGACCCATACCATCTCTTGTCCTTGTCCCCCTAATGTTTGTTTCACATATGATTCCTTTCCCTCCACCCTGCTGTATCAATTCTGGGCATTCCCAATGCCCCTCTAGCAACAATCCTTGATTAGATCTGTCTCACCTCTGGTATCCTTCCCCTTGTAGTCCTGTGTTTCTTCTGGTCTGCTGCCCCTACTGACTTGTCTCACTTCTGGGTCCTTCCCTTCCCTTCTCACATCTGGCCCTCTTCCCCCCCTGTGTCATCTCACAGCTATGGTCTCCGGCCTGCTGTACCATCAAACCTCTGGCCCGCTCCCCCTGTCATCTCTGGACTACCTCCACGCAGGAGTCCTGTCTTATTTTTGTCCCCCACCAAGACACAGTGTCTGCTCTGGCCCACCTCCCATCCACAACTCTTTCTCATCTGAACCGCTATTGTGCCTCATTTCTGGGTGCCCCCTTGCTGTCCAGTGTCACCTCAGTCTTCCACTATGCTCCTCAGTTTCAACTCTGCCCCCTCTCGTCCTGCTGTCCAGCCTAACCTTTGGCCCACCACCCTCTATGTCAGCTGCGGCACCCCACCACAAGTAGTCCCATCTTACCTTTGGCCTGATTTCCCCCATTACCCGATTTCTCTGCTGGTTGCATCCCACGAGTGACTCCTTCTCACCGATAGCCCCTAACCATGCTGTCTGATCTCACCATAGACCCAATGTTGTCTCATCTCACTTTTCGCCCCCTCATCTTGCTCTCACTTCTCATCTCTGTCGAATCTCATATCTGGAACCCTTCCACCTGATGTCCTGTCTTAACTCTGGCCCCTGGCTCTCCACTGTCAAATCTCAACTCTGGCACACCTTCTCCTCTGCCCCCTTTCTCCTCTGGTACTGTCTCCCCTAGAGCACAATTTCAGCTTTAGCTCCCTCTACTCTCTCGGCATGTTTCACCTCTGGTCCTTGCTGTTCAGTGACATTTCTTGTTACCCTTCTCTCTCAGTTCTGTGCAGACTCTTGACTCCAACTACGCCCTCTGCCACATCTCAGTTCTGGCTCCAACACACACTTCGCTCTTTCTCACCTCACACCTCTTTCCCCTTGCAGCCATAAGACTCTCCTGGTCCCCCTGCCTGCGTAGCCATGTCTCACATCTAACCCACCACCTCTGATGCTATGTCCCACACCTGGCCCCTACTCGTCCTGTGTCACCACTGACTGCTCATCTCTCACTGTCTTATCTGGCCTTTGGCCCCTGTAGACCTCTTTCTCCTTTGAAACCTTTCTCACTCTAGCCCAGTTTCATGACTTCACCTCCAACCCCATTATTCTGTTTCACCTCTAGCTTTCTTCCCCTGCAATCCTGTCTCCCATTTTGCCCTTCCCTCTGGAGTTCCACTGCACCCATGTCCCCCCTCCCTCCCCCTCCATCACATCTCACCTCTGGTTCCCCTCCCATATGTCACCTCATAACTCCCTCTCCTAGTAATCCCATCTTTAAAACTGCCCCCCTTGACCCCGTGGTTCCATCTCTCCTATAGATTGTCGTTTTGCTGCAGCCATGTTTTACCTTTAACTTCCCTCTGTGCTTGGTCGCCACTGTTGGTTCCCTCCCTGCACTGATGTCCTAAGTCCCCAATAGCCCCTTCCGCATTTCCCGCTTTTGCCTCTTCCCTCTCTCCTTTGAGGTACAGTGGCATCCTTTGCCCGGTGTTGAATGCCATCTCTCACCTCTATCACACACTGTCCCATATTTTATTTGGCTTCCCTCACTGCCCTGTCTCACCTCAGACCCACCACTCACCTGCTAACCCACCTTCCTTTTTACCCACTCATCCCATTTTCCAGCCTCACCTCAGGTTCCCCTCGTCCCATAGCCCTGTGTTTCCGTTGACCAGCAGAGACATAGACTTGTTTTATCTTTGATCCCACTCACCCTGCTGCCCTGTCCCAAATTTGGCAACCCTTTACTTTTGGACATCCGTCTCCTGAAACCATCCTCCACATCATTGACCATCTCAGCTCTTGCCCCCTTCACCCTGAAGCTCCATCTCACACCCGGCTCCTAACCAGCTGTACAATGTCATCTCAGGACTAGAGGCATGTAAAATTTGTGTAATTTGCTTCTGTTTAATTAGGCAAAATTTCAGAAAAAGTATGCAAAATTGTGCGCAATGATGTTAAATGCAAAAGTGGAACTTAGTGCAGTATTTTAGGGCAAAATGCATACTCGCGTACACTTTGGACGCAAGGATGCATGTTGTGCTATAAGAAATAGTGCAAAAAAACACAGAAGCGCTGCAAACAATAGCCACTTATGCTTTGTTATTCAAGTTGGTCCCATGCGTTTGCAGTAACGTTTTTCCACATATGGCACGTACTGATGCTACATGGTGTAACAGTATATTGACCGGAATTATGCTAGACTACACCGCCATAATGAACATTTCACCTGGACCTACTCGGAGCACTTCTTCCCCACTTTTCCATGTCTCTGCTGCCCGCAATCCATCTTTCGCCCTGTCTCACATCTGGGCTCCTTTTCCCTGCTGTCATGATTCACCTCCGTCTTCGCAGTTTCCCTTCTCACCTGGGCCCCACCCTCCCCATCTACTCTTGGTAATACCCAAGGCATTTCCCTCTGGCCCTCTTCACCCATAGCTCAATGTCTCATTTTGACAACTCGCTGAGTAGCCCTATCTCTTCCCAGGCTCCCTACTGTCCAGTGCCATCTCTGGCCCCACCCCCTCCTTTCTATGGTCCTGCCTCACCCACGGCCCTTCCCCTTTAAGTGCTGTGTCTCCTCTTGCCCCTCCCCTATAGACCTGCCTCATTTGTAATCTAGACCACATCCCCTGCGGTCCAGTCCTGTAACACTTTCTCTCCACTGGTCATAGCCCTGTGTCCACTCTGGCCAGCCCGGTAGCCCTGTCTCACCTCTGGCCTAACTCCCCATTCTGCCATGTGGCACCTCTGCCCTCCTCCACTGTCACCTCTGCCCCCTTCCTCCTACTGTCCCATCTCATCTCTGGTCCTCTCCACATGCTGCCCTGTGCCAACTCTTGCACTGCGCTCCCCTGCTTCCCTGTCTCATCTGTGCCTCCTCCTTCGCTGTCATGTCTCACCTTTGTCCCCCTCTCACACAACCTCTCTCAATTACTGCCATCTTTCCCCGGTGCCCAGTCTCACCTCTGGCCCCTTCCTCTGATGCTGCTTCTTACCTCTAGCCTGCTATGTCTGCTGTCTTGGCTTGTCTCTGCCCCCTGCTGCCCTGTCTCACCTCTGGTTACCCTCCGCCGCTGTCTCATCACACCTCGGGCCCTTGTCTCTACGTCTCACCTCTGGCACCGCCCTCCCTCTAGTGTTGTTCCTCCTCTGCACGCCCCTCCCCTGTAGTCCTTTCTCAATTCTAGCTCCCACCCCCTGCCCTTTCTCAGCTCTTGCTCCTCCCTCTCCTGTCCCAGCACAGCTCTGGGCCTGCTTCCTTACTGCCCCAGCTCGACTCTGTAGCCTCATCTTACCACTGGTACCAATCTTCATTAAGGTCCCTTCTCACTTCTGCCCCTTCCCGCTGCAGCCATTTCTCTTCTCTGGCCATCCACCTAGCGCCATCTAATCTCTGCCACATCCAGCCTGCTGCGCTCTCTCACATTCACCCCATTCCTTCCCTAAACCGTGAATTCTGTAGCCCAGCCCCACTCGCCGTCCTGTCTCACATCTGGCACCCTTCCAACCACAGAACCATATCAATTCTGGGCTGGGCCCTCTGCCCCAGTTCACTCATTGCCTCTCCCCTGCTGTACCATCACACCTCTGGCACTCTCCCTTCAGCGTCTCTTTTCACCTCTAGATCCCGCTCATCCTGTTCTGTCTCATCTCTGGTGCCCGCGTATCACCACAGGCCTGCCCATCCCCTTTCTGGCCCCTCTACTCCATAGAACTGTCTCGTGTCTCCTCTAGTTCTACTTCCCCACTGCCTTATCGAACCTCTAGCGATCTGCTGCCCTGGGTCATGTCTTCCCACCCTCCCCCTCCACCCCTGTGCCTCGTCTGGCCTCCTCCTCCTATCCTGGCACCTCACTGTTCCCTGTCCTGCTACCTCATGTCTCCCGGTGGCCTAACTCCTTCCATCCATCTCACACCTGCTAACCCTTCTCTCTAAAGTCCCATGTCTGCTCTAGTCTCCTTTCACCAGTGACTCGGTCTTACCACAATCTCCCCAGCGGTCCTCTGTCACCTATGGGTTTCCTGGCCCCACTGCCCCTTCTTAACTTGGCCTCCTGCACCTGGTCCCCTGTAGGCTCTGTATCCCCTCCTGCCCATCTTCGTTCGTGCCCCTGCTATACCAATTCACATCAGAACCCTCTACCCTGGCAGTCTCCTGTGGCATCCATCCCACTTAGCCATGTGTACTCCAGTCACACCTAATAACCTTGCTCTCTTCTGATCATCCCCACTGCCCTGTCCTGCCTCTTGTCGCCCTCTCACTGCTACATTTTTCTCCTGCGGCCAAACTCCTGCCATTCACTCCACCGCTGCCTCCTTCCTCTCTGAAGTCCTGGATCGCCTCTGGTCCTCCTCCCCACCTTAACCCCCTATCACCCCCACCCTGCTCCCACCACTGTCCCCATCTCTTGTGGGAAGATACGTGAGGTGATAGGGACAGTAGGGAAAGGATGGCAAGAAGGGAGACAGGACAGTGGTGGGAGTGGATCATAGGTGAGCCAGGGCTATGTGGGTGGTGATCAGAGGAGGTATTGGGCTACTGGGGATGGGGACCATAGGTGAGTCAGACACAGAAGGGAGTTGGGCCAAAGAATGGACATCAGGGGAAGAGAGCCTGAGATGAGACAAGGCAGCAAGAAGAGGTGGCAAGAAATGAGGTGGGGAAACAAGGGCAGAGGTGGGGCGAATGAGGTCATGGAGGGGGCCAGAAGTGAGATGGGGCTACAAGAGAAGTGTTAAACTAGAAGACATGTGGATACAAAGGGAGGGGCTCCAGAGATGACATAGTGTTATGTTGAGACTGGACACAGAAACATGTGGGCTGCAAAATGTGAGCTATGTGGTTGAGTCATGGCTGCGATCGGGGTACCGGATGCTGCGAAAAGCAGCTAAGAAATTTCAGGGCACAGCTGTCCGTCTCCTCCGTCTTTACTTCGCACAGTTTCCCTTCTCACCTGGGCCCCTCCCCCCATACACTCTTATTTGTCCCCAAGGCATTTACTTCCGGCCCCACTCCACCCATAGCCCCATCTCTCATTTTGAGCCCCTCCCCCAGTCTCATCTCTAACCCTCCACCCACTAGTTGTCATGCCTCTTCTCTGGCTCCCTTCTGTCCTCTGCCACCTCTAGCCCCCTATCTTTATATACATCTGTCTTACCTATGGCCCTTCCCCCTTTAGTGTTGTGTCTCCTCTTGCCCCTTCCCCTGTAGCCCTGTCTCACTTGTAATGTAAACCACATCCCCTGCAGTCCTGTGTCGCCGATAGCCCTCTCTTCCCAGTAACCCCTTCTCTTTACTGGCTATAGCCCTGTGTCCACTCTGGCCAGCCTGGTAGCTGTACACTTCTGGCCCAACTGCCCATGCTGCCATGTGGTACCTCTGCCCCTCCGACTGTCACCTCTGCCCCCTTCCTCCTACTGTCCCATCTCATATCTGGCGCTCCTCACATGCTGCCCTGTGTCAACTCGTGCCCCCGTACTCCCCTGCAATCTCATCTCACCTCTGCCTTCTCCGTTGCTGTCATATCTCACCTTTACCCCCTCCCCCAAAGCTTCTCTCACCTATTGCCATCTTTTCCCAATGTCCAGTTTCATCTCTGACCCCTTCGTCTGATGCTGCTTCTTACCTCTACCTCTAGCCTGCTATGTCTGCTGGCTTGGCTCGTCTCTGCCCCCTGCTGCCCTGTCTCACCTCTGGTTACCCTACCCCGCAGTCTCACCTGACCTCGGGCCCCTTGTCTCTATGTCTCACCTCTGGCACTCTCTCCTCCCAGTAGTGTTGCTCCTCCTCTGGAGTTCCCTCCCCTGCAGTCCTGTCTCAATTCTAGCTCCCCTCCCCACTGCCCTGTTTCATCTCTTGCTCCTCCCTCCTCTGTCCCAGCTCACCTCTGCGCCCTCCTCCTGCTCACCTTCGTTCTTGCCCCTCCTGCACCATTTCACATCAGGACCCTCTACCCTGGCACTCTCCTCTGACATCAATTCCACTTAGCCATGTGTACTCTAGCCACACCCTATAACCATGTCCCACTTCTGGCCAATCATTCCCACTGCCCTATCACGCCCCTTATCACCCCTTTGCCACCACCTTTCATCTCCTATGGCCAAACTTCTACCATTTATTCCATCTCTGGTCCCCCTTCCACCCCTAACCCCATATCACCTCTCTTACCCGTCCCATCACGGCCCCCTCTTGTGACTCACTTCCTTCCACTGCCTGTCTTAC